>CM049583.1:4946310-5105924 GCA_027123335.1 Amphiprion clarkii | reverse complement strand
ACAACACAGCTTGTGGAAATTAATTGTATTTGTAGTTTAGTTTCAGCAAAAATGAAGTTTTAATGGTTTTAATCTTCAGCAGTGATGTGTTTTTTTACAGTTTTCATGTGTTTTTCTGAGGAACAAATGAAAATATATCTGTATACTATAGCAAGAAACATGTAGAAAATATAGTAAAAGTAAAACAAACTATATGATAGAAAAGATCTAAAAACACTTGGGCTGTTCAATATGAAGACACGACTACAGCAGGTTTTTGTGCAGCTGTTCAACCAACTGCAGTCACTGTGGGTATCGAGCACAATAATAAACAGCAGAATCTTCAGTCTTCAGGCTGTTCATCTGCAGATACAGCTGCTCTTTGCTGTTGTCTCTGGAGACGGTGAACCTGCTTTGGACTGACTGAGAGTAGGATTTGCCATAGCTGAGTGCATCAGTAGCGATCCACTCCAGTCCTTTTCCAGGAGCCTGTCTGATCCAGTTCATCCAGTTGCTACTAAATGATATTCCAGATGTTGTACAGGTGAGTCTGTGGGACTCTCCAGGTCTTTTCACTGCTGGTTCAGACTCTGTTATGCTCCAACCTTCAGCACCACTCCAAACAAACACAGCAACCACCAACAGTGTGAGCTGTCTGTCAGCCATGTTCACAATGTGACTAATATGTCTTCAAGTCTGGAAATTTCCTTTAAATATCCTGAATCCACATGAAAATGCTTCCATGAGGCTCCTCCTGCATCAGTCAAATCAGAGGGCAGGTCTAGAAACAGCACAACATGAGATTCAGCATCATTTCAACAACTCAGCAGCTAAAAAACATCTGTTTCCTCCATGATGTTAAAGTAGCCTTTCAGTATATTTGCAGTGTTTCAGTTTTCATTTTTGATGTCTCCTCCAGCAGATTCTGTTAGATATTTATTGATTTTATTGTGTTACACTGTAAGTTTTTGTTATGTCCTAACAATATAAAGATAAGTAAAAAAAAAAGTGTCTTAAAAATACAAAGATAAGTACATTAATGTGATCTAAAAAATATAAAGATACTTAGAAACAGCATAAGCATAAATCATGTAAAATGTGTATTTCCAGAAGAAGAAATAGAGTGTAAGTATACAGTGTAATAAAAAGAGTGTAAATGTGATAATTAACCCATTTGAATCTTGAATTTTTAACAACATGTTTCTAACCATATATTAAACAGCAAAACATATTAACATGTGATATTTCTAGTTTGTTTGAGCAGGTGGATGAGTTGGAAGCAAGTCTTCTTCAAATCATTATTGAAATTCTTAATTCCCAGCATCAAAACACACAGATTATTGATGTGAAGGGAAAAAGATGAAGCTTTTATAGCTGTTTTACATTGATATGTAGCGTCTCTGTCAGGAAGTAAAACGTGTGTGTGGTTGCTGGTTGTTGAGTTTTTGTGCAGGTCTGTTGGTGGTTTGTGTCACTGTGGGGCGACGTACACAGTAATAAACTGCTGTGTCCTCAGACTGCAGGTTCTGTCCTGTTATTGTCACTGTTCCTGCAGAAGTATCTCTGCTGTAACTGAACTTGTTCTTCAGAGCATTATTCTGGTAAAAGCTGCCACCACTTCCTCCCCACTGATGGAAAATCCAGTCCATTGGTTTTCCTTCACGCTGTCTGATCCAACCTGTTGCATAGCAACAGGTTGGATCATTACATCAGTCACAGAATAACCAGACAGTCGACAGGTGATGGTCAGAGTCTGTCCAGGCTGCACAAGCATTGAGTCTGGCTGGATGAGATCAATGCTGTTCACACCTGTGGAGACACAAACCAACATTATCTCCAGCATTCATCATATTACTGAGTGTTTGTAATGTGTTGATGAGTGTGAATCCAGTGAAAGCTCCTCACAGGATCCAGCAGCCAGCAGCAGAATCAGAGCTGCAGAGAACATGTTGATGTTGGAGCTCAACTGATGTGAGCTTCTGCTTCTTCTTCTTCTTCTTCTTCTTCTTCTTCTGCTTCTTCTTCTTCTGTCCTCTCACTGAAGCCTCACACACTCCACCTCTAATGAGTAACTCTTGTTTGCATATTGTTGAATGAACAAGCAGATTTAAATCACATAACTGAAAGATTGATTCCATCCTTTCATGTTATCACAGTGGAGCAGAACGTGTTACAGTAAAAGGGTTTGTTTCATTTGACTGATTGGATGATTTAACTAAATGTTAGTGATATATCGTAAAATATATGTATATATTGCTGTGTATATATGTATGTGTATCCAGATATAAACACAGTTGTGCAAAATGACAACTGCTAGAGTGAGAATTCAGTGCAAAAAGCAAAGATATTGTTCTGCATTAATATTCTACAGGAGTGACATAATGTTTCAACCATTTTTATTTTTTTTAATTTATTATAGCCAACTAAATTTCATTAGTTTGTTCAAATTTTAAACTCAAGCCTAATTTTAGTGTTTTCATATATATAATTTTAAAGCTTTGAAGTTGCAGCTAACTTTGAATGTTTGAATCTCAGAACAACCAGTTTTGAGAAACTCACAGCTCAGCTACCAGGATGCTGAAATATGAACTTTGCTAACATGATGGGCTTATTAATGCTTTCTTTTCATCATTTTAATCTCAATCCAGCTCAGTACTTTTGCATAAATACTGTGAGTCAAACAAAGAAGACACACTTTAAACTTTGAACAGTTTGAATCCATTCGTGGTCTGAGGGCTCCTCCTCTGGTGGCTTCATGTTACAGTGTTCAGGCTCTGAGGGGTTTTTGTTCAGGTCTACTGATCATTTGTGTCACTGTGTGTATCTGGCACAGTAATACACAGCAGAGTCTTCAGGCTGCATATTCTGTCCATTTAGAGTCACTGTTTTGCTGGAAGAGTCTAATTCGATACTGAACTTGTTCTTCAGTGAATCTTTGTAGTATGAGGCTCCAGTATGTTTCATTCCAATCCATTCCAGTCCTTTTCCTGCAGGTTGTCTGATCCAAGCTGTGTAGTAGCTGCCCACAGAATAAGAGACCTGACAGGTGATGGAGAGACGTTGACCTGGCTGCACAGTCACAGATTCTGGCTGAGTCAACTGTTCACACTTCACACCTGTTGAAAAAAGAAAATGTTGAATGATCAAGTCATACTGCAGAGAATGAAGTATAGATTGTGACGAATCCAAAGAGACTCACAGGATGCAGCTGCAAAGAGCAGCAGTAGAGCTACAGACAACATGGTTTGAGGTGAAACTGATGTGCTGTGAACTTTGCTGACAGTCTGATGTTTTTAAAGCTGGACGCTCATGGAGTTTGCATAGAACATATGAAGCATCAGTGCTGGTCCAAGAGAAGCCAATAGAAATGTCTGTTCAGTTATTGTACCTGCAGAATGAACACACACATGGAAATCACCTCCTGACTTCATACATGATATTTTAATGTCATCACATGTTAAAGTGCAACATAAAATATTTCTATACTTACACCAATAAAACAACTGTTAACTTTTCTATTTCTAGAAACTATAAATGCGTTGTCAATGATTCAATTTTTTAATATTGTGTAATTTCTTGTGTATTTTCAAAACATCTGTGTTACTTTATCTAAGCTGTGCTCTCCATGTTTTTTGTACATTTATATATGAGTGGGTCTTCTAAAATAATTTGTACAATTTCTTTGAGAGAATTAATTTCCTGCAAGTTCACTGACATCATATTTATGATGAATTTCACACAAATCAACACAATGTATTGTAAATTTAAGTATTTATTTATTCATTTATTTCATTATCTACAATCTCACTTGCAGCAAAAATACGTACTGACAGTATCCAAGATCATGTAGTAAATACAGATTGTTGTGGATGGTTTGAAGGTTTGCATAGAAGATTCTAAATGCTGTCAGGTTTTGCAGATGTCTGAAGACAAACATGTACACAGACACTCGGAAACTCTAGAGAAAAATAGCTGCTCAGGAACTGGAAATGTGTGACAACATGCACACAAAAAATGAATAAATAATATGGCGTTTTATGCAAATTACATTAAAAAAATAATGATAAAAACTGATCTTAGTTAATTATCATGCAGCAGGATTTATTTTCTTAATTTATTTGTGTTGGATTGTTGCACTAGTTCTTCTTATGGCCTAATAAAATAAATATGTGACAGAAATGACCAGAATGTAGCAAATTCAAATAAAAGCCTCCATGTCCATAAAGACATACATGTACTTGTGCTTTACAGTATGTTCTGATACTTTATTTACTGCTTTATTACATCAAACTGTTCATGTTTTCATCACAAAATTTTGAGATATTTCTGAGTCTTTCATTACAAGATAATTTTGCTTTCATCACAAATGATAAATATCTCTAAGTTTTATGTCTATAATAAATTTTAAATATTTTTATTTCTTATATGTAATTACTGTCGTCTTCACATTCCTTCAATGCAGATATTTTTAAATTTAAAGAGCCACGTATGTCCCTGTTGCTCAGAAAGGAAAAATATTTTTAAAAAATGTGAACGTTTTGTGACGTTTCAAAGTACAGTCTCAAATTTGGAGTAATAATAAATATAGTAATAAACTTTATTTATATAGCACTTTCCTGCAACATAACAACATGTTTAACAGGAATTAAATGATTGAAATAAATATTATCATCAATAAAAATGAGTAACAAATAGACAAAGGTCATGAAAACAGCCAGAGAGCAAATAAATAAAGATCAATGAGCAGAAAACAATCAGGTGATAAAACAGAAGAGAAGCTATGAAGAGATCATGAAGCAAAGCAAAACATCAAACATTCACAAAGGCCTCCAAGGTTATTTCAAGATATTTAAAAGCCACTAATAATTTTAATAGGTGGGTTGTTCCACACTTTGGATGCAACTAAACCAGGCTCAGTCACTCTTGTTCACAGGTAGAGATCCCCATTGACCAACCTGAAAGGATGCAGGACCTGGACTCCTTCCCCCACAAATATAATAAACCAAAAGTGCAATAAGAACTGGATCATTCTGTATCCACTGCTGAAGAAGAGTTGCTGTGTCAATTCAATTAAAATGAAAAAATAGCAGTGTTCTGTTCTTAAAATCATTCGTGGTCTGAGGGCTCCTCCTCTGGTGGCTTCATGTTACAGTGTTCAGGCTCTGAGGGGTTTTTGTTCAGGTCTACTGATCATTTGTGTCACTGTGTGTCTCTGGCACAGTAATACACAGCAGAGTCTTCAGGCTGCATATTCTGTCCATTTAGAGTCACTATGTTGAAGAATGTATGCAAACTGATACTGAACTTGTTCTTCAGTGACTCTTTGTAGACTGAGGTGTATCCAAAACGTGCAGCACCGATCCATTCCAGTGCTTTCCCTTCAGAATGTCTGATCCAGTGTGTGCTGAAGTCGCCTGTAGAATAAGAGACCTGACAGGTGATGGAGAGACGTTGACCTGGCTGCACAGTCACAGATTCTGGCTGAGTCAACTGTTCACACTTCACACCTGTAAAGGAAACATGTTGAACATTGGATCAGTGTGATCACAGTCAACAGTCAGTGTGTTGTGATCATACAGTCAGTGAGACTCACAGGATCCAGCAGCCAGCAGCAGCAGCAGCAGCAGCAGAGCTACAGAGAACATGTTGCTACTGAAGCTGATCTGATGGAGCTTCTCTTCTTCTGCTGACAGCAACATGTCAAGTCTTTATATCAGACTGTGAGGAAGTTCACTTTGCATACAGAAGGATGCTGATGGGTTATAAAGGATGTCTGTTCGCTGGTAGTTATAGTTTGGATTTATGTTGTAAATACTGATTCTGGCTGATATCAAAGAGAATTATCATTTGAAATATCAGCTTGAAGTTTGCATTTCTTTATTAATTCTTAATTAAACAGTGAAACATAATTCAGATCAGGCTGATGAAAGCATACACTGATGTCAAAACAATATTTATTGTTAGTCCCAAATGAACATTGCAAAACAGCAACACTGGACCAATATTTCCTCAAAAAATGCAGTTTCATTGCTTCTGTGAGTCCATAGTTCTTGTAGTGAATGTGAAATACAGAATGCAAACTTTGACTGGACTTGATGTGTTGAGTTTTTATTGTTTCTTCCTCCTGTGTCACTGTGGGTGTCGAGCACAATAATAAACAGCAGAATCCTCAGTGGTCAAACTGTTCATCTGCAGATACTCCTGCTGTAAGTTGTTGTTTCTGGAGATGCTAAAGATAAAGATAAAAGATAAAAGTTCTTTATTTCTCCCCATGCCAGGGGAAATTTACATTGTTACAGCAGCTTATGTAACAGTAGGTGTAGTTATAAGAATAAAATAATAGAACAATAGTAATAATATTTACAATATATACAAGGGTGAGAGATGGGGATAAAGTGGCTTAAACAGAAAAAATAAAAATTAAAATAAAGATTAAAAGTGCAAAGATGAGCAGTGCAATAATGTCTGTGCAAATTTTATGGTTGGGGGTGGTAATGATATAGTCCAGTTTATGTTAACATCAGCCAGTGATGCTGATGTTGTAAAGTCTTATAGCAGATGGGATGAAGGACCTGCGATAGCGCTCCTTCTTGCAGGGTGGATGTCTCAGTCTGCTGCTGAAGGAGCTGCTTAAAGACTCCACAGTGTCATGCAGTGGGTGAGAGGGATTGTCCATGATGGATGTGAGCTTTGCCAACATCCTCCTCTCACCCACCTCCTCTATGGAGTCCAGGGGACAGTCCAGGACAGAACCGGCCCTCCTGACCAGTCTGTTCAGTCTCTTTCTGTCCCTTTCAGTGCTCCCTGCTCCCCAGCAGACCACTGCATAGAAGATAGCAGACGCTACCACAGAGTCATAGAATGTCCGGAGCAGAGTCCTGCACACTCCAAAGGACCTCAGTCTTCTCAGCAGGTGGAGACGACTTTGGCCCTTCTTGTACAGAGCCTCTGTATTGTGTGTCCAGTCCAGTTTATTGTTGAGGTGAACACCCAGGTATTTGTATGTGTCCACCATGTCAATGTCCAAACCCTGGATGTTCACCGGTGCAGGCTGGGGTGTCCTCCTCCTGCTGAAGTCCACGATCATCTCCTTCGTCTTGCTGGCGTTGAGCTGCAGATGGTTTCGCTCACACCAGTCAACAAAGTCAGAGATGACCATCCTGTACTCCCGCTCGTCCCCTTCAGATACACACCCGACAATGGCTGTATCATCGGAGAACTTCTGGAGGTGACAGCTCCCAGAGTTGTGGTGGAAGTCCGATGTGTACAGGGTAAAGAGAAAGGGGGAGAGCACTGTCCCCTGTGGACCTCCATGCTGCTGACTACCACATCAGACACACAGTCCTGAAGCCTCACGTACTGTGGTCTGTTGGTGAGGTAGTCGATGGTCCAAGCAGCCAGGTGACAGTCTACTCCCGCTTCTTCAAGCTTCACCCTGAGCAGAGAAGGCTGGATTGTGTTGAAAGCACTGGAGAAGTCAAAGAACATGACCCTCACAGTGCTGTTGGGTTTCTCCAGATGAGTCAGCGATCTGTGCAGCAGGTAGACCACTGCATCATCCACTCCAATGTTCGGTTGGTAGGCGAACTGCAGTGGATCCAGATACTGGCTCACCTGGGGACGGAGGTTCTTGAGGATGATCCTCTCCATGGTCTTCATCAGGTGAGAAGTGAGGGCCACAGGTCTGAAGTGGTTAGGCTCCCTGGGGTTCCTGGTCTTAGAGACAGGAACCAGGCAGGAAGTCTTCCATAACAGAGGAACCCTCTCCAGACTCAGGCTCAGGTTAAAGATGTGCAGCAGCACCTGACAGAGCTGGTCTGCACAGTCTCTAAGGAGTCTGGAGCTGATTCCATCAGGACCTGCAGCTTTCCTGGTCTTCATCTTTTTAAGCTCACTTCTCACCTGATCAGCTGTTATGGAGAGGCAGGGGGAGGGTGGCAGGGGGAGGGGTGATGGTGGTGGTGGGGGGTGAGACGAGGAGGGGTGATGGGGCTGTATGTGGAGTCCGGAGGTGGTGGAGGACGGGGATCGGAGGAGGGGTGCTGTTGGTGGTGTTGGTGGTAGAGAGCTGAGGTGTGAAGAAGGAGCTGGCTGGTCGGTGCTTTGATGATGAGAGGGGGGAGAAGTGGGAGCAGAGTCGAATCTGTTAAAGAACAGATTCAGCTCATTGGTCCTCTCCTGGCCTCCTGTGGCAGCTCCCCTCTCATGGCCTCTGCTGTAACCAGAGATGGATCTCAGGTCTCTCCAGACCTCCCTTGTGTTATTTTCCTGCAGGTGAGATTCCATCTTGGTCCTGTAGCTGGCCTTGTCCGCCTTGATCTTCTTCTTTATCTCCTTCTGCACCCTCCTCAGCTCCTCTTTGTCCCCAGATCCAAAAACCCTCCTCTTCTCCTTCAGCAGGGCCTTCAGTTCCAGGGACACCCAGGGTTTGCTGTTAGAGAAACACCGTACTTTCCTGGTCGGTACGATGTTCTCTGAACAGAAATTAATGTAGTCCGTGATAGTGTCCGTCAGTGCATCAATGTCCTCCCCGTGTGGACCACACAGCACATCCCAGTCTGTGGTCTCAAAGCAGTCCTGCAGCACCTCAGTGGCCTCGTCAGACCACTTTTAAGTGTGAACTGACTTTTAAGTGTGTTAAAGTCATGGATATAACCTGATAGAAGCGATCCATTCCAGTTCTTCTCCAGCAGCTTGTCTGATCCAAACATTGTCTTCATGACCACCAAACCCTGAATAAGTGCAGGTTAATGTGTGGGATTCTCCAGGCCTTTTAACTGCTGCTCCTGATTCTGTCAGAGTCTGACCTTTGACACCTATTAATGCAAACAGGAAATATTATATGAAATATGTCACTAACATAAACTGAAGTTCCATCAAAACATGATTAGTTGAACTCTTTACCGTCCCAGCAGAGAGTTCAAAGTAGCAGAACTGTCCTGGAGTCCATCACACTTTCTTCTTCTCTGCTGTCAGATAACTAGAGGTGAGATTTAAAGTCTTGCATTGACTCCTATGAGAGAGAAATGGAGGATGTCTGTGACTGTTGTCCCATTATGTGAGTCAAATTTGATCTAGTTTATCATACAGATAAAACGCTTTCTGTCATCATTCATATCACAGTTTGCCAAGGCCATGAATGAATCAGATTTTCTGCTTCTTTGATTCCTATTTTAATGTATTTGACCACCTTCTGTATAAAAATGTTTGTGATATTCTAAAATATGTGCTGTAAAGAAATATAATTGTTGTTATTACAGTCATTATTAGGTTCATATGCATCAGAAAACATGTTCTGAGTGTTTTAACTGCCCTTGTCGGTTTAAATGCACATCGGATTGACTAAGACAGAACTGACAACATGTCACATATCAGATATGTGGAGATTTTTAAATTTTGGGGAAAAAAGGGGATTTAATAATTGCATTTTGGGTGCTCATTATTTGCTACTCAACCAAATGGAATCATGTCTCTGATGAGTGTTGTTGAAAGTCTATCCAGTCATTACAGGATGTGATTTTTTATATACTGTGTAACTGTAATTTACAGTTTTAGAAAATTAGTTTAAATCCAGAGATTGAGAAGTTGTTTATTTACTGATTTATTACTCACATATTTGCACATTAAATTAATAAAATACTTGAAAACAACACTAATAAATATGATTAAAATTGAAATGACAGCACCAGCAACGTAGAGTTTCTTTGAAAGTAAAAAACATGTAATTCATAATCTGGTGTAAATGATATTAACACCATAGTGAACGAAGACTGGAGTCACACTAGTTCAACAAGCAAACTGGACTAACAGTCTGGAAAAAAAGGATTTGAAAATTATTTCAGATCATTTTTAAACTTCTTTGTGAAGTAAATAAAATATTTAATGAAGGAAAACTAATATAAACCGATAGGAGAAAGTTACCATAATGACCCTGTGTAAAATAAACAAATAAAAACTTTACTGAATAATTTCAGAAACATTTTCCAGTATTTGTGAACCAGATCACATTAATTATGTAGTTTTGCTGGGAATTACAACGTTGCATATATGATGAGCATTTGGGCTTTACAAGTGCAATGATGAATATATGAGACATTTTTGTTCAACTATGACTCAAGGAACAAAAAATAGATTTAGTGTGTTACAGATTTTACTGTAAATTAATAAAAGTTTCATTGTTGCTCATCAATCTGCAATTAAACCACAGTGACAACATCCAACCATGATGTTAGAAATCTGAATGAAAAAATAAAAGCCAGACCAAATATTCAGATCCTTTGCAGCAGAGTTCATGTTGTTGTCAGATGCATTTTCTATTCATTTAAATTAGTCAAGACCTTGACTGAAGTCAGTCCACCTTTGTCAAATTGAATTGCTTCAATATCAGTTAAAATGCACGTTCCATTCCAAGAGGCTCAGGAAATGAGACGTCAGACAGGAATTAAGTGAATAATGAATTTATTTTATAGAGTTTAACAAATCTGGACTACAAAATTAAACCAGAAGACTACAACCAGAAACACTAAACGTAAACAGGATCTATGAACTCAGACTGACCCATGAAAACCCCTAGTGGGAAGACGAATAATTAAACTGATGGAATCTTCTAACTCACGGAGGGTAACACCCAGGCAAGAAAGCTACAGAGATATATTCTAGGAATAACAAGCAAAATACAAATTCAAACCAGAAGCTAACGCTAGCTTACAACAACAATCAGGAACTACCTAAATGTGGCAGTTATTAAAACTCTTGAACAACAGAATATCTATACTAACCTGACAGAGAAACCATTAATTTGAAATCTAGATACAGAATACTAACCTCACTGAGAAACAATGAACTGAAAACCTAGATAATACTAAGCTGACTGAGAAACCATTAACAGGAAAACTAGATATGGGTTTCACTCCAAAACTACGAGATGCTTGAACTGGGACTCAGCTGGGCTACTGAGAACAACAGGACTTCTTGGTAAGATGCTGGGAATGGGTGTGGATGTGGCATGTGGCCAAAGGTTGGTATTCCAGGGTGCAGGGGCTGCAGCGGCAGGCTGGAGATGGAAGGACGCCAGTGGTGGTGAACAGCACAGGTGAGTGAATCCAACACGGTTGTCAGCACAGGTGGAGGGAAAACGACTGCTGGAGTTTGGGAACCGGAGGAACCAGGATGAACGGAGCAGGAGCAGACGGGGTCCGGACTGGAAGAAAACAAAGACAACAGAAAAACCAAGGGTCCAAGAGAGTTTTCAAAGACTGGAGTGAAACATGCAGAGAACTGACAACTGATGGAATCACAGTCCAGCATTGAATGGTGAGTGGCGTCTGGTTTTATTGCAGCAGAGTTGGCTCTTGATTGGATGCACTCCACCTGCTCCTGCCTCGGCTGATGCTGATTGCAGATTGCAGACACCTGCCGCCTCAGCCTCTCCACCAAGCACACCTAAAAGAAGCAGAAAGGCAGGGGAAGGGGAGAGCACTATCTGGGCCCAGCAGCAGCAAGCCTGACAGGACACAGATGAATCACCGACTCAAACATGGACTTGCTGTGTCATGTGATGAAAATGTTGAATATTGAAGCAGTGTGAATCCAGCAGCAGAGCTACAGAGAACGTGGTGGTATTAGTTTTCCTGAAACAGTCTGACAAAAGCTTTTATTAACATGGAAATGTGCAAAATAATATTAACAATAATAATCTTCTTGTCTTGCACTGCTGAATTTGTGCATACGAGCTCAAAGAAGTTATTATCTGCCATTTATTTTCTTGTTTCATGTGTTCATTTTGTGCCCTCTTAATAATTTCTTAACAGATTTAATGGATTTATCAAATAATTGAGACGTAACTGAAAATTGGTCACGGCAGCTGTTCAACCAGATGGAAATAAGATTAAACAATAAACTGCTGTGGAGAAGCTGCTGTTGGTAAAAACCATTAAAGAGGAAGAGACAAACCACAGCCTCAGCTGCTGCTGTAACTGTGGAGGTTTGGAGACAAACTGGTTTGAAATAATATCTGAAATTCTAGATTCTCTGCTGCCTCCTGCTGGAGACGGTAAAAAGTTAAAGGAGGTTTTTGTACAGCCTCCTTAATGACTTCACTCACTGTGTGTCTTGCACAGTAATAAACTGCAGAGTCCTCTGGCTGTAAGTTGGACAGTCTCAGATACACCATGCTGTTGCTGTTGTCTCTGCTGATTTCTATCCGTCCTTGAACACTGCTGGAATAAGTGGTACTTGCATCACTCCAGATAATCCCCAACCATTCCGGTCCTTTTCCTGCAGGTTGTCTGATCCAGTCCATACCAAAGGAACTAAATGTGAATCCAGATCCTCTGCAGGACAGACTGAGAGTCTCTCCTGGACGTTTCACCACTGAACTGGAAGGAATAGACTCCATGCTCTGACCTGTACAACCTGATGAGATGAAAGTAGAGAGGAAGCACACAAGAAAGTCACACAGTTATCACACAAGTTTTCTGGAATCACTGATGGCTTGATGTTTTCTAATGTGAAGTTATCAGGAGAACTCACAGGACAGAGAGAGAGCAACCAGCAGCAGCAGCAGCAGAGTGAGTGTGTTGATCATCCTGAGTGTGGAGATGTGACCTCTGATGCTCCACACAAAGAACAAGATCAGTCAGCAGGACAGAAGTACACTGGACAGACTGGAGATTTGCATCAGGACATCATGAGGGAGGAGCTCAGTTACACTTTATTTCGGTTATATCATTTATTTTCTATTTATTTTTATTAATAAAAAATAAATAGTGATGCATAGTTACTATTTCAAGTGCAGTTTAGTGTCGTGGTGTAGCCCATTTGTTTCCTTTTTCCTTAATGTGTGCAATTTGTGCCCTTTTAAAACATGAAATGAGGGATCATATTAAGTGTTAAATGTCCAACAAATTCAACAATGTGGTTCTGAGTTAATATTTCCTGTAGTTTATTTTTGTGAATGTGAAATGCACAAAGCAAACCTTGACTAGACTTTATGTGTTGAGTTTTTGTACAGTGTTTCTTCCTCCTGTGTCACTGTGGGTGTCGAGTACAATAATAAACAGCAGAATCCTCAGTGGTCAAACTGTTCATCTGCAGATACACCTGCTGTAAGTTGTTGTTTCTGGAGATGGTGAATCGGCCTTTGAATGGCTGAGAGTAGTAGATGCTGCCACTGCTATCGCTGATAGTAGCAACAAACTCCAGTCCTTTTCCAGCAGCCTGTTTGATCCAAGCGTTCCAGTAATGGCCACCAAACCCTGAATATGTGCAGGTCAGTCTGTGGGATTCTCCAGGTCTTTTAACCACTGATTCAGACTCAGTCAGTGTCTGACCCTCAGAACCTACAGATAAACAGCTCATTATCTACTGTGATGCTCCATATTCTTTATAAATTAGCACAAAACATGCATCGTCCTTACCAGCCCAGTTCATTGAAAGAATGAGGAAAAAAAGCACAAGCTCAGGTCTCTTCATTGTAAAAGTCATTTGTCTGTTCAGTCTACAGTGTGTTTGTTAGTGAATTAGTTCCTTCTTAAACTCTCTAAACACAGATGTAAAGATGGAAATGATCAGAATTTGCATCAGCTCCTCCTCCTCAGAGAGAAACACATCTCATGTCATTCCAGATTCCTGCTCAACACTTGTTCTATCATCATTGTTTGATATAATATTCCATGATCAGATCAGATGTTTCCATTTAATCATTTGGTCTCACGTTCATATTGATGTCATGTAGAAATAGAACATGATGAATCCTGACTGTTAAAGCACATGTTGATGGAAGCCTTAAAAAACAGGAATTCACAAACCACAACATCCCCTGTTGCTGTCGTAATGTGTGTGTGTGTGTGTGTGTGTGTGTGTGTGTGTGTGTGGTGTGTGTGTGTGTGTGTGTGTGTGTGTGTGTGTGTGTTTGTGTGTTTGTGTTTGTGTGTGCGTGATCCAGATTCTTATCCTCTACTGCCTCCTGTCTGTTCTTCTGATATTGCATTGTTTGATGTTTTTGTACAGCCTCTTCATTAACAGAGAGCACTGTGTGCTTTGCACAGTAATAAACTGCAGAGTCCTCTGGCTGTAAGTTGGACAGTCTCAGATACACCATGCTGTTGCTGTCATCTCTGCTGATTTCAATACGTCCTTGAACACTGCTGGCATAATTGTTGCTACTGGGATTAGAGTAGCCTCTTCCAAGCCATTCCAGCCCTTTTCCTGCAGGTTGTCTGATCCAGTGCATAGTGCAGCAGGTAAATGTGAATCCAGATCCTCTGCAGGACAGACTGAGAGTCTCTCCAGGACGTTTCACCACTGAACTGGAAGGAATAGACTCCATGCTCTGACCTGTACAACCTGATGAGATGAAAGTAGAGAGGAACCACACAAGAAAGTCACACAGTTATCACACAAGTTTTCTGGAATCTCTGATGGCTTGATGTTTTCTAATGTGAAGTTATCAGGAGAACTCACAGGACAGAGAGAGAGCAACCAGCAGCAGCAGCAGCAGAGTGAGTGTGTTGATCATCCTGAGTGTGGAGATGTGACCTCTGATGCTCCACACAAAGAACAAGATCAGTCAGCAGGACAGAAGTACACTGGACAGACTGGAGATTTGCATCAGGACATCATGAGGGAGGAGCTCATGGAGTGTTACACTTGATTTCAAACACATGATTTATTTTTGATGTATTTTCATGTGATGTGACTAATTATCCATCACTGTGGAAGACAATATCAGTAGTTTTATGCTTGCTTATTTCTTCAGATTGCTCAGAATAATAATGTGACTTCTGTCAGTTTAACTCACTTCTGATACCATTTTTCCTGCTGTCACAAAGCTCCTTAGTGATCAGTGTTCTGCTGGAACCTTAAAGCACAGTCAGATTAATAACAAGAGACTGAAAGTTGATTTACTTCAACAAGACATTGATGAGTCGATCAAGTGTTGAGTATCATCTGAATGCTACTTCAGTGGATCAACAAAAGGAAATCTGATCTTCAGAACAAACTGAATCACTGATCTACATAATTTTTTCCACTAGAAATGATGCAGGATCATAAACATTTCTTCCTCATTTTACGTGTCAGAACTTGTTGTGTGTTCAAATATTTGTAAATCCTTACATCGTCTACTCATTAAAACATGACAGTTTTTGTGTGTGGATTTAAATGATTTTTTTTTTCCAACACAGGGACAGTTCATGGTCGTGTGTTTTCTTGAATTTCTGATATTGTAGAAACACACATTCAACTTGTGGGGAAGAGTTTCTGAAAGCATTCACATAGCAGTTTTAATCTTGATTTTATGATCTTTGTATCCAGCCAGATTACTGCTTGAGACATAATAATAATAATAATAATAATAATAATAATAATAATAATAATAATAATAATAATAATAATAATAATAATAATAATAATAATAATAATAATAATAATAATAATAATAAGAAGAATAGAAGAACAAGAAGAATCACAATAACAGGAACATTAATAATAACTTTATTTATATAGCACTCATAAAACATAGAATTTGCAAAGTGCTTTACAGACGGCAAAGAAAGAAGGAAACTCTGGAAGAACATTGAAGAAGAGAAGGCTGCTCAGTCCAAACATGTGAAAAGATACTCAAAATCAATTAGTAACACCAGAAAAAATAATAAATGCCACATCCAAGTAAAAGAAAGAACAAGTGGAATAAAAGAACGTAGAGGGTAAAACCATGAACCCAATGCTAGAAATTTAAACAATAGTGATATTAGTAAATAAGTAAAATCCTATAATGTCTCTGTGAAGCCACTGGAGGTTTTTGTGCAGCTGCTGAACCAACTTCAGTCACTGTGTCTCTCGAGCACAATAATAAACAGCAGAATCTTCTACTTTCAGACTGTTCATCTGCAGATACAGCTGCTGTACGTTGTTGTCTCTGGAGATGGTGAACCGGCCTTGAACTGACTGAGAGTAATATTTGTTGTCACTACCACTGCTAATAGTTGCGATCCACTCCAGTCGTTTTCCAGGAACCTGTCTGATCCAGTGCATCCAGGAGCCACCAAAGTTCAATCCATAAGCATAACAGGTCAGTCTGTGGGATTCTCCAGGTCTTTTAACCACTGATCCAGATTCAGTCAGAGTCTGACCATCAACACCTGCCAAGACAAAAAAGGAAACAGTCACTTGCTGTCAGTTGGTCATTTCTCAACAACAGATTCAACTCAGGATCTGCAGACATTTTCTCACCTGCCCAGCAGAGTGTTAGAAGCAGCACAACTGTCCTGTAGTCCATCATGTCAAACTGTGTGTCCTCTGTTGTCTTTCATCCTCTCCAGGATCTGATAAGTAGAGGTGGAAGACATTGACGTTTTGCATTGACTCCTCCTGACAAGCAGGGAAGACCTGCACTGGACTTGGCCAACATTGGGTGTTGAATTATGAAGGACGTCTTGATTTCATTCATACAAGTTGAAAATAAATGTCATGTTCTAAAATGTATTTATTTGAGGGAAATGTTTTATTGTTTTTATGATTAAAATCATCATGGATGCTTAGAAGGAAAACTTCAAACATAACAGACGACAAGGAAAAACAGCATGGAACTGAAAAACAAGCCACAGTGCAGTGTGTGTGTGATGTTGCCACTAACTTTGAACTGTTGGATACCAGTGTTAGTTCAAAAACAAGCAGATCAAATTCTTAGCAGTTACACTCACTGCCACAAAAAACTTTCAAATGTGATGAAAAATTAGTCATTTCAGGCGACTTCATGTGTTATTTTGTAGGGATGTCCAATATTTGCTTTTTTTTGCCAATAACTGATGTGTCGATATTGTCCAACTCTCAGTTTCCAATTCCAATATCAACCGATATCAATATATGTGGGCTATTTTAGGAATTTTAGGTAACATCACATATCTTCTGTCATGGAATTAACACATCATGCCTCATTTTATTGTGACGCCCCATTGGATGCATTCTCAAATTCAGCAAGGCTTTCCAAATATAAACACTGACTGTGCAAAAAAAGAAAACTATTTCAACTGAAGTTATGGGAAAAATGATATTGTTTTTGTTAATTGTCTCAAATAACAGTTCACACTCTCCCTCCTTCCATCCGTCTATGAGTCTATTACAATGTGGAAACTATACTGTACAGTTTTGAACACTGTTGGCAAAATCCATGAATTATTTTATTGATTTTCATGATAAGAAAAAAAAATTATAACGATATTGACCGATATTATATATTTAATGCCAATATCGGGCCGATAATAGCGACCCATTGATAATATGGGACATCCCTAATTATTTTACTCTCCAAACTCAGCCATCAAGGTCTTTTATTTTACTTAATAAACTCAAATTAATAGATTATGCAGTTTTTAAAGTAACAATATAAATATCAAAATACAATATAAAAACAATATACAATATAAATACCTGTTACATAACTTCTAAAATACAGTGATTTAAATTTATTTGCATGTAACTTTGGAAAAACAACATCTGACAAGGAACAGTATGATTTTTAAAAATATTAATACAAACCAACTAACAGCAAAACAATCCAGCAATCTGTGTCCTGCTGTTTGGTCTACTTGCTGTAAATGTTGTCCTATTTATTATAAACAGTCCTGACATTTAGGAACAGCCTCAGATTCACCAACAAACAAACTGTGAGTAAATAGAAACTCATAGCAACAATAAAAACAGCTGAACTTAATATTTCTTGCTGGGTTTCAACAGCTAGAGTCTCTTTTCATGTTGTGTCAGACGTTCTCTAATTGTTAAATCAATAAATAATGATTTTATGAAGGAGTTACTAACTTTCAAGATTCATTCCTTGTTGGAAGACAAGCAATCAGTGTCATTTAAATTAATTTCATCAGCGAAAAGTTTAAAGTTTAATTGTGTATAATAGTAGAATCTAGTTGACACACTGAAAATATTAAAGATTAAGTGATTATTGTCAGATATTAGACGTCTCTTGTGGCACAATTCATGCATTTTATGCACAAATATCAGCATTTTCATCAGTTACACAAAATCTAATTAGTGTCTCATACAGTTGATTAAGGTGAATTTTAAGAAAGAATGAGTTTTAAATACAAAGTCAGGTCTTCCTTCAGAGTTTTCATGTCACACACTGCATCCATTTCATATCCTCCACTGCCACCCTGAGGTCTTTGGAGGAACATTTTCTGTAGGGTTTTTGTACAGCCTCTTCATTAACAGGGAACACTGTGTGTATCTTGCACAGTAATAAACTGCAGAGTCCTCTGGCTGTAAGTTGGACAGTCTCAGATACACCATGCTGTTGCTGTTATCTCTGCTGATTTCTGTCCGTCCTTGAACACTGCTGGAATAAGCAATGTTACTTGAATCGTCCCTGATTCGGCCCAACCATTCCAGTCCTTTTCCTGCAGGTTGTCTGATCCAGTGCATATGATAGGAACTAAATGTGAATCCAGATCCTCTGCAGGACAGACTGAGAGTCTCTCCAGGACGTTTCACCACTGAACTGGAAGGAATAGACTCCATGCTCTGACCTGTACAACCTGATGAGATGAAAGTAGAGAGGAACCACACAAGAAAGTCACACAGTTATCACACAAGTTTCCTGGAATCTCTGATGGCTTGATGTTTTCTAATGTGAAGTTATCAGGAGAACTCACAGGACAGAGAGAGAGCAACCAGCAGCAGCAGCAGAGTGAGTGTGTTGATCATCCTGAGTGTGGAGATGTGACCTCTGATGCTCCACACAAAGAACAAGATCAGTCAGCAGGACAGAAGTACACTGGACAGACTGGAGATTTGCATCAGGACATCATGAGGGAGGGGCTTAGTTGCACTTTATTTCGGTTATATCATTTATTTTCTATTTATTTTCATAAATCAAAAATCAACAGTGATGGACAGTTACTATTTATCCATCACTATTGGATAAATATCCATAGTGATTATGGATAATTATCCATCACTATGGAGGACAATATCAGTAGCTTTGTGCTTGAATATTTCTACAGATTGTTCAGAATAATAATGTGACTTTTGCATCATTTAATCATTTACTTTGTTAATAATATTTAATGTAGCTGCCTTTTCATCCGTGCAATGTCATATCCAAGAAGAGAAACAATTTTCTGTTGTGGTATTTTGTAAATTAAATAAAACATTTAATCAAGAAAAAAAGTAAAATAGACAGATCGAAAGGAATTAACTTCATGACTTAAAAAAGCCGACCTTATAATGAAATACATTCACATATATTTTCCAACATTTCTTAAGGATGTAACATTTTTTTATGTTATTTTGCTTGAAATAGCAAAGCTGGGGCTGCACAGTGGTGTAGTGGTTAGCACTTTCGCCTTGCAGCGAGAAGATCCCTGGTTCGCGTCCCGGCTTTCCCGGGATCTTTCTGCATGGAGTTTGCATGTTCTCCCTGTGCATGCGTGGGTTTTCTCCGGGTACTCCGGCTTCCTCCCACAGTCCAAAAATATGCTGAGGTTAATTGATTACTCTAAATTGCCCGTAGGTGTGAATGTGAGAGTGATTGTTTGTCCTTGTATGTAGCCCTGCGACAGACTGGCGACCTGTCTAGGGTGTCCCCTGCCTTCGCCCGAGTCAGCTGGGATAGGCTCCAGCCCCCCCCCCGCGACCCTAGTGAGGATTAAGCGGTGTATAGATAATGGATGGATGGATGGATGGACAACGACAGTTCATGGTCGTGTGTTTACTTGAATTACTGATATTGTAGAAAGACACACAACTTGTGGGGAAGAGAATAGAGGAATGGAGGGAGGTTAGGGAGGTCAACTTTTAAAACAGGATTTTCTTTGTTTATTTAACCTTCAGTCAGTGTTAACGATCAATACCCTATACTCCAATGTGATTGAAAATACAACATGTGTCCAGCTCACTTGTCACTTATTATGGAGGAAACATCAGTTCGAATGAATCAGAAAAATGGACATTTTTTTGATTTTTTACTGTAATTACAGAAGATAATTGTTGTTTTGCCATGTTGATGAAGAAGTGATAACAGTGAGATCATTTGTTGACCATTTATTGTTGATACGCTTTAATTAGACAGATTTTATGATATGATCTGATGGGAGGAAACAAATGAGAAGAAAAAGCAAACATATGGTGAATTATTGGGGAGGATCAGAACAATGTATGATTTTTTACAGCTGTTCATGAAGCTGCAGTCAATGTGGGTGTTGAGTGCAGTAAAAAAAAATAGCAAAAATTTCTGTAATAATGAGTTCAATATCAACAATTAAACTTTTTTGATGAAATTATATTGGGTCGTAAAATGTAATGAATACATCCAGGTCAATTAAACTGTAAAATCAGGTAAAAGATTAGTAAAATAAAAGAAATATATATATAACAAAACATGAAAAAAATCTTCAAAAGTTGTTCAAAAATAAAGAATTAAACATAAAAATATGTTAACATACCAAGTTAAGACAACTGGAGGTTTTTGTGCAGCTGTTAACACAACTTCAGTCACTGTGTGTATCGAGCACAATAATAAACAGCAGAATCTTCAGTCTTCAAACTGTTCATCTGCAGATACACCTGCTGTACGTTGTTGTCTCTGGAGATGGTGAACCTGCCTTGAACTGACTGAGAGTAATATTTGGTGCTACCAGTAGGATTACTAGATGTGCAACCCATTCCAGTCCTTTACCAGGAGCCTGTCTGATCCAGGCCATGTCATAGCCACTGAATGTGAATCCAGAACCTGTACAGGTGAGTCTGTGGGATTCTCCAGGTCTTTTAACTGCTGATCCAGATTCTGTCAGAGTCTGACCATCAACACCTGTTAAACCAGAAAACAATGCATGTAATGTAGGACACTGGTGGCACAAATGAAAAGCTGTCAGATCAATATGAGTGAAAATGTTCACCTGTCCAGCAGAGAGTTAACAGCAGCAGAGCTGTCCTACAATCCATCATGTTCAACTGTGAGTCCACTGTTCTCTGTCATCCTCACTGCAGTCACATAAGTAGAAGACATTTGTGTTTTGCATGGACTCCTCCTCACAGGAAGGACAATATTTAACTATGACTGACTGGACTCTCAGTGACTGAAACTGGACAATAAATGAATGAATGTTTACTGTAGAAGAACCATTCATCAAATGTCCTGTTGTCCATGTTTCACTTTAGTTTGTGCATAAGTTTACAAATACATTGTGGAGTTGGTTGTTAACATCTGCATCATGTAAAGATGAACAACAAAAAACACTTTGCTGGATTCAACACATTTTATACTGTTTACTTTATACTTGAAACTATTGGTAAGTTGTTCCATTTTCATGAAGTCAGAGAAACAGAACTTCAGCAGGAACAACAATGAAGATGGTGAGAATATTATGTGGTCATGAATAACAAATTCAGGACAAAAGATATGATCTTGCATGAAATGGATGGGAGTCAGTCTAAATGATAACAAGAAACATAAACTTTGCACTAAACTAAATGTTTTTCTTCTTCTCTGCAATCACATTTGACAGCTATATTTGGCATTGATCTGTTCTCAAGAGGAGTTTGGAGTTTTTTTGTTCCAATCATGATTACTTGTGACTTTCAAAATAGACATTAATGTAAAGTGCATGCATGTAATTCAAAATGCACAGAAAATATGATGATAAAGGTGAACTAATGAGAGCTCTTCTGTCCTCATACACTCTATTCAAGTAGATCCAACAACAACAATATTATACATAAGGCTTCATAGTATTAGTTAATATTATTATGGAAATTATGAGGAGAAGTCATCTTTTTTTCTTTTCTTTTTACATTTTCATTGATAAAAATAAGCTGCTACTTTCTTTAACAGTGAACTGGTCTGAATCCATTCCTGGTCTGAGGGCTCCTCCTCTGGTGGCTTCATGTTACAGTGTTCAGGCTCTGAGGGGTTTTTGTTCAGGTCTACTGATCATTTGTGTCACTGTGTGTATCTGGCACAGTAATAAACAGCAGAGTCTTCAGGCTGCATATTCTGTCCATTTAGAGTCACTGTTTTGCTGGAAGAGTCTAAACTGATACTGAACTTGTTCTTCAGTGAATCTTTGTAGACTGAGGTGTATCCAACATGTGCAGCACCGATCCATTCCAGTGCTTTTCCTTCAGAATGTCTGATCCAGTGTGTGCTGTAGTCGATTAACAGAATAAGAGACCTGACAGGTGATGGAGAGACGTTGACCTGGCTGCACAGTCACAGATTCTGGCTGAGTCAACTGTTCACACTTCACACCTGTAAAGGAAACATGTTGAACATTGGATCAGTGTGATCACAGTCAACAGTCAGTGTGTTGTGATCATACAGTCAGTGAGACTCACAGGATCCAGCAGCCAGCAGCAGCAGCAGCAGCAGAGCTACAGAGAACATGTTGCTACTGAAGCTGATCTGATGGAGCTTCTCTTCTTCTGCTGACAGCAACATGTCAAGTCTTTATATCAGACTGTGAGGAAGTTCACTTTGCATACAGAAGGATGCTGATGGGTTATAAAGGATGTCTGTTCACTGGTAGTTATAGTTTGGATTTATGTTGTAAATATTGATTCTGGCAGATGTCAAAGAGAATTATTATTAGAAACATTTTCTTGAAGTTCGCATTTTTGTGAAACATATCTCAGATAAGGTCGATGAAAACATACACTGATGTCAAAACAACATTTTTTATTCACAGTCCCAAATGCACATTGCAAAACAGCAGAACTGGACAAATATTTCCTCAAAAAGTACAGTTTCATTGTTTCTGTGAGTGAACGTTTCTTGTCATGAATGTAGTCTGAATTTCTTCCCATCAGTTTGTTTGTCCAACACAAATTTATGTTCCAACCAGACAAGTTCCAAAACAGAACGAGGAAAGCAACTAAATGAGCAGGTTGGATGGTTGTATGAGTCCATGTCTGCAGAGCGTCTGTTTCACTGAGTCCCTGACCTTCACTCTGCTGCACATATCAAGAGATTTAAGACATCAGTTTTGCATTGAGTCCTCCTCTTCAAACACAAACACTTTTGCACACAGTTCAAACATCTCTGAATATAATGCTGATTTTATTCTGTATCTTTAATGAACAAGAAGCATCAACAATCAAAATGTTTACACTGACAGTCTATCAAATGATGCTCTGAAAGTAAAAGGTGTAGAATTAAAGTGACGAATCATGACTTGGATCTGCAGCTCATCATGATTTGATGAAGTTTATATTAACTTGACTGTATTGATTCACTCACAGTACTTTCATAACATCATTATCAGCTACTGCAGTCAGTTGTTTAGGGTGAAACAAAAACTATTTAAAACCATCAAAAGCAAACATCCAAATAAATTTGTAAATATCAGCCTAAAAGGTGTGTTACTGCCGATCTTCACTGCAGAAATTTGAAAAAGAAAGTGACTGTATGCAAAAAAAAACTAACAAAAAAAACCCACCTTTAGGCTCAACTGAAGACTACGTTCATGTATTTATACATTTTTAATTACAATGAACACATTTTAATTTTAAAGCTCTGAATATTCTTATCTTTTCTTGGGATTTCTCTCTAAACACCAAGTTCACAGAGAAATACACTCATAAAGTTTGTCTTTCCATAATAAATATTAGACTCTGGCAGAATTATTTTGTCTGTAAACTATAATGTTACTGCTAAAGTTACAAATTTCATTTCAGACAGAGATGTAATGAAGCAGCATGTGAGTGAAAGAGTGATGTTTGTATTTCCATTAGTTTTTCTTTTCTTGTTAAAACATAAAATTGAAGTTCAAAGCCAGTCAAAAATATTATTGTGTCTTTATTTTTCAGACATATACTTTAGAATGTTTTTTTGGTATACAAACATTTATTTCACCAATGATATGATTGAGCCAGATATAGCTTTATACGGTCCAAGTGCTAAAATACACTAAAAGCCAGAAAACATTGAAATCCAAACCAAACTTTTGAATCCATCAAAAATAAAGTAGTGGTGGGACGCGATTAGAAAACAATTAATATAATTAGTTACAGGCTTTGTAAGTAATTAATCGCAATTAATCACACTTTTGTCAAGTAGCAATATTTGACACAAAGAGCAACAGCGATTATATTAAACATTTTAAGACTTTCTGTAAACTCAAGCACTGTCTAGAAAAGTGGTCTATTATGGGATGGCTACACCGTTAGCCGTTAGCATGACTCGTAGCTAACGTTAGCTCTGGTGCTAACAGCATGTTTTACATTGAGGTGAAGCCGTCGACTTGAAGTGACGCAGTGATCAGAAAACTCTTTGTTGTACAATTTGCACACAACCAGGCTTTTATCCAAGCTGCCATCGGGAAGATTTTTAAAAGGAAACTTTGTGCTCAGTCTCGTCTTCCTTCACTGTTCACCAGTGCACTGACGTCACTCAGTGCTTCCTGTGCTTCTTCTTCATGGCTGCAAACAGACTTTAGGTTCATTTCCGCCACCTACTGGGCTGGAGTGTTCATCAGCGTTACTACGTTATTAATAATTAATTAATTGAAATAAAGTCCCAGCCCTAAAATAAAGATATAAAAACATTTTTTAACATTCTGTCACAAAACAGACGGGCCTGTTTCCTAAAATGCAACAGAAACTGTGTTATTTCAGACCATGTCTATTTAAAGTAGATAATTAACATTTGTTTAATCTTCCAACATGAAGACAGTTTCATGTATTGACAAAAGTCAGACCAGCAAAGTCTTCAGCAGTCTGCTTTATACATTATTATGACACAATCAGACAGAAAAATCCTGAGAAAAGCTGAAAACTAATGTTTTTCATACATTTAATACTAAAAATACATCATATTAATAATATTTTTTACTGTTGTTGCATGAAAATAGTTCAAGTTATTGACCAACTCCTCTTTAAATGTCTGTTAGTGGGTGGGCCTCATGTTCTCTGAGTTTTTGTGCAGGTCTGTTGGTGGATTGTATCACTGTGTAACGTACACAGTAATAAACAGCTGTGTCTTCAGGCTGCAGATTATTTCCTGTTAATGTCACCGATGCAGCAGCAGTGAGTGTGTGGTAAAGAAATTTACTCCTCAAAGCCAGATTTCGGTAAAACTCTCCTCCTCCCCACCGATGAATAATCCATTCCATTGGTTTTCCTTCACGCTGTCTGATCCAACCTGTTGCATAGCTGTTATCAGTCAAAGAATAACCAGAGACCTGACAGGTGATGGTCAGAGTCTGTCCAGGCTGCACAAGCATTGAGTCTGGCTGGATGAGATCAATGCTGTTCACACCTGTGGAGACACAAACCAACATTATTCATCGAACTATTCAGTGCTTTATTATCAGTGTATTATCCAGTGAAAGCTCCTCACAGGATCCAGCAGCCAGCAGCAGAATCAGAGCTGCAGAGAACATGTTGATGTTGGAGCTCAACTGATGTGAGCTTCTTCTGACACACAGATACACACTTCACTTCCTTAATAAGGCAGAACAAACACAGCTTGATTTGCATACTGATGACAGTACATCACATCTAAATGAACCAACATGAAGATGAAATGTTGTTCAGCTGTCAGAAAGAGAAGGTGCAGCTTGATCACTGACAAACACATTTGAAAGCTGTTTTCACTGTAAACACATGGAGTTGGATTGAAGTCATGATACTGTGAGAGCATTTAAATGAATGGAAATAGTTTGTATTAAATTAAACTCTAAGGACAGTTTCTCAAACACAAACACATGAAGACATGGATGAATTTTATTTCACACTGATTCGTCGACTTCACAGAAAAAAAAAACACCACATCTCACACATCTGTAGAAAAAAACATTTTGATGACGTTTTATGAATCTAATTGTGTGATTTTTATAGAATGAAGTTGTTTTCCTTTCAAACTTTATACCTAAATTGGATTCTTTCCTCTAACTCAGCAAACTGTGGTGGACAGTTCATCTACTTTTTGCATATATATCAGTATTTTCATGATTTCACACATTTCACTATTATTATCTTCTGCTGAAAGTTGTTGTTTTCATAGCTTTCATGTCACACACTGCTCAGTTAGTGTCATCCATTTCATATCCTCCACTGCCACCCTGAGGTCTTTGGAGGAACATTTTCTGTAGGGTTTTTGTACAGCCTCTTCATTAACAGGGAGCACTGTGTTTGTCTTGCACAGTAATAAACTGCAGAGTCCTCTGGCTGTAAGTTGGACAGTCTCAGATACACCATGCTGTTGCTGTTATCTCTGCTGATTTCTATCCGTCCTTGAACACTGCCGGAATAAACTGTTTTACTTGCATCGTACCAGACAGCCCCCAACCATTCCAGTGTTTTTCCTGCAGGTTGTTTGATCCAGTTCATACCACAACAATCAAATGTGAATCCAGATCCTCTGCAGGACAGACTGAGAGTCTCTCCAGGACGTTTCACCACTGAACTGGAAGGAATAGACTCCATGCTCTGACCTGTACAACCTGATGAGATGAAAGTAGAGAGGAACCACACAAGAAAGTCACACAGTTATCACACAAGTTTCCTGGAATCTCTGATGGCTTGATGTTTTCTAATGTGAAGTTATCAGGAGAACTCACAGGACAGAGAGAGAGCAACCAGCAGCAGCAGCAGCAGAGTGAGTGTGTTGATCATCCTGAGTGTGGAGATGTGACCTCTGATGCTCCACACAAAGAACAAGATCAGTGAGCAGGACAGAAGTACACTGGACAGACTGGAGATTTGCATCAGGACATCATGAGGGAGGAGCTCATGCAGTGTTACATTTGATTTCAATCAAACCATTTATTTTCTATTCGTTTTCAAGTGACTAATTATTCATCACTCTGGAAGACAATATCAGCAGCTTCATGCTTGATTATTTCTTTTATATTATGTGGTCTGTATCAGTTTGTTCATCCACGCAAAAAGAAAATTCATGTCGATGGTTCAGGGTTTACTAAAGTTAGCTGATTATCTTTGTGGAATCTGTTGTTTTGGGAAAAGATATCTACAGTTGGTCCTTAGGAAATTATATATGTGTTGAAATATGTACTAAATATATAAAAAACTAAATAAACATTTATATTTTGTGCCATCGCAATATTTGTCATATCATTAGAACTGTAAACCAAGCGTTAGACATGTTAGAAAATACTTCAAAAGTAATAAACAAAAGAGCAACAAGGTTTAAAACTATCAAACAGCAAACTTCTTCTCGAAATGATTCTATTTTTCAAATGTGTGTCAACAAAAACAACATTTTAAAAATCGTTTGGGGATTATCAACAGGCTTCTTTTTTCTTTTCTGATAAATTTGAAAGCTTTGGAAATTTTCTGAATCACATTCATGAATAATTAAGTGGAGTGCTACCACAACAATACAGATAACTGTGTTATCTTCACTGTTTATTGTTCATCTTCTGTCATCATTGCATCCAAGAAACAGAAGAAAATCATCAAAATATTTTCAGTGACCATGTAGGTGTCGACTGAGCTCAGTCCATTAGTTGTAAAAACTTTTCAGCTGACATTTATCACACTCAGTAATAAAGAGGAGGCTGACAGTGAAGAGACATAATGTGTCCAGAGGTGATTAAAAGAGGAAGTGGTTTTTGTACAACTCTTCTATTTCTGTCTCTCACTGTGAGTCTCTTCTGGCACAATAATACACTGCTGTGTCCTCAGTCTTCAGGCTGTTCATCTGTAGATAGACTTTACTGCTGGAATCATCTCTAGAGATGATGAATCTACCCTGGACTGACTGGGAGTAAGAAATAGAAGAACTGCCTGTGTGCACAAAAGCGATCCACTCCAGTCCTTTACCAGGAGCCTGTCTGACCCAGACCATCCAGTAGCTGCTGAATGTGAATCCAGATCCTGTACAGGTCAGTCTGTGGGATTCTCCAGGTCTTTTAACCACTGATTCAGACTAAGTCAGAGTCTGACCATCAACACCTACCAACAGAGTAAAAAATAACACCAGTTTAACTCCCCTGATGATAAAAATGAAAGCTATGTGATATTAGCATCTGTGAATACTTTCACCTGTCCAGCAGAGTTAAAACCAGCAGTCCTGTCCTACAGTCCATCATGTTAAACTGTTTGTCCTCTGCTCTCTGTCTTCCTCACTGCAGTCACATTGAAAGAGGTTACATTTAAAGTTTTGCATTGACTCCTCCTCACAGGAAGTATTGAACCTGACTGGAATTGGATCAGGGCTGCACAGTGGTGTAGTGGTTAGCACTTTCACCTTGCAGTGAGAAGATCCCTGGTTCTAGTCCCGGCTTTCCCGAGACCTTTCTGCATGTTCTCCCTGTGCATGAATGGGTTTTCTCTGGGTTCTCTGGCTTCCTCCCACAGTCCAAAAATATGCTGAGGTTAACTGATTGTTCTAAATTGATGTAGGTGTGAGTGTAAGTGTGATTGTTCATCTGTATATGTAGCTCTGTGACAGACAGGTGACCTGTCCAGGTGTCCCCTGCCTTCACCCCAAGTCAGCTGGGATAGACTCCAGCCCCCTGTGACCCTAATGAGCATTGATGGGTGGATAGCTAATGGATGGATGGATGGATGGAATTGGATCACTTATGAAAATGTGTGAATGAAGAACGACTCTAATCAGAATCAAGTAGGAGAGACATTTAATATGTAAATCCATTTTTACACAGCAGAAGATGGAGGAACTCAAGCTCTGTGGTCTAAACAACATGAAGATGAAATGTTGTTCAGCTGTCAGAAAGAGAAGGTGCAGCTTGATCACTGACAAACACATTTGAAAGCTGTTTTCACTGTAAACACATGGAGTTGGATTGAAGTCATGATACTGTGAGAGCATTTAAATGAATGGAAATAGTTTGTATTAAGTCAAACTCTAAAGACAGTTTCTCAAACACACGATGACACGGATGAATTTTATTTTGCACTGATACCTCAACTTCACAGAAAACTTTTTGTATTGATTCTAACTGTGTGATTTTTATAATAGGATTTTCATTTTCTTCCAATCTTTATATCTAAATAGGATTTTTTTTTACACAGCAAACTTTGGAGGACAGTTCGTGAACTTTGTAAATGTACTGTATAAATATCAATATTTTCATGTTTTCACACCTGCTGTTGTTATCTTCTGCTGAAAGTTGTTGTTTTCATAGTTTTCATGTCACACACTGCATCCATTTCATATCCTCCACTGCCACCCTGAGGTCTTTGGAGGAACATTTTCTGTAGGGTTTTTATACAGCCTCTTCATTAACACAGAGCACTGTGTGTATCTTGCACAGTAATAAACTGCAGAGTCCTCTGGCTGTAAGTTGGACAGTCTCAGATACACCATGCTGTTGCTGTTGTCTCTGCTGATTTCTATCCGTCCTTGAACACTGCTGGAATAAACTGTTTTACTTGCATCGTTCCAGATAGCCCCCAACCATTCCAGTGTTTTTCCTGCAGGTTGTTTGATCCAGTTCATACCACAACAACTAAATGTGAATCCAGATCCTCTGCAGGACAGACTGAGAGTCTCTCCAGGACGTTTCACCACTGAACTGGAAGGAATAGACTCCATGCTCTGACCTGTACAACCTGATGAGATGAAAGTAGAGAGGAACCACACAAGAAAGTCACAGTTATCACACAAGTTTTCTGGAATCTCTGATGGCTTGATGTTTTCTAATGTGAAGTTATCAGGAGAACTCACAAGACAGAGAGAGAGCAACCAGCAGCAGCAGCAGCAGAGTGAGTGTGTTGATCATCCTGAGTGTGGAGATGTGACCTCTGATGCTCCACACAAAGAACAAGATCAGTCAGCAGGACAGAAGTACACTGGACAGACTGGAGATTTGCATCAGGACATCATGAGGGAGGAGCTTAGTTGCACTTTATTTCAATCTAACATTTAATTTTCTCATCATTTTCATGTGACAGATTATTTCAACACTATTGAAGACAATATCAACAGCTTCATGCTTGATTATTTCTTCAAATTATGTGGTCTGTATCACTTTTGTTCATCCACACAAAAAGAAAATGTTTGTCGATGGTTCAGGATTTACTACAGTTAGCTGATTATCTGAGTGGAATCTGTTGTTTTTCAGAAGATGTCCACAGTTTGTCTTTGGGAAAGTATATATACGATGAAATATTTCCCTTGAAAAACAAAAACATTTATTATTTTGTGCCATCACGATATTTGTCATAGCAATTGGGACTGCAAACCAAGCGTTAGACATGTTAGAAAATACTCAAAAGTAATAAACAAAAGAGCAACAAAGTTTAAAACGATCAAACAACAAACTTCTTCTGGAGTGAAGTCATCCTTTAAAACCGTAAGTTGTGCACTTAAATAGTAAATTGTGCACTTTAGTGATCATCCTGTGGTTGCTGTCTTTAAAAAATGCTCGAAATGTGCTGCCATAGCAGAAGCTTGCAGCCCTCTGGGTGCAGCCTCAGGGTCTGCAGACACGTTTGAGTCCGTCGCTCTAATTCGTCCGTGTAGACCGTAGAGCCACTTTAGTTTCGGTTTCGGCGCTAGCGCATATCATAGTTATAGAATAATCCGTTTATTATTCAGGCAGCACAGGGCCACTGGCCCCTGCAGGCCCCTGTGTAGAACCGCCACTGCATTCATCCTGAACGACTTCTTCACTTTGCGTAAGTCGGATTTTATGTTTCTGACAGAAACGGTGAGCTCACGCCTTTCTCTGAACTTCTTCCTCCTCGACGTGACTTTCTCAGCTCCCCTGGGGTCACCGGTGAAGGTGGAGGGCTTGTTTCTGTGTTTAAGTCCACTTTCCTCTGCCGGGAGATTTGACAGCTGCTGCAGCTTTTTCAGTCTAGTTTTCTGTGGCTGTACTGTGCGCAGGTAGCTTATCGTCCTCCAAAGTTCAACAAACATTTCATCCAGGACTTTGCTGGTTTTGTGGCAGGGATTGTGTTAAAATAAGATCGGTTTTTAATCGTTGGCAATTTGAATATAAATATGTGCTGTGAGTCTAGACCTCTGGTCAAAGAGTTCCTCAGTCTTATCGACTCTTTGTATCTCACTCAGTCTGTCACTGGTCCGACTCATGAAAAAGGTCACACACCGGACGTTGTGCTGTCACACGGTTTGTGTGTCGACATCAGTGAAATCTGCGACGCATGTATTTGAGATTATCTTCCTGTTTTATTCAGTGATTGTCCTCTCTCCAGCAGCACTCAAGCACGTTCTGTCCTTGTGATGAAGCCAGTAGTCTGCAGACCTGGAGGCTGCACTCAGAGGGCTGCACACTTCTGCTGTGGCCACACATTTAGAGCATTTTTTTAAAGACAGCTACCACAATAGATGATCAATGAAGTGCACAGTTTACGGTTTTAAAGGATGATTTCACTCAAAATATACTTAAAATTAAAAAGGTTTATTCAAGGAGTATTTCCACTTTCATTTTGGCCCCAGTAAGTTTGTCTACAGAGCCGGAGGCTGCACTTTCAGGACCACACCGAATATTCCACACAAAGTACTACTTAATATACTACTTAAGATTTTAAAGGTTTAATTCAGTACTTGTTACAATATCATAACTTGGTTGCTAAGACTAGCATGTAGACAAATTGTGTAATTATCTTTCAAAATAATAATAGAATCGTATGTAATGGCCTTTGTGGTGTCTAGATCTCAAACAGTGCAGTCTGAAAGGTTGGAAAGAAGCAAAGCACAAGGACAACTCTGGAGGCAGATATATGTTTATTTTATATGATAATATTAAATAAAAATAAAAGCTAAACACACAAATGTAAATTAGCTCTATGACTCCCACATCTCACTACCTCCTGAGACACACACAGACAGACATTAACATGCATAAGTAGATATAGCACTGATATATCCCATAAATTGTACATATTCCACTTTTTTTAATCTGGTAAAATATATTTTATTTTTAGCATTTCATGCCACTATACTCCTATCTGAAGTGAGCACCACCTCCTGACTTAACTGTCTTCCTTCTTTGTTTAAATCTTTTTCCAGCCCTCTACAAAATTCCTCCACTTCTGAAATATTAGACAGACAACATTATCACTGCAGGGTTCACAGAAATACTGGTACCACTTATAGTTTACTCAGAACCTTTAGATAGATAGATAGATAGATAGATAGATAGATAGATAGATAGATAGATAGATAGATAGATAGATAGACAGACAGACAGACAGACAGACAGACAGACAGACAGACAGACAGACAGACAGACAGACAGACAGACAGACAGACAGATAGATAGATAGATAGATAGATAGATAGATAGATAGATAGATAGATATAGATCTAGATCTAGATCTAGATCTAGACCTTCATCAAAAAATCCGGATGTGATTTTTGACCATGCTTTTAAATTAGTTCTGTTGTCAAAACTGGCTTCATTCAGTTGAGGCTGTTGGCCAAAGTAAAGCCCTATCTCTTCCTCAACAACTCTGAGAGAGTCATACATGCCTTTATTACATCTAGGCTGGACTACTGCAACTCTCTGAATGTGGGTCTGGATCAGATCAGTACAAAATGCTGCTGCCCGACTTCTAACAAGGACAAAGAAACGGGAGCACATCACTCCAGTTTTAATCTTAGTTTTTAGGATTGTATTGCTTGTTTTCAAAGTGTTAAATGGGTTGGCACCTTCTTATTTAGCTTTTACATGTCCATGCTCCAGTTTTATCGCTGAGGTCGGCCAATCAGATGGTTGTTAAAGTTCCCAGATCCAGAAACAGAGGTGACCGAGCCTTTTCTGGGGCTGCACCCAGTCTGTGGAATCACTTACCTGTTGAAATTAGAACCGTTCGGTCTCTCGATACCTTCAAGTGCCTGCTGAAGACTTATATGTGCTCTCTGGCTTTTAACTGTAGTTGAACGTTACGTCATTGTTTATCTTGCTCTGTATATTTCCTCACAGTTGTTTTCTATTTTTTTATGAAAAGCACTTTGGTCAACCTTGGTTGTTTTTTAAATGTGCTATATAAATAAAATTGACTTGACTTGACTAATATGATCCCAGAAAAGAATATATTAATAAAATGCATGCCACAGCAAAAGCGATAAAAGTGGGATCACAGAGACAAAGAAGAAAACTGTCAGTGTTGTTCTGTCAACCACTCACTGATTCTACTGCAGTAAAAACCTGTTTCAGCAAGTAGCCTCATGTTTGTTTCACTTCAGGATAAACAGAATGAATTCTCTGTTTGGGTGTGTCCAGCAGCAAAACTACCATTGGTCCGTTGCACCACGAAATTATATAATGTGAACACGTGATTTCAATATTCAAATGACTCAAGCAGAAAAACAACACGACTAAAGCTTTCACCTCGTGATTACAACACCTGCACTGAGCGTGATATCGGGCTACGTACGATAATAATTGTATGGGGTTTTTTTTATTTAGGCGGATTTCTGCACTGAAAAATTCACATGAGGACCATGTTTCAATAATCTCAGTCGTCAACAAGCTTTGATCCAGATAATGGAATGAAAAGGTCTGATGCATCGAGGAAGTTACCTTCCTGGACACCACTCTCAGGTATGTCTAACAGTTTCAACCATAACCTGTCTTTTAAATATGTTCAAACTGTCACAAATCTTTTCCTGAGATTTCTGTCACAATAGAAAACAAGCAAGTAAATGAAATATCTGAGAAATTCTGTGGTAAAATGTCCTACTACTTACCATCAATAGGAGCTAAACTATCTGGGAACTCATTTTCACTTTGCATCAGTTGTCCAGTGATGCCAGAAATAGTCCTGATGAAACCTGGCTGATAAGAAGATATGAGCTGTAATTTTTGAACACATTTTTAACACAGTTCCATTCACGATTATGTTTAAAAGAGTGTCAAACGTTTCAGGTATCACAAATCCTCAGCACGCACAAACAAAATTATCTGCTAGACAGACATTTTAGGCTTGGTCTTTTTGGTTTGTTTTATTAGATTATTTTCCTTAAAATTGAGCATCTGTGAAGCCACAAGCTCAAATTTCTAGGTGGACAATGTCGAACACTTTAAGTTAAGCCACCTGCAAAGTTAGAGGGCAGGTGTGTGTTTTACTGTCATGCTTTGTTATGCTTTAAACTATTGTCTTAATCTGTCATTTATGTTACTTATCTCATCTGGATTCTTATAGTTCAACACTGTAACAAAAATAGGGAGACAACAACTGTGTTGTAATGAAAATGGATTTATTTTAACAAAAACAACCAAAGCTATGCATTAAAGTTCCCAAACAGAAACCCACAAACCATGCTGCTGGTGCTCCTGGAGAAAGCAGTTCCTTAAAGAGAGAGAGAGAGAGAGAGAGCTGGAGTGGAAGTGAAGGAGGTTTTATGCAGCTGATCCATTGGATCCCAGGTTTGGCTCAATCAGCTGACGACCCTCCTTCAGCTCTGGAAAAGAAAAGACAGGAACATCTGGTGTCCAGGTGGAGGGTCGTCTCACAAAGTGCTTGACTTCTCAATCTGAAATTTCAGATACCATTTTAAATAAGCACAATTTAAAATAAAAAAAAATTCAAGCAAATTAGAGATAGTCAAGCAGAAGACCTCTGATGATTTAAGATGGGAAAAACCCTGTTAAGACCTCAGCATTGCCAACATGACTCCCAGTTACACAAGATCCACCCAAGTCTGTCAGTTCACAATCACCTTACAATAGTGAGTTAAATCTGCCTTAATTAGACATTGTTCAAATTGGTAACACTTGTTTCCAAACTAACGTTATACTAGTATATGGATGTTCACCCATCAGGCATAACATTATGACCACCTGCCTAATATTGTGTTGGTCCCACTTTTGCTACTAAAACAGCCCTGACCCATCGAGGCATGGACTCCACTAGACCCCTGAAGGTGTGCTGTGGTTTCTGGCATCAAGATGCTAGCAACTTGTTTGTCAAGCACATCCCACAGATATTCGATTGGATTGAGATCTGGGGAATCTGAAGGCCAAGTCAACACCTCAAACTCATTGTTGTGCTCCTCAAACCACTCCTGAACCGTTATTGCTTTGTGGCACGGTGCATTATCCTGCTGAAAGAGGCCACAGCCATCAGGGAATACCATTTCCATGAAAGGGTGTACATGGTCTGCAGCAATGCTTCGGTAGGTGGTACGTGTCAAAGTAGCTTCCACATGGATGGCAGGACCCCAGGTTTTCCAGCAGAACATTACCCACAGCATCACACTGCCTCCGCTGGCTTGCCTTCTTCCCGTAGTGCATCCTCGTGACATGTGCTCCGCAGGTGAGTGGCCATCCACGTGGTATGAAAGAAAACATGATTCACCAGACAAGGCCAGCTTCTTCCATTGCTCCGTGGTCCAGTTTTGATGCCCATGGTTGGTCTTTCAGCAGTGCACAGGACTCAGCATGGACACCCTGACTGCTCTATCTATGTAGCCCCATATGCAACAAACTGATGCACTGTGTATTGTGACACCTTTCTATCAGAACCATTAACTTCTTCAGCAATTTGAGCAACAGTAGTTTGATTGTTGGATCAGACCACACTGGCCAGCCTTCCTCCCCGCGTACATCAATGAGCCTTGGCCGCCCATGACCCTACCACTGTTCCTTCCTTGGACCACTTTTGATAGATCCTAACCACTGCAGACCAGGAACACTCAACAAGAGGTGTAGTTTTGGAGATGCTCTGACCCAGTTGTCTTGTCAGACTCGCTCAAATCCTTATGCTTTCCCATTTTTGCTGCTTCTAACATCAAATTTGCGGACAAAACGTTCCCTTGCTGCTTAGTATATCCATCCCACAAGCAGGAGTCATGATGAAGAGATGATCAGTGTTATTCTTTTCAGAATGTTATGCCTGATCGGTGCGGTACAATGTGGCAGTACGGTACTTTTCCCCAAATTGTTACACAAAGTGTATGGATGTGTTGAATGTGTTCTAATGTTCAATGTACTGGCGTTTTTATTAAACAGTGGCAAATCATGTTTTACATTTTATGTTTGGGTAAGTCAAATACTAAAGATGGACACAGTTAAAACTTAAAGCTGACTTTCCTTAACCCATTGATGTGCAGTGTGGGACAGCAGATATCCATTTTCCATTGGATTTGGGTCACTTTTGACCCATGTCAAAGGATCAAAATTGATATACATTGAATTTGATCGAAAAGCTATCATTAGTACATGATTAACATAAGGCACTAAGATGTATACAAGGCATCCCAGTAAAATCTAAATAATTCCCTCCAGACTACAGTCCAAACATTTGTGGTAATAGAGTTGTAGATACACTAGACTACAGACAGTCTTATAGTTGTTGCATTTAGGTTTCAATGCAAACGTCTTGGCTGGTGATAGGCAACCAGGTGGACAAACTTGATCCCTCCCATCAGCTGAAATAAATCAGTTTGTTTATTTGAAATATCTGAGTGACTGGTTTTATCCTGAGGCTAAAGGCACTTTGCTGCTGTGGTGTTTGTCCCTGGGAACTACTTTCCACCTGTTGGGCAGTCTCCCAGGTGAAGCCTGAGGACGCCCTGATTGTGCAATCTCATCAGGAGGTCAAACTCAGCCGGCATGGCATGGAACTGCGTTTTCGTTTGCATGTTGTCGTAGTAGTGGTTGGTCAGGGGGTGGAGGTCACGTGGGTGGTAACTGAAGGGCCAGAATCCGTACAGATGAACGTTGCTGCAGAGCTCCAGAGCCAGACTGGCCATGATGAGGCCGGTGCTGAGTCTAGTTTCCCTCAGGCCCCGAGAGCGCCAGAACAGGAACAGACTGTTGAGGTACTCTGGGTTTAAGAAGACTGGTCGGATGGGGCTCTCAGAGTCATTGATGGCGTCGATGGCCCGCAGAGATGCAGCAGTGTAGACGCTGAAGGAAAAGGCATGAACAAGCAGCAGGGAGTTTCCATAGTTACGTAGACTCTCCACAAATGGACGTCGGCGTCCCATCAGAGCCCCGTACCTGTAAATAAAGAGCTGATGTGAAGCAACTTAAAGAATATTATGTATTTGAGGTGACAAAGATTCATTTTTTTTCCTCACTTGTGGAAGAAGATACTTGGATTTGCCGTCACAAGGTCAGTCTTGACGCCAACATGTTTCTCAAATCCATTTGCCAAAGGAGGGAGGTTGCACCTAAACAAACAGAAATAAAAGTATTATGTGGACTTTTTGTGGACATTTACTTTGCGGTTTAATGCTGCCATCAGTCCTCTACGCTGAAAGTCTTTCTCACCTGATGACAAACTGAGCCGAGTCAATCGATTCTCCACAGCTGCTGTTGATCAGGATCCCACCGTTCCCAACAATGGAACAAGTGTCCCATGTTTTATTGTAGAAAGGATGCTCCTGGAATCAGAAACAACAGAAAATACATGACGATGCAGCAACATTTATAGGAGAAATTATTTATATGTAATTTAATGTGTGAAAGATGCTTTTTTTTTAAAAAAAAGCTTTTATCATTAGAATGTGTAAAAACTGACTTCATTTTTGCACGTTAGACAAAACTCTCATCCTCTTAGATCCTCTTAACTGCTCCCTAGTCGAGGCTGATAAATGAAGGAGATCATACCTTTGCCGTGGAATCTCCTAAGCTTTGCAATAGTCTTTGAGTTTCAATCCAACGTAAGAAAAATCTAAAGACACTTGATTTTTGTTGTTGATCTTAGTGGCCTTCATATTTCTGCACCAATGAATAACCTTTAAGCTTGTTCATTTCTATTCAACTGACTTATTTTTATTATAGATTCTTCCAACATGATTTTCAGCAAGTAACTCCTCCTGCAGCTTTGTGAAAATCCATACAAATTATATATCAAAACAAGGTGCTCAATTACAAATGGTGTGTATGATTTTTGTTAGCAATACATCGTACGTTTTTTGCAAAATGTGCAAAAACGGCGTTAACAATCCTCATTGAAATGAATGGGAAGCCGGCCAGACAAAGTTTTGCTGGTATATGGTCAATGAAGTTTATCTTATCATTGGTTGGTCCATTCAACAGTTTGGCTCACACTGAAAGCAACCTTTAGAAGGACGGTTTAGAAATGTTCTCCAGACTTTCATGGTTTTGAGATGATGTATGCTACTAATGTTGGTTATCCGTTTTGCTTTGACAGTGACATTTGTGGATCAGAGTGAAATCTGTTAAGAAGCATTGAATAGATATTTAACATCCACAGTTCAGTCATTAATGAAGAAGTTAAAGTCCTACTGATAAATAGAAGACATGAACTTTTCCACATCCCATTTCTGGTAAGTTTCATGAGACTGTGCAGATGCTTTAGAAGAAACGATACAGAGGTCAGACATGGATAATACAACCAAATAGACAGGTCTGTTGATATTGTCTCATTGATCTTCTTAGTTATATAGTGATATCCATTTTAAAACTCCAAAACTCTACCTTGATTAGGCTGTCTAGCAAGATTTCATTTTTTTGGGACAACTTGTCATACCTGCTCAATCAGTTATGAAAGTTCCACCAAAGTAACTCCCCCCCCTCCAGATGCTGTATTCATGAATGACAAACGACATACCTTCATAAAGATGCTGAAGAGCTCTGGAGTCACCTGCAGAGTGCTCTTACTCAAATCGGAGACAATCTGTGAACCCACTGGTGTATTGTTCTGGGTAATTATGGCCTTGTCCAATCCATGGCATTCGCTGCTCAGGTTAGATCTGTTGAAACACAAGAACTTTGTTGACACTGACTGAGCAGTGAGATTAGGTTCTGAACACAGTGACTTGCTATTTGCTGAATGAAAGCATCAGGTTGGCATGTTATGTCGGGTTTTAATTTAGAACCGCCATGTTTCTGTAATGATTTTATTCCATAAAAACTACGACAACCTCCAGAGTGTTTATTGTTCTCTTATGCATTGTTAGTCTCTTCCCTGTCTGCTATCCTGTTCTACCAGAAAGGATATTATTGCCTGAATTTTTGGTAATTGTCCTCCTGCTTCTTCCAGGTTTGAGAGTAACATTGTATGGCTTTGTTGATGACTTCCCTGTGACACAAACACACAGACAAGTCAGGTGTGTAATATATTTTTTCTTTTTTATACATACATACATACATATATATATATATGTATATATGTATATATATATATATATATATATATATATATATATATATATATATATATATATATATATATATATATATATATATATATATATATATATATATATATATTTGGTTACTTTTAAACTTAAAAGTTAGAGATAAGGCTTTGAGACAATGTCCTTACTTGACTTTCAGGAGATTGTTGTCTTGCTTCTTTGAGATTTTAGAGTTTTGCTCTACTGTTTTGTCATTGTTGTCCCTGTAACACACAAATAAGACATCGTTACATGGAATTCAGCTGGCAATAAAAACAGACATTTGTCATTAACTTTGTTTTATACAAAACCTGATGGTATTTACGTCTGACAAAGTTGACAAAATGTAATAATTATAATTTTAATCTTAAACATTTGTTGTACACTGAAGTCATTTAGTTTTATCCATTAATTAGCAACTTCTATAACCTAAACCAAAATGTCAATTTTTATATTGTATTTAGTTTTTCCTAAATATTCAGATTAAAATGTTAGAAATAAGGCTTTGAGACAATGTCCTTACTTGACTTTTTGGGGTTTGTTCTCTTGTTTCTTTGAGATTTTAGAGTTTTGCTCAACTGCTTTGTTGTTGCCCTCCCTGTAACACACACACATAAGACATCATTGCACAGAATTCATGTGACATTTAAAAACATTAGTCATTTGTTAACTGTCAGACAGAAAACCTGACGGTGTTGACGTCTGACGAAGTTGACAAAATGTAATCATTTTCATCTTAATCATTTGTTGTACACTGAAGTCATTTGATTTTATCCATCAAATAGCAACTTCTATAACCTAAACTAAAATCACAAATTTTATAGTGCATTTTCTATTTTGTTTTTCAAAGTAGTCTAACTTTAATGGTACCAGTGGGGCTTTGAGATAATATCCTTGCCTGATTTTATCTGGTTTGTCTTCTTGCTTCTTTGACATTTCAGCATTACTCTCTGCTACTTTGTCCGTAACCTTCCTGTAACACAGAAATAAGTTAGTGATTAATCTCTGTAGTGCTGACGTCACTTGACTAGATACTGCCATAAACTCATCAGTTGTATAAGGAGAAGCTGTCACTGTGTTTGCTTACGAGCAGCCTTTACAAGGTTCAGAGAGCTGAGAGGGATTTTTCTTCTGAGGAGGCAGTCGATTTGGTTCTCCATTACTTCGATAAAAACAGGACAGATTAGTAAAATGATGACAAACTCGGGAAACACTGAGCTTCATTTTTTATCGGCTTTATTACTGTTGATCTGTTGTTTACATGGTCTTTAAAGACTGGCCGATTCATTTAGTGTGAAGTAAAATCCCCAAAGTAAAAAGGTTTATCAAGGGGTGACAGTGCTTTGAAGATCCAGAGAGCCTTCTGAAAAATCCTTTAAGAACCAGGAGTGTTTGTGTTCTTTAGGTGTAAAGGTAATTTCTTTTTAGTTTTGTAACTGAATGTACATTATAGATAATTGGGCACAATATGTTTTCTGCATTTAAACAGCAACAATCCACCTTAACCCCTGCAATCCCCTCGTTGGTGTAGAGACAGAGAAACGACAAGTTAATTAACTAATCTGCCACGAAAACCAAACAAGGCAAGGCAGAACCATAAATAAATAAAAGAAATAAAAATATTTATAAACCAACATATGAACAGACGAGAAATAGAGAACACAATGATCACAGAAAGTACAAATAGTGCACGTCGTTGGCAAGTAAATCTAATTGTAAATATAATTAAAGGCGATTTCACACTTACTTTTTGTACCAGATAAGAGAGACGAGCAGACTTCCCAAGCAGAGGAGGGAGATTATCCGAAAGAAACGTGATTTCAGGAGCTGTCCCCTCATACCTCACCCCTGCTGCTAACCTCACCTGTTGGTCTGTGATTTCAGATTTACCCCTCGTCCCCGGACTGAGCTTCACACACGTCTTCTCCTCACCCTCTTCCTGTGTGACTGACTGACATCCTGGTTTCATTTATCTTTTGAGGATATTCAAACAAGCAGCAGAGGAGGACCATATTGTGACGTACGCAGTCATAAATGCAAAAAATACTCAGTTGCATTGCCTAAGAAAATGTGGGTACTGTAAATATACATCAATACACATCAAAGAAAGTACCTGATGTATCAACAGTTTTTTTACTGATACCGTTTTAAATTTCTGTGGTTTATAATGAAAAGATTTCATGAAAATCAGAAATGGTCGAGCAGAAGGCTCCTGATCATTTAAGATGAAATAATTGCTGTCAGGTTTGCTACATAATTACTAACCCTAACCGAAGGAACAGCAGAGTTAGGTGATGATCGGTGTACATCCGTCTGTCTGTTTGTCTGTCTGTCTGTCTGTCTGTCTGTTTGTCTGTCTGTCTGTCTGTCTGTGTGAAACATTACTCAAAAACAGACTAACGGATTTGAATGAAATTTTCAGAGAAGGTCAGAAATGACCCAAGGACCGCATGCATGCATGTAACATGCGTAGCACACGCCTGTGCTCAGTGCAAGGTCATTTTTTTATTGAAGATTTCATCCGTCGTAAATGATGCGTCAACTGAGCAGCCTTGGTGGAGTACTGCGCTCTCTGAGTGCTTTTCTAGTTCAATATGTGTTCATTCATAGTTTTGATGCCTTCTGTGAGAATCTACAATGTAAATAGTCATGAAAATAAAGAAAATAAATGAGAAGGTGTGTCCAAACTTTTGACTGGTAGTGTATATCAGGAGGAAATGAAGTTCAGAGTTGCTCTCAGGTCACTCACATTCAGCTCTAAATGTCTGTGACTGCTGAATAATACTTGTAATATTAACAGATCAGTAATCAATGCTGATTATTCTCACAGCCAGTTGTCATGGAGACGGCCGACTTTATCCGGGACAAATTAACCGAATGGGGCCTCAGCGAGTTCATACAGAGATTTAAAGGTACCATTTTTACATTCTGCTTCAGTAAATTAGACTGAATGTACCTGTGCACCTGTCTAATCTGGTTTACATGTAAATATTCAGTTGGTCTGGGTGTCTGTCACTTTAGACCAGGGTGTCAAACTCCTCATAGCTCAGGGGTCACATGCAGCCCAACTTGATCTCAAGTAACCAGTAAAATCAGAATCTATAAATAACGACAACTCCATTTTTTTCCCCTGAACTATCTTTTACAAAACATTATGAACAACCTGAAGTTTCTGAAGGAAATTATGTTCAGTTTCAACAGTTTTAAGCCTCAGTTTATCATGGACACGTGCATTATAACATACAGATCACAGAGTGTCTATAAAGGGATAAAACATTCTGTCACAGGCATCTGGAAATGAACAGTATAGTATTTAACTTCATGATGAAAACAACTCGTCAAGGACTAGAAATCATTTTAAGTTTACAGTTTTACAAATTTGCAATATGCAGTTAAAGCCTTCTCTGTAATTTTTACACTTTGCAAAGTCATCCCATATGATTCACACCCCCGTTTTAGACTCTTCAACACATCGTAGTCACAACGAAGGCCCAAGAATCTGGAAGTAAGAATCTCTTCATCAGCGTCATCTGATTTTTGAAAAGCATTTATGTTGTTTTTGTTCTCCTTTCAGATGAAGGCATTGACAAGGACACGTTTCTAAGTCTTGGAGATTCAGTGAGACTTAATGTCTTGATTGCAAAAATTGGACCGAGAGTGAAATTCAGAAAGAGACTCAGAGAATACTTCCAGGTGATGGTGTTGCTCTTGTCGATTCCTTAAACTCACAGACCATGATTTCAAAACACACTAGGTTTATTCAAGACTTATCTCTGGTTGACGGTGCAACAGATAAATTACATTTAACAGCTTTAATTGTTTTTAACATACAGAGTATCCGCGGACTCATTAGGAGTTAGGGGGCCTAGGGGGCTGTTCTCAAATCTTTATTGGGGTATATTTAAGTCTTGATAGTATTGCAAGAAAGATGCCCAGGTCTTTGTGAAATGTTGTTTGGTTTTTCATGACTGTATGTTTAATCTTCTCTAGTTTCAGAAAGTACATAGTGTCCCTTATCCACCTTGTAAAACTGGGAGGAGATTGCTTCTTCCAGCCGATCAGGATAATCCTTCTTGCAATCAAAGTCGTAAAGGATATGATCTGACAGGCCTTGCCAGTAATACGGAAATTCAGCGCACCAAATATGGCACAGAATTACCGTTCCAGAAATCTTTGTATATACGTGGAAAATGTTGAGCCAGAATGTGTGGAGTCGAACACGTGAATATGGTCTGCAGGTTTTCCTTTACAGCAAGGACTAGGGTCTGTGTTGGGATATATGTTCGCCAATCTCACATTGGTTAGATGGGCACACAGATTTCTGGACATATTGTCTAACTTACAGCTATCTGAAGAAGCTGTTGTGTTTTGGCAAATCAAACATTTGCGATAATTGTGAAGAAGAGGTGAACTAGCCCTCTGCAAAGACATCCTGAACAAATTTAATGCAATTATTACACTAGAAAGGAAGCGTCAGAGGCGGCTGGAGGACAGCTGTGGTTTCCCCAAATGTGGGAGTGCATAGAGGGCAATGGATAATTTAAGCAGCAGCAAGTGAGACATTGTGTTGTTGGCCCACAGGAACCGACATTTTAGTTTAATGGGCTGCTTTTTTTGGAATTAAACTCGTTTTAATGAAATGACTTGAGTCACACTAGATTTATGTAAGTTACGCTTCAATGACTAAATGCTTCACAGAGTTAAACACAATCAAACTATCTGAGGTAAATAAAGATTTTTTACTTAAGCAAAAATAGCAATAGTACAAGTCCTACACTTCAAATAGAACTGAAATAAAAGTATGTTAGTTTTATCAGTAAAAATGAACTCTTTTTTTTTACTTTGGATTATTATTTCTGATGAATTGACATGAAGCAGCATTTAAATGTTGTAGTTGACTGAAGTAAAGCTGATTTTACTAATTTTATATTCTGTCAAGTGCCTTAATTTGTTGTATAACAGTTTATTATATCCCAATAGAGTTTAAAATCTAATCCAATACTAACTAGTAACAACAGTTGTCAGACAAATGTAGTGAAGTGAAATAGCAGAAAATTTCCCTCTGAAATGGGTCGAAGTAGAAAGTAGGATGGAGTTAAATAGTACCTTTAAATTGTACTTAAATACAGTACATGAGTGAATTTACTCAGTTACTTCACACAACTTCAGCATATTTTGGAGAAGTGAAACGTGCGTTTAACTAACCTGCATTTGTAAAAGGAAGTGAAAAATATTTTTGCCATTCCACAGTAGGAACATGCAGGTTTCCTGATTCTTTTCTGTTTCCACCAAACCACAGATGGAGACGTGTCATTTTGTCCAGAATAAATTAGCTGAATGGGATCTCAGTGAGCTGATTCAGACATTTGAAGGTAAAGTTTTATATTACAGTTCCTCTTTGGTGACAATGTTAATGAAAATACTGCATTCAGTACCACCATATTAGTGATGTTTGCTATTATTGCATTGCAGAAGAAGGCATTGACAAGGAAACCTTCCTCAGTCTGGGGGAATCAGGCAGCATCAATGTCTTGATTCCTCAGATTGGACCAAGAGTAAAATTCAGAAAGAGACTCAGAGAATATTTACAGGTAATACTGAAATTCTGAATACTCTTTTCACTCACATTTGTCTACACAGCAGCTGTTTCTTGTGCGGGAAACTAGCTGTTCAAGCATGTAAAGCACAGAAACAATGAAAGGGACCTCAAACAGAGCACTTTATACTGGAATAAATATGGGAAACCCCAGAAACAACACTGACTGAACCAAGTGCCACTAAAGAACATCACATGCCACATGTAGTGTCATAGATATTAAGAAATAGGCTCTTGAAGTAAACCTTAAATTCACACGAGTCTCCTTTACAGGCCCTGGAAACCAGAGACGAAACTCCTGAAATGATGGAAACAAACTCAGAGACCGAGTTCAGCACCGAAATGGTTTGTTCTGTGATCACACATCCCACCTGAACAAAAATCACACAAATTTAACTCTTTTAACATGTGAGCAGCAGAAGAATGCTAAAAGCTAAAGGTGGCAGTAGTATCGTAGCTTTGGTCAGCACGAGTACAGCTGGTTCTCCTGTTTCTGGTCTTTGTACGAAGCAAAGCTGCTGGTTGTAACTTCCTGCATTTGTACCGTACATGCAGATACCACTCTGCAAGAAAGCTAATAACTGCATTTCCTGAAATGTCAGAGTGTGAAGAAACTGATCTCTTTGTCTTCTGCTGCATGCAGGACCCTCCTGGTTTTCTGTGGAATCTGGAGTCGACTTCAACAGCAGACACAGAAAGTAGCATTGAGATGGTGAGACCTTATACTAATGTTCCTTTTAAGACGCACACACCATCAGGGGTCCGTTTCACAAAGGAGGTTTAGTGAAAACTCCGAGTCTGTTAACCCTGAAATGAGGGAAACTCAGAGTTTTACGTTTCACAAAGGGAGGTAACTCAAACCAGAGACAGAGGGGTAATTCTAGACTTTTTTACAGAGAAAGGTAACTTAAGCTCTTGGTCAGTTACCGTAGTAACAGACTCTATGACTCTAACCTGGTCGGGACCAGGTTTTTCTCAGTAAACCTCGAGTTTCTCTCTGTCTCCGCCCTCTTTCAGCCACACGCCATTTGATTTCCTCATTCATTCAGTCAGCTGGTGAGTTTTGGCGAAGTCTAGTTCTGCCGTGTGTCAAAATGGAATGTCCTTTCATTAATGATCCAGTGGATAAACGAGCAGCATTACTGCGCAGAGAATTAAATATTCATCGGGAGATTGTTATCAGACCGCGCATAAATGTTCTTGCATTTCCGGACAACTATCTTTATGAGGGGTACCGTTTCACGTCACAGTCCACAATCTACATCCAACCTAATCTGTCCTTACATATGCAACATTACCAACCGCAGTCATGTTCTCACATCCCAGCAGATATTGTGTGTTGCACTGCGGTTCTTTGCAAATGGAAGTTTTTTAACATAATGTCGGAGATGCAGAGCACTTCAGTAAAGCAAATGTATGCAGGACGGTCAGAAAAGTGTCTGGCCCTGAAACGACTTTTACCATCTTTGTGGTTTTCCCTGGACACAAACCTGTCAGAGCCATCAAGGAGGAGTTCCACAGGGTTGCAGGTGAATGATGTAGAGATCTGTTAGATTCATTTTAAATCATATTCTGTTAATTACATTGTGCTGCAACCTCAGACTGGGATTAGTAATTTTAATTTCTTTTAGGATTTCCCAGGGAGTGTTTTTATATTTCATCTTAAGCTCCTGCCACATGCGTTTCTCCCCCATGGGATTGCACCTAAATGAAATAACTTACTGGGCTACCATTCAAACAGTTTTCCCCTGTAATATTATTGTGATTTAAACTTACGCATTGACCCGGCCAGCAATGTTCTCCCACGCCGTCTCCCTCTCTTTTGCGGCTGCAGCGGTGTTGCACTTCTTTCTAAGAACGTGTTCAAACTCGCCATATGAGCGCATTAAGATTTCCAAATCAAGTGGGGTGAAAAACGCAGCCCTCTGCTTCCCCGTTGCCATGGTGACTCGTCAAATCGGCGCTCCATTGATACTGGCTTTTTATAGTTGTGGTGCATGCGCTTAACGCCAGGTGAAACTACTCCGACTTGATTAAATCAACTCAGATCAGCTGTTCCGGAGTTTCCTATCTCAGAGTAGATCAATCAGAGTTCAGGGTTACACTCAGAGTTTGTTGAACCTGCTTTGTGAAACGGACCCCAGATCCGGGTGTTTTGCAACATGGAAGTCTTGTTTTCTGTGCAGGGTGAGGAGCCGGTTTATCCGGGTGCAGCGGCGACCAGAGGACAAGGCCTGCTTGCCATCATAATGTTAATTTTGCGTCACCGTCTGCCTGCAGCAGTTCGAAGGAGCTTACTGGCTCTGTTGAATTTTCTCGTCCCTACTCTGGCTGCTGAGTATCTATTTGACAAGATTCCAGGCATGTCTGCTGTGTTTTACTGTCAGCTCTGTCAAAACTACATGGGAAAAACCCCTGAATCCTCTTGTTCGCACTGTGGCACAGTATTCGACAAAGCAAGCAGCCTTCAAAGTGGAAACTTCTTTTTGTTTTCATCCCTGAAAGACCTTCTCAAAGACACCCTGAAGACCCACAGTACCAAGTTGTTAGCTAAAACAGTAAAACATGGGCATGACATTGAAGATGTGATGGATGGGATGATGTACCAGAACCTGCTTGAACAAGGAACGCTGGCTGCAGATGACATCACCCTCCTGTGGAATTGCGATGAGGTACCGATCTTTAGCTCATCGCATTACTCAATTTGGCCCCTTCAATTTACCATTAACGAACTTCCTTACACAAAAAGAAAGGAAACAGTGATAGTTGCAGGGCTGTGGTTGGGCCAACAGAAACCTGAGATGAACACATTTCTACGGCCTTTCACAGATGAATGCTGTGATTTAGCCCAACGTCCGTTTCAGTGGACGGACAGCTCTGGCTCAGCTCACTCCTCAAAAGTCTTCTGCTTGGTTTGCTCCTCTGACGCCGTGGCAAGGCCTCTCCTGAGGAACTGCAAAAAGTTCAATGGAGAGTACGGTTGTGACTGGTGTTTGCACCCTGGCGTAGTGGTTGAAAAGGGCGGTGGAACCACAAGATCGTACCCCTATGATGAAATGGAACAAGCAGCAAGGTCAAAGGAAATGTTTGAGGAAAATGCAAAACAGGCTGCATGTTCCACTAACCCTCAGAATGGGGTGAAAGGACCGTCTTTGCTTTCCGACCTTCCCTTGTTTGATATTGTGCTTGGATTTGTACCTGACTACATGCATTCAGTTCTACTTGGTGTGTGCAAACAACTTGTGTGTCTGTGGTTGGACGAAGTGAACGCTATGAAAGGCTGGTATGTGGGTCAACACATTTCACAAATGGACTCCCGCCTTCTCAGTCTGAAGCCGCCGTTAGAAATAAGGAGATCTCCACGGTCACTAAAGTGTTACAAGTCTTGGAAAGCATCGGAGTGGCGAGCGTTCCTTTTGTTTTACAGTGTTAGTGTCCTGCCAGGTATCCTACAGCCCAGATTTCTACAACATTTTTTTTATTTGTCATTCAGCATTCACACTTTGCTCCAAGAATCAGTGTCCCAGCGTGACCTCCAGCTGGCCCACCAGCACCTGGTCCACTTTGTAAAAAACATGAAAGAGCTTTATGGTGAAGAAAACGTGTCCTTCAACTGCCATCAGTTGATCCATTTGTCTGAGAGTGTCCGTAACTGGGGGCCTCTCTGGGCAACGTCAGCATTCACCTTTGAGAGAAACAACGGAAATTTAAGAGCACTGCTAGATGGCAGCGACTACAACCCTGGGCATATTTACCGGAGGTTTGCCTGGTGGCAGCACATACCTGCACACCTTCATTCACTGGTTTTTAACCAACATGCAGACTTTGCAGAGTTATTAGCCAAGCTCTCACCCTTAAACGATGACAGTGGCTCTTACAAGCCCCTTGGAGAATCACAACGTTTGGACATTACAGGATCCATAACTCGGGCAATAGAAGAGTTCTTAAATCAACCAGTTGTCTTGAAATCAGTTGAAGCTTTCAACAGCTTCACTTATAGAAACACTGTTTATCACTCGACCAGCAGCAAAGAGTCACACAGAGCAGATGCTAGTGTTAAACTGAATGGAGGCTGCTGTGGAGAGATACAGCTGATGTTCCTCTTTAAAGAGAACTGTGTTTGTACATCCAGATGCCTCTGCCAGGCTTTTCCCATCATCGTGGTGCAGCTCTACCATGTCAACCCTGCTGCACTGTTCAGCAACACAAGTCCTCACAGTGCATCAGAGACGAACTTCATACGAGTCGAAAGGACAAGTCAGCACAAAGCTTTCTACTTAGAGGACATACAATGTAAATGTATGAATGTGGATGGATGGCTGGTGCCTCTGCCAAACACATACGAGAGATATTAGAGCCCCGATAGATAAAGGCAGCAGCAGGACACCAGGCTGTTTATATCTATCTATCTAGAGAATCTTGATGTATTCCTTGTTTTTGATGGTGCCGTTTATTGTGATTAGGTTCCCTGGTCCACTGGCTGAAAAACACTCCCAAAGCATTAGGTTCCCACCACCATGTTGTTGCCCACCATGTTGTTGCACACCATGCCCACTGTTGACAGTGGGCATGGTGTTCTTTGGGTTGAAGACTTCTCCTTTTGTACGCCAAATGAAGGCAACATCACTGTGGCCAAACAATTCAATTTTTGTTTCATCTGATCATAAAACAGAGGACCAGAAGTCTTCTTCTTTGTCCAAATGAGCATTTGCAAAGGCCAAGCGGGCTTTTGCATGCCTTATGTGGAGAAGTGCCGTCCTCCTTGGTCTGTGTCTGTGGAACCCAGCAGTGTGCAGTGTCTGCTGGACTGTCTGCCTTGAGATGTTGCCACCAGCAGGGTCCAGATTCTCCAGGATGGCCTTGGTGGTGATCCTTGGATTCTTTTTCACCTCTCTCACTATCCTCCTGGCCAGCAGAGGCGTCACTTTTGGCTTCTGACCGCGGCCTCTGAGATTTTCCATGGTGTGGAGCGTCGTGTATTTTTTAATAATACTTTGCACTTTGCCACCGTAGCTTGAAAACATTTAGATATGGCCTTATAGCCTTTTCCTGACTTGTGAGCAGCCACAATGCACAGCCACAGGTCCTCAGCGAACTCCTTTGTCTTAAGTCTGGGTTATACTTTCCGCACGAACGTGATGTGCGGAAATGAGACGCTTAGAAATCTGCTCGAGAGAGCATGTGTGGCTTTATACTCATCTTCTCCAAAACTGCAGGGTGCAGTGTATCACAAACACACATCTACCACAGTACTAAACTAGAGTAGAAGAAGTTTGCTATTGTTTACATATCTTACAACATGGCTTTTTACCAAATAGTTGCATTTCAGCAGTTAGTTTTAATTTCACACCATGTATTGTTCCAAACTTGGTTGTCAGGGTGATCTCTGTGTGATGAATCGTATAAATGCCTGTATTTCTGAACTTCTGCGGCTAGGAGCTCCTGTTCTTCCGGCAGTTTTTCGTGTCTCCATCACCGTTGTTAGAAAAGTTTGGAGGTGCACATGAAAATTTTCTGCTTGACAAGTGCCGTGTGAGAGGGCGTGGCTGCTAAAATGACACAATACAGTTGTTCCCAATGAGTCAGAGTAATTAGGATGCTTTAGAAAGGGCTTGGACTATTTGGAATGATATCGAACCTTGGATTTTCCCATAGACTGTTAGAGATTGCACTGTGAATAATTTTGGACATGCCAGTTTTTGTTTAAATGTAAATAGAAGATGAGAAAATATTTTTTCCACAATGATGCCTCTTGTACATCTATCTATCTATCTATCTATCTATCTATCTATCTATCTATCTATCTATCTATCTATCTATCTATCTATCTATCTATCTATCTATCTATCTATCTATCTATCTATCTATCTATCTATCTATCTATCTACTACCTATCTATCTATCTATCTATCTATCTATCTATCTATCTATCTATCTACCTACCTACCTACCTACCTACCTACCTACCTACCTACCTACCTACCTACCTACCTACCTACCTACCTACCTACCTATCTATCTATCTATCTATCTATCTATCTATCTATCTATCTATCTATCTATCTATCTATCTATCTATCTATCTATCTATCTATCTATCTATCTATCTATCTATCTATCTATCTATCTATCTATCTACCTACCTACCTACCTACCTACCTACCTACCTACCTACCTACCTACCTACCTACCTACCTACCTACCTACCTACCTACCTACCTACCTATCTATCTATCTATCTATCTATCTATCTATCTATCTATCTATCTATCTATCTATCTATCTATCTATCTATCTATCTATCTAGACTGTGGGAATGAAGACAGATTTCTGTATTTTTCAACTTGGGGGAATTCTGGCTCAGGAAATCTAATGTGACATTTTGTTATCTTTATTCTTTTAGCTGAGAGCCTTTTTGTCATGTGATTTTGTTTTTGCATGTTTGGTTGTATTTCCTGTGAATGACTGTATATGAATAATTTAATTTACCATAATGCCACTCAGGCTGTGTGTTTTCTTTCTTACCATTATTTTCATTTCTGTAACTGTTACTATTCAGTCTGGAGGTTAGTGATGTTGCTATTAAAAATGTACCGTGCATATGGTTGTGAATGATTTTGTGTAAACACTTTGTACAAAAGTTTAAATAGATGAAGTGATACTGGATGACAGCATATTTGAGGTGCATCATGTTACAAGTTACTGTTACTGACAGAAATGATGATGATGATGATACTGTGTCGATTCCTGCTGCACCAAACCAAACACCGGCAACTCAGGGACGCAGCGAAAGGTTTTCTTGGTTTCAAACTGCGCCGGCCGCAAAAAAAAGTTGGGATTGGATCACTGTGGGACAGAACGAGACACACCTGGATGCAGGTGGGTGGTGGGTTAAGCCTTAATACTGCTCTGTCACTCTAATGTCCTGTATGTCTTGCTGCATGAACACTGGAAATAAAGAGGAACTGTAGCTGCTTCTTCACATCATTCAAGGCCCAGTTAATCAGCGAAAACATAAACAGTCTTTAGAAAACGAATTACTTCTCCTCTAAATATACTGAAAGGAAAACGATCTTGTTTGAACCACTTTTCCAAAATCAGTGACTGAAAGAAAATACACTGTCTGTCCAGCAAAAAGGTAAGGGTCTTCCATTGGATAATTACTGCAGTGATGAATCTGTTTCAGCTGCAACTTAACCCTAGCTGATGCAGTGAGGAGCTTCTTATTTTTTAAACAACCATGTCGTAAGACATATCCTGTGGTCATGGAAAGGATGTTAATCTCAGAAGGGTCAAATTTTTGGCCTGCATTAAAGAAAGAAAACATCTAAGGAGATGAAACTACTAAAATCAGGTTAAGAACCGTCCAACACATTATTAAAACCTGAAGGATAGTAGAGAACCATCATCTTTGAGGAACAAATGTGGTCAGAACAGAACTCTTAGATGATAATTGGAAATCAACAGTAGAACTCATGGTTATGTTTAATAGTGAAAGTAAGAGCATTACCACACACACAGTGTGAAGGGAACTCAAAGGATTGGGACTAAACAGCTGCAGCTCTAAGAAAACCACTGATCAGTGAGAATAATCAGAAAAAAAAGGCTTCAGTTTGCTAGGGAGCATAAAGATTGGACTCTGGAGCAATGGAAGAAGGTCATGTGGTCTGATGAGTCCAGATTTACCCTGTTCCAGAGTGATGGGGGCATCAGGGTAAGAAGAGAGGTGGATGAAGTGATGTCCTCATCATGGCTAGTTCCTACCAGCCTGTGGGGGTTTGGGTTATGATCTGGGGTTGGTCAGGTTCAGCAACGTTATGTTCCCAAAGAATGAGGTCAGCTGACTACCTGAAGATACTGAATGACCAGGTCTTTCCATCAGTGGAGTTTTTCTTCCCTGATGACATGGACATGTTCCAAGATGACGATGCCAGGATTCATGGGGTCACATTGTGAGCATGAGATGGATTGACCTCCACAGAGTCCAGACCTCAGCCCCACTGAGAATCTTTGAGATGTTCTAGAGAAGACTGTGCGCAGCAGTCCGACTCCCATCATCAATATAAGATCCTGGTAGAAACTTAATGCAATTCTGGACAGAAATCAATGCTGTGACATTGCAGAAGCTTATCGAAATGATGCCATGGCAAATGTGTGTCGTTCTCAGAGCCAAAGGCGGTCCAATGAAATATTAGAGTGTGTGACTTTTTTTTGGACTGGCAGTGTACATTCCGGCCACATCTGGAGATCTTTCATTTATTCCATTGCATGACTTGTGAAGCTGAGCTATCATTCATTTTTATCAAGAATTAATTAGAGACAATTCCGATTATTTCAGAATTTATTCTGATTGTAAAAAAAAATGTGACATTTTGGCATTTTAAATAAAAAAAACATTTTTCAAAAGGGAGCACAGCAATGTCAGTGAAAAACATCGAAGCACTGAGAGCCACAGAAATAATCAGTCCCCGTGGCCCTGCAGAGAATTAATGATTCACTAACATGTGGTGGGACAATCTGCTTACAGAAATGTTGCTTTATTCAGACTGCTGCTCCTAATAATGTAGTTCTACACATTGAATGGCTGCTGTGCATCTCCTGTTCTGTGAAGCTACATGAGTGTAACAGCACAAATAAATTTAGATTTTTTTTTTCATTTGGCATTGATTTAAGCCAAATATTGAAATACATTAAAAGTACTGTAAACTGAGCACCATTAAATAAACAAAGCACAAACAGGTACTCCAAGCCCTTGAACAAAAAACCTTAAGTTAGTGAATTGTACACACTTAAATACTGTATTTTCATGACGACTACATTACGTGACAGTGTTTGTAAATCCACTTGCAGCTAGAAGCACTTCATGTTTAAGAACACAAATGGTAAATATGTACATGCTAAAATATTATAGACAGCAAAGGCATAGTTTATTAGGCACAGATATTTTTTGATCTGTTTTCTATTTAAGTCAGACCTTTTTTTCTGGTTTGCACTTATTTTTTTTCTTTAAAAAAACAGGAAATGACACAAAAACTTGCGGCAACAGTCAGTACAACAGGATTGTGATGTGTTAAGCCAGTGGGCTAAAGTGTGCTCGTGAATACAATCACATGAAGGTAAAGACAATCATATCATTAGCAGCGCTGACTTGAGCTTCTGTGGTGCAAAGTTTGTAATAAAAGACTAAAAATTCAAGTTCTCAGGTCAGTGTGTGTTGTGTTAACCCAGAGAGTGCTGCTTCTTCAGGCTGTCTGAGCGCCTCACTCTCTCCTCTGGGGTTTTTCTGTACCAGCTCCTGGAAGGAAAAAAGCCACAGTCATGACTGTCTTCAGATGACACGGCTTCAGAGTTCATCATAGCACAGAAACAGCTCTGGTGAAAATCACTTATGACATTCTCACAGCATCAGATAATGGATTGATCTATATACTTGCTTTGTTGGACCTTAGTGCAGCATTTGACACCAGCGACCACAGACTTTTATTACAGCGACTAGAATATTCTATTGGCATTAAAGGGACAGCACTGGACTGGTTTAAATCCTACGTATCAGACAGGTTCCAGTTTGTGCATGTCAACAATGACTCTTCTGAGCATACTAGGGTTAATCATGGAGTTCCTCAGGGTTCTGTCTTAGGACCGATACTGTCCACATTATACATGCTTCCCTTAGGCAATATTATTAGGAATCACTGTACTAATTTCCATTGTTACGCTGACGACACTCAATTGTATTTATCTATGAAGCCAGATGAAACTAATCAGCTAGCCAGACTGCAAGATTGTCTTAAGGACATAAAGACCTGGATGACCTGTCATTTCCTACTACTAAATTCAGACAAGACTGAAGTCATTGTATTTGGTCTCAAACATCTCAGAAACTCGCTTTCAAAGCATATAGTTACTCTGGATGGCATTGCATTGGCCTCCAGTACTACTGTGAGGAACCTCAGAGTTGTTTTTGACCAGGACATGTCCTTTAACTCACACATAAAACAAGTCTTAAGGAAAATCAGGAGCATCTTGTCTCAGAGTGATGTGGAAAAACTAGTCCACGCATTTATTACTTCCAGGCTTGAATATTCCAATTCTTTACAATCAGGATGTTCCAATAGCCCTCTGAAACATCTACAGTTGCTCCAAAATGCTGCAGCCAGAGTACTGACGGGAGTTAGCAAGAGAGATCATATTTCTCCTATACTGATTTCTCTTCATTGGCTTCCTGTTAAATCTAGAATAGAATTCAAAATCCTTCTTCTGACATATAAAGCTCTTAACAACCAATCTCCATCGTACCTTAAAGACCTGATAGTACCATATTATCCTAGCAGAACTCTTTGCTCCCAGACTGCAGGTTTACTTGTTGTTCCTAGAATTTCTAAAAGTAGAATGGGAGGCAGAGCCTTCAGTTATCAGCTCCTCTCCAGAGGAACCAGCTCCCAGGTTGGGTTCGGGAGGCAGACACCCTCTCTATTTTTAAGACCAGGCTTAAAACCTTCCTTTTTGACAAAGCTTATAGTTAGGGCTGACTGGGGGACCCTGAGGGGGTCAGCTGGAGTCTTCATTTGCACAACTGACTTCCCCTCTTGACGTCCCTTTAGTTTGCCCCTAGTTCTGCTGCTATAGGCCTACGCTGCTGGGGGACCTCTCTGGATGCACTGAGCCCTTCTCTAACTACCTATGTATTTACTATATATACCATTATTGCATTACACTCACTCTGTTTCTCCCTGTGTTCTTTCTCCGAGTGTCCCTGATCCCAGAGCTGGATGCTTCAGATCTGTGGTTGTTCTCCCACCAACTGGCCTAATCTCCATCTGTGGGATGCTGCTGCTGACTTTCCTCCAGCCCACTGCTTCCAGTTGCCAATTTCCACCAATCTACTCTGCATTGCCCTTACTATACATGACATGTTCATCTACCAGCTATACATGGAGTATATTTAACCCTTTGATGCGCAACAGGGGTCAAAAGTGACACCAATCCAATGGAAAATGTGCATCTCCTGACTCACACTGCATGTCAAAGGGTTACTGCCAGAGCCTTACACCACAGCCTTACATAACCAGTAAACTTATCCATCAGTTTCAATGTTGACTTGTACTTTGTATGTATCATCTATGTTACTCTTATCATGTATGTATGCCAATGTGTGTTATATGTTTCTATGTCCCCCACCCCCCTCTTCTCCATTCCCTCTACCTCTTCTGTCCCTCTCCACCTAGCTGGCCAGTAGCAGATGGGTCCCTCCATACGAGCCAGATCCTGCTCAAGGTTTCTGCCTGTTAAAAGGGAGTTTTCTCTTGGAACTGTCCTCTTAGAGCTTGCTCTGGAAGTTCAGGTATATGGGTTCTGTAAAGTGTCTTGAATTGTAATTGGCGCGATATAAATAAGATAAAATTTACCTGAATTGATTCACGGCTCATGTGACTAATGCAAAAATTAGCATCAAATCCAACGACCCAATCAACATTCATGGCAGTAGACCGAGGAATGTTTCTCCAAATAAATGAAACATGGAAGTTTATGTGTTTAGCAAGATAACAAGACAACCTGTTGAAGTATGAACTCACCCCTGGCGGTTCAGCTGGCCGGAAGCGGGAGAATTTTGACCCTGGCTCGGCTTCAACACTCTGGATAAGGATAAAGAATAAATGTTATGAACTTTCAGGGACAATAAACAGAAACTGCATTAACACAGAGCGAAAAATGTGTTCACAGATAAAAACACCTGTTGGTTGTGGGGCTCTTTGGCTTCTGCTGCATCTTCCTGACCTGTGCTGGGGACTCACCAACCCTGTAGGAGAATTCCCAAAACACATCATCACTGCATCTCAGCGCTGGAAACAGTAATGTCCAAAACCATATCTAATCTGTGAACTAAAGCTGTGTTCTTCTTCTCCATCTCACCTTTTCTTCCTGTCCAGAGACCTCTGTGTGGCAGCAGAAAGAGCCACCCTCTCTTTGGGGCACTTGGCTTTCTCCTGATGATGCAACAAGTTATGAGGTTGTCACAAAGCTGTCTTCTCTGGAAATTACTTTGAAAACTTGGTACATTAGAAATCATGTTCTAATGGCAACAAGGTGAGCCGTTAGTGTGTGGATTCATATCACGGTAAACAGGATTCTACCCTCTAACCCTCTAACACATGAAAACTCAAGCTGGTGTAAAAGCCAATACTCAGAGACAGAAAAGTGAAAGGAAGCATGAGTTTTCCTTTCAGTTCTTCACCTTCTTCTAATTAAATACGGCTTTGTATTTGTTTGTCAGTTACTGCCCTGTATTTTCAGGTTACCATGTCTCGTAGCTTCCTCTCTGCACGGAGCTCCCTGTCCTGCTGCAGCAACGCTAAACGATCACCCAGCGGCATTTCAAAGAAGATGTCATGGATGTCATACAGGGCTGCACGTAACTGTGGGACAAAAGATAACAGCGTGAACACGGAGAAAGATGGACGTACGCTACCAATCAAAAAGTTTGGACACATCTTCTCATTTAATGCTTTTTCTTTATTTTCAGGACTATTTACATTGTAGATTCTCACTGAAGGCATCAAAACTATGAAGGAACACGAATGGAATTATGTAGTAAACAAAAAAGTGTGAAATAAGTCAAAACATGTTTTTATTTTAAATTCTTCAAAGTAGCCACCCTTTGCTTTGATTACTGCTTTGTACACTCTTGGCATTCTCTGGATGAGCTTCATGAGGTAGAACCTGAAATGGTTTTCACTTCACAGGTGTGTCTTGACAAGGTTCATTTGTGAAATTTTTTGCCTTCATGGGGTTGGGACCATCAGTTGACAGCTCTATTTAACAACTGTTAGAATCCATATTATGGCAAGAACCAATCAGCTAAATAAAGAGAAATGACAGTCCATCATTACGTTAGGAACTGAAGGTCAGTCAGTCCAGAAAATTGCAAAAACCTTAAAAGCAGTTGCAAAAACCATCGAGCGCTACGACGAAACTGGTTCACATGAGGACCGCCCCAGGAAAAGAAGACCAAGAGTCTCCTCTGCTGCTGAGGAGAAGTTCATCCGAGTCACCAGCATCAGAAATGGAAAGTTAACAGCAGCTCAGATTAGAGCCCAGATAAATTCCACAGAGTTCTAGTAGCAGACACATCTCTACATCAACTGTTCGGAGGAGACTCAACCAATCAGGCCTTTATGGTCAAATAGCTGCTAAGAAACCACTACTAAGGAAAAGCAACAAGCAGAAGAGATTAGTTTGGGCCAAGAAATACAAGGAATGGACATTAGACCAGTGGAAATCTGAGCTTTGGTCTGATGAGTCCAAATCTGAGATCTTTGGTTCCACCTGCTGTGTCTTTGTGCGACGCAGAAAAGGTGAACGGATGGTCTCTACATGCATGGTTCACACTGTGAAGCATGGAGGAGGAGGTGTGATGGTGTGGGGGTGCTTTGCTGGTGACACTGTTGGGGATTTATTCCAAACTGAAGACACACTGAACCAGCATGGCTACCACAGCCTCCTGCAGCGACATGCCATCCCATCTGGTTTGTGTTTAGTTGGACCATCATTTACGTTTCAACTGGACAATGACCCCAAACCACCTCCAGGCTGTGGAAGGACTATCTGACCAAGAAGGAGATGATGGAGTGCTGCTTAGGTCTGATGACCTGGCTTCCACAGTCACCTGACCTGAACCCAATCCAGATGGTTTGGGATGAGATGGACCACAGTGTGAAGGCAGAAGGTCCAACAAGTGCTCAGCATCTCTGGGAACTCCTTCAAGACTGTTGGAAACCATTTCAGGTTCTACCTCATGAAGCTCATCCAGAGAACGCCAAGAGTGTGCAAAGCAGTGATCAAAGCAAAGGGTGGCTATTGTGAAGAATCGAAAATCTGAAACATGTTTTGACTTTTGTCTCACTTTTTTATTTACTACATAATTCCATATGTGTTCATTCATAGTTTTGATGCCTTCAGTGAGAATCTACAATTTAAATAGTCTTGAAAATAAAGAAAAACTATTAAATGAGAAGGTGTGTCCAAACTTTTGACAATGCATAAACACTAATGACAGTAAAAGCATACCTGGGCCCTAACTCTCTCCTGCAGGGACAGATCTTGTGCTGAATAGTTGCCTCTCCTCTGTGGAGCCTCAGTCTGAAATGAACGGATGAACTCCTGTGTATCCTGAGGACACATTTACAGTTAATTTATTAAACGACCACCACCAGTTGCACACATTTGCTGTGTTTCTGATGGTAATAATCTCACCACAATGGTTTGACGCAGGTGTTTGACCTTCTCTGTCTGGAGCAGCCTGCGTGTCAGAAAGCCTCGAATGATGGCGCCGATCCGACAGAACGCTCTCTGCTGCTCTGCAGTCAGAACCTGAACGTCAGGAAGACGGGAGCAAAGAGGAGTTCTGAGGAGGTCAGTAAAGTCCATACATGTGAACAGTCACACAACAAAGAGTTACAGGTGAGACACAGACATAACCCAGACGAAATCTGACTGCTCAAAGTTTGGTCCTCTACAGCTCAGGAGACAAAATCGTGATTCTCATTTCAGCCTTGTTTTAGTTTGGATTTTGTCTGATTTGATTCACATATCTTTCAACCTCAGGTATGACTCCTGTTGCTGACGTTCTCCTCCTTTCTCACCAGTATCTCTGAGTGAATTTTAGGAGAAAAATATGAGGTCTACCAGGGTCCACCCACCAGACTCAGCCTGGCCCGAGGTTTGCTGGCTGCCCAAGTGGAGCCCCACAGATAAACCGGCTGCTGGACAGACGGAGAGGATACACTAGATGGGACAGGACTGGAAAAACCTGGAGAAAGAAACATGAGAAACTTTAAACTCACAACAAGAACAGGAACTACATTCACTATATGTGTGTGTGCGTGTGTGTGTGTGTGTGTGTGTGTGTGTGTGTGTGTGTGTGTGTGTGTGTGTGTGTGTGTGTGTGTGTGTGTGTGTGTGTGTGTGTGTGTGTGTGTGTGTGTGTGTGTGTGTATATAGGTTTGTCTGTCTGTCTGTGTGCAACATTACTCAAAAACAGATTAACAGATTTAGATTAAATTTTCAGGGAAGGTCAGACGTGACACAAGGACCAAGTGATTAGATTTAGGCAGTGATGCGACTTATAGTCTGGATCTATGGATTTTTTTTTTTTTAAAGATTTCATCAGTCAGAACTGATACAAGGTACAGGCAGCCTTGGCGGAGTACTGCACTCTCTGAGTGCTTTTCTAGTTTAAAAAAATGCTATTAAAGTATTTAAGTGTGTGCCAATACATTTTTCTGTATATTGTCTTGTGTAGACCATCTCAGCAAGCAATATTATCTCCATAATTGTTTTTTAAAAGACAAGAAAATGTAAACAGAAGCCATTTGAAAGAGATTGCCTACAAAATAAAGGTTTTTTTTCTTGTTTAGAAGTTAAAATGAAAAGCTACCCAAAGGCAATAGCACAGAATTTGAACAGCAAGCATGCATTTCACAAAAGAGTGATGAACAAAGAAGGTCACCAGAGAAAAACCTCTGGCACAATTTCTCAAGTTTCCATCCACTTGTAAAGTCCATGTAAATCACAGCAGTGTTGCGTTTCAGTGACTCCTGAAACTCTTAATCTTCTTTGATGATCTGTGTCATAAAACAATCATGCATGTTGGTTCTTTCATAGATTAATTAAAGCTCTTCTGGTATTATGACAAAATCTGCTGGATCAAAAATATACATACAGAAATGCTAATATTTGGTTGAATAACTTTTGGTAGCTCTCTGAACATGCATCTTTTGTAACCACAGTTGTATAAACTCCAGCACAGTGCGGAGTAATGTCGTACCTTTGCTGTGTCCAGGTGATCGCTCACCTGGTGTGTGGGTTGGGCTCAGTCCCGGGCAGGATGGGCTCATAACAGGACAGTTTTCACTCACAGACCTACGATTCCAGCCACAGCCCTGCTCCAGCTCCTACAGAACACCGAACACAGGCACATGAAGTTATCATGTTTAATTCAGACCAAACATCTACATGTCAATGTACAAACACACCTCCCTACCTGTCCTCTCTTCTTTACCTCACCCATAATTCATATTGCTCTAAGTCTAGTGAATACATCAAGCTCATCATCCCCAATACTTCTACTATTGTTAGCCGTAACTCCTTTCACTTTGCAGTTGCTAATGACTAGAATACCTTACAAAACACCCTCAAACACCACCTTCAAGCTTAAAGTCCTACAGATTGTAGTTGACTGTTGCTCCTGATGATCACTTCGAACCTTACACGCATACTTATGTACATTACCGTTAAAAAGTTTGGGGTGATTTTGAAATGTCCTTATTTTTGAAAGAAAAGCATTTTTTTTCAATAACGATAACATTAAATGAATCAGAAATCCAATCTAGACATTGTTAATGTGGTAAATGACTATTCTAGCTGGAAACAGCTGATTTTTAATGGAATATCTCCATAGAGGTACAGAGGAACATTTCCAGCAACCATCACTCCTGTGTTCTAATGCTACATTGTGTTAGCTAATGGTGTTGAAAGGCTCATTGATGATTAGAAAACCCTTGTGCAGTTATGTTAGCACATGAATGAAAGTGGGAGTTTTCTTGGAAAACATGAAATTGTCTGGGTGACCCCAAACTTTGGAACGGCAGTGTATACACACACACTTTCTTACACCTCATGCACAGTTTTTTCATTCACATGCATAGGCTCCCATGCTTCTTACTTGTTTTCTTTTGTTCTATGTTATGTGTATATGTCTATTTGTGTCTGTGGTTTACATGGGTATTTGTTCCTGCTGGCGCCTTTGCAAAAGAGAACTGGTTCTCATACACTTTTACCTGGTAAAATAAAGGTCAAATAAAGAAAAAAATAAATAAAAGAGATTATTTTGTGCTTTCTGTTTCTCTTTTAGCGAGAAAGACACTTCTGCGCCTGAATAAACGTAGTGTATTTTGTTGCTGTTATGATGATTTGGAGTCTACTCCTGTTTAAAATGAGGACTGTGATGCTCCGTGCTGACCAGACGGAGGCGCTGCTGCTCCTTCTCCTGCTCAGCGAGGAGCAGAGACATCTGCAGGGCATGCTCCTCCTCCAGACGCCTCTGCATGTCCTCCATCGCCTGAGCTCGCCACTGGTTCTCCTCTGTTGATGTGCACAAACAAATAAATCTTTTACCATTTGAAGGTTTCATTCATTTAACGGGAAAGTTGAGAGACAGTGATCTCAGTGAGAATGACTCAAATGCGGAGTAGAAATGAGTTTAAAACAGCATCAGACTGCTGAACCCTTTAAGACAAGCTCACCTGTCGTCCCAGCCTGTGACTCTGCAGTGGTTCTGAGTACAGTTGGAGTTTTCCTCCCACTGTTTGGCCCCTGAGGATCATCCAGCTCCATCCTGAGTGTGACCTGAGCCAGGTCAGGAGTCCCCCGGGGCCTCAGAGATGGATGGGGATTCTCCACGTCATACTGCTGGTTTAAAGGGGCTACAGGGCTGCGTCGACTCGGAGCCAACCACGTCACTCCGGCCATAAAGCGAGGGACTCTTTCCTGGCTGCGGTCTATATGCTCCAAGCTGTGCAGCTGGCTGTCCAGGGTGTGGCAGCGCCGGCGAAATCCTGTCGCCAGAAGGTCATGGTGTCCCACGGAGCCGGGCACTGAGGGGTTGACCGGGCTGCAGCTCTCCTGCACTGGACTGGTGCCACAGTGACTGGATCGACGGCTGCCACCCCTCCCAGCTGAACCATAGAGACCAGTGGACGCTTCTCCCCAGTCTGCCACGCCAGCTCCTTCCACCGACCTTCCTGGGCTTCGGGGGATAAGGTCTGCTGGGCCGATGGGAAACGAAATGTGGATGTTCCCTGTAGAAACTGGGCGAGGTCTGCGTCTCTGTGGACGAGGACTAATGCTGGACTCTGGACTGGGGAGGCGAGGATACTGCTCTGGCAGACCGGGTGAGAGACAGACGGACCTCTGAGGACTGGGGTCATACAGAGCTGGATGCTGGACCTGAGGTGGGCCGCTGGGACTGTGGTGCAGACTGAATCCAAACTGAACGCCAGCGTCCACCACGGGGCTGCAGCTCCTCTTCTCACCAGCAGAGACGCTCTCTGGTCGGGGAGTCTGGGGGATCGAGTGGACAACTTTGGACCCCTGCTGACTCTGCTCTCTCTTTACATACTCCCTCGATCTCTTGAGAAGGCTGTCCAAACTAATGTCCTCTTCCTCCTCCTCCTCGTCCTCCTCACTCCTCTCTTTGTTCTCCACCTTCACTTCTTCCACTCCTTTGTAACCATTGAGAACGGGGCTCTTAGGGCTGGGACTGACGGGACGATCGGTTGTCTGAAGCCCAAATCCAGAGTCTCTGGGAAGCCCAGGTGAGTCAGTGACCAGAGTGTAGCCGCTGGCTGCTGCAGATTTATAAACTGGCAGCTTGTCTTCACTCAGTTCTTCAGGTACCTGTGCAAGATAATAAGTAATGATGATCAATCATGATATAACTGTTAGATACATATCCAGTGACATGCAAAAGTATTTACCCCCCTACAGAAATCTTCTATTTTTGTGATGTTCTCACACATAAATGTTCCAGATATTCAAACTAATATTTACAGTTATTGAATATTAGACCCACAAAACACAAAATGCAGTTTTTCAATTAAGAATTATTATTTGATCTATTGAAAACCTATATCACACCCATTGAAAAGTAAATGTTCCCCTGAACCTAATAACTGGTTTGGCACCAACAACTGCAGTTACATGTTTGTTCCAGCTTGTGATCATCTTTTACGTCCATGGAGGAATGTTGGTCCACTCTTCTCTGCAGAATAGTTTTAATTCAGTCACATTAGATGGTTTTTGATCATGAACTGAACTTTAAGGTCTTACCACGACATCTCAATTAGATTGAAGTCTGGACTTTGACTCGGCCGCTCCAGAATCTTCATTTAGTTCTTTTTGAGCCACTCAGAGGTGGATTTGTTTGTGTGCTTTCAGTCCATTAGTGTTGAGCTTCAGGTCATGAACTGATGGTGGATGTTCTCCAGGAGGTTCTTCTGATAGAGAGCAGAACTCATGACAAGTCATCCAGGTCCTTCAACCATCACACCACCACCATGTTTCACTGCTGGTATCATGTTCTTCTGTGGAATGCAGTATTAGCTTTACACCAGATGGAACGGACCATGTCTTCCAAAAAGTTCCACCTTTAACTGCTCAGTCAACAGGACGTTATCCCAAAAGTCTTGGAGCTCATCCAGATATTTTTTGTAAATACTGGACACACCTTTATGGTCTTTTAGGTCAGTAGTGGTTTGATCCTTTAACTCTTCTTCCCAGAGTCTTCTTTGTTGAGGAATCATGTAGACGGACTTTAACTGAGGCCAGTGAGGTCTGCAGATCTTTAGATGTTCATCAGGGTTCTTCTGTGACCTCCTGGATTCGATGTCGATACTCTCTTGGAGAAATGTTGGTAGTTGGTCCACTTCTGAAGGTTCTCCACTCTTCCATGTTTCTCCGTTTGTGGATAAAGTCTCTGACTGACGTTCTCTGGAGTCCCAGAGCCTCAGCAACCGCTTTGGAACCCTCCACACTCATGAATGTAAAAGACTTTGTTTCTCATCAGTTCTTGAATCTCTTCCGAACGTGGAATCATGTGCTGCTTTTTGAGACCCTTTTGCTACCTAACAATGCAGACAGGTTCTATCTAGTGATGTTTGAGTTCATCAAGCATGGAAGGAATCATATGTGAGTGTGGATAATGAAACTTGCTCATTTGGTAGATTGGTCACTATGGGGCAATTACTTTTTCTCATGGGGCCAGACGGGCTGGACAGCACTTGTCCTTGAACAAAATAAAATCATCATTTAAAAACCTTGTTTTGTGTTTTATTAGGTTATCTTTGTCTCATTAAAATTAGTTTGATGATGTGAAACATTTACGTGACCAATATGCAAGAATAGAAGATTTCTGTAGGGGGGGCAAATACTTTTAAATGGCAACGTATGAATATATTAGATTAAAGAGTAGCTTAAAGAGGGAGCGATACGGCTGTGGATGCTGAGCTGATAAAACAGGGCCATCATCAGGTAAAAATAGCCCGGGAAGAAGTGTTTAGTCATACAAGCGGTACTCAAGTCTGAAAATGTCACCAGAGACTATGGGCCAGACTGTAATTCAGTTTTTGTGCTACAACGTGGGACTGACACACAGACCTCATTCACCACGGAGCACAAAAATTTTAGCGTTGTTCTAAAGAGATGCACAAAACATGTCGTGTTAATCAGCATGTATTATTGTCTTACTGCACAATGCAACACTATCACTGAACCTGTTTTCCACTACTAACCTGAGCGTGATCCAGGATGACCTGAACCCGGGCCAGAAGCTTGTTTCTCTGCTGGTTCTGTCTGTCGGCCTCCAGCTGGACCGCCCTCCGTCTGAGGAAGCACATCTCACCACGCTGCTCTGCACTCAGCTGCAAACAGAAATGATTCAAACACGGATTCACTCAAACAAAATGACACACGGATTAGAAAAGATTTGTTAAGAACTGTTTGTGATTTTCCTCACAATGTGTTGGTTTCGAGGTGTGTTTTTTTGACCTTCTTTCAGTATATTTTTGTATCTTCTTTATCGGAACAGATCTTCACACTGGCCTCTCGGTCATCTGACTAGTAATGAAGTTTGTCAGCAGTCACATGCAGATGTTTCCTCTGATAAAAACAGAGTCTAAGTTCCTCGTAATCAGTTTTCTGCTGATCTAATAGACCGTTCTCACAGCAGATATTTTGACTCTCAGTTCCATTAAATGTCCCAATGTGTCAGACTGCACACTGGAACCTCTTCGTCAAGCATCGTTGTTTTTAAATTAATCATTAACATCTGTGCTTTCCCATGATTCAGATCTCACAGAGAAATTTTTAATTAGTGCATCTCATTTACTGTTTGTTTTAGGGACGGACAGATTATCTGCCTTGCTGATTATCATGGCCGTTATTTCGCATTTTTTCGATTATCTTTATCAGTATTTTTATTGGTCGATTATCGATGAATTCATTGTTCTACTTCAGGTGTGATGCAGGCTCCTCTCTCTGTCAGAAATGTCTCTGATGCAGAAAAACTTCACAAGAAATCAGGAAACTAGCTTCTCTCACAGTGCTACGTTAACAGCTAATGGCTAAATGAGAAGGCAGCAACAGATTAATCTGAAACAGAGTCTGGAAAACAATAATTAACTAGAAAAGCATTCAGAAACTGCAGTACTCCACCAAGGCTGCTCATTCCCCTATATGGCATTGTCAGAAATGCAGCATTTTTTTGTACAAATGCAACATTTGTTTTTTAGTCATTGATAATCAGAAATCACTGCAACATTGAATGTGTCCATTTAATATAGATGTACCCACAAACAAAATGACCTTGTGCTGAGTAAAGGCGTGTTCTGCATGTGTATGTTATGTACGGATACCGAATCGCGTGACCTAAATATGTAGCGGACGTCGGGAATTTATGGGTCTCGGAAACATCCCGAACAATTTTATCAATTGTTCCTTGTATCATTTACGATGGATAAGTCCCAATAAGTCCACAGCGGTGGATTTGTACTGTTCACTTGTTGTCGTAGTTACAGTGACGCCGTGCCGCTATCTCGCAATGACACAGAAATTTTTAACAAATCTGTGGATCCAGACTATAAGCTGCATCACTGCCAAAATCTAATCACTTGGTCCTTGTGTCATTTTTGACCATCCCTGAAAATTTCATCAAAATCCATTACTCCATTTTCGAGTAATGTTGCAAACAGACAAACCAACACCGATCGTCATTTTACTGCATCCTTTCCAAAAGTTTCTAAAAGGTTTTTTTTTTTTTTGGCCTGATGAAGGTCTAGCAGTGAAAAGTCACAAATGAACATATTTCTAACTTTTTAAAACTCATGGAAATCCTCGTCCTGCCTTGTGAAACAGACATGCAATAAGTTCCTTTGTACTTTTGGTTAGAAATACTTTCTGTAACTATGAAGGCCAGAGACACAAACAACACGAATCGTCATTTATAAAACAAAGCATCTTTGTGCTTTTTGCTCTGGATAGGAATTCATCTGCATTTTTTGCTTTGTTGTGTCCTTACCAGAGGCGAAAGCGCAGCTCGTCCATAGAAGTGGATGGCAGAGCGAGCCTTCGGGGAGGACAGCGGGTCGCATGTCCACTTCCTCCTCAGTTTTCCTTCTTCCTGCAGTAATGCCAAAGTCCGCAGGCAGAACTCCTCATAGCTTTCCATCTCTGGACACCCACACATCCAGCTCTGAAGAGGGGACCATGCAGCGTCGTCTGGAAAATTCAACAGAGAATTTGATGATCCACAGATTTGTGGAGGAGTTCACCTCTTGAATGTACGGGGCACTACGCCTGTAACCATGTAATTCTTCTGTTGATCTACCTCTTAGGAAAAAAATAGATAAATGGATTTTTAGGGTCCAAGCACCGAATGGTATCACCTCTAGCTATGAAATTTGGTACACATATGTAACTCTTCAAGACACACAAAAATGTAACTGACAATCATACCCAAAACGCAACAGGAAGTCAGACATTTTTTGTATTATGTGTCATATTTGGGACTATTTTGGACCAATTTTTGCACATTTTGAAAAATTATAAACTCAAACAGGGTGACCCCGACAGAGCTCAAATTTGGCCAGGATGTACACCAGGCATGGGTGATCAAAAGAAATCAAAATGCTCCGCCAAAAGTCTGAGGACGTGGAAATGGCGGCCCCCAGAATTTAGACAATTGGCAATGGCACAGGAAATGCTGTATAACTGCCTGTACATGCTTCAATCTGCCTCAGACTTTACATGTGCGATAAAACTCCGGCCCTGATGACATCCAGAGGCCGATAAAGATTCACAGATATAGCGCCACCTGGTGGACAATTTTGATAGTTCGCCATCAACAAGGCCATAGGCTGAAATACACTCTCTATTGCAGCGCCACCTGGTGGACATGCTTGGATTCGCTGGCCAGCAAGGATGCGAAGACCCGACCAACGCTGCTTGCAGCTTTAATTTTGTTTTCTTTTTTCTTTTTTTTTTTTTTTTAAAAAAGGACACAAAAATACAAAAAAAAAGCTGCTCTAAAGAAATACAGGTAAATGAATAAGTGGGCATCTCTATATACTGTAGTGGATAGTCCATTAAAGGAAAAAAAGTTTGACTTCTTCCAAAGACGATTTTGTTTTCCATCTCAATTCTTATTTTTTTTGTTGTTGAAAGGATTATGAAATGGAATAATAAAGGGAAAGAGGGAAACAAAACCTTACCACCCGATTTTAATCTTCCTCTTACCCAATATAAACGAGATTTCTTCATCCACTTTGCATTTTATTTTGTTCATTTCATTAACCTTACAGTTTTTTTAATTTCAAATTATTCTCCATGCTTTGTTTTGGTTGACTTCTAATTGAACTTTATAATATAATATAATATAATATAATATAATATAATATAATATAATATAATATAATATAATATAATATAATATAATATAATATAATATAATATAATTTGGATAAACAAAGTGAAACGGGGAGACAAAAACTTACCACCTGTTTTTAATTTGCCCCTTTATAAAACCTAACATAAATGAGATTCCTTCATCCAATTTGCATTTTATTTTGTTCATTTCATTAAACATACACTTCTTTTTTAACCCTTAGATGCATAAGAGGGTCAAAAATGACCCAGTGACATTGTTTTCCTGCAATATCTTTTTGATGAAAAGTTTTTATCATTTCATATTCCAGCTATTCCTCAAAAACATGTTTTTGATATCATTCCATCAAAATTTTTAAGATGCCTTTTATCCTTTAAAAAAAAAAATTGTAATGTTTGCATTACGACCACAAGCACTTTGTCACTGATAATAATAATCATACAAGAGGTGACGCACAAATTTCTTCACTCTTGTGTGGACCAAAATATAATACAAATGATTATTCTTAACCAAAATGACCATCAATTCTCATACGGATCATTTTTTACCCACTTATAGAAGAGTGTAGGGTCCAATCACTGGAGCATCTAGGGGTTAACTTTCAAATTATTCTCCTTGCTTTTTTTTTGTTGACTTCTAATTTTATTTCTAATAGAGCCCTGCTGGGTTTCCTCACACCTCCACTGAAAATGACAAATCACCCACAACAATGGATGGTCTGTCTGCTCCTGGTGTTGCCTTTCTCATCACATTCCTGCCATTCCTGTGCTCTTCCTGCTTCTGCGTGTCATGGAGGAGAATCGTGATCGATACAGCTGCTATTTCTGAAAATGTCTGTCAGCAGATGAGCCTCCACAGACAGGTGATGGAGGACAGAACAGATCAGCTGTGCAGATCCTGTCAGCATCAGTTGGACTTTAAATGATTCGGTTATTCCTGTTCGCTCCTCCTGATGCTGCCAATAACCACATTACACAGCAGCAGCTCAGTGCGGACACACGTTGTCTTTTCCATGCAGCTCTTAAAGAGAATCACCTAATCAATACTCTCATTGATTGTATTTTCTGGAAGTCGCTCTGGTCCAGATGTGGATTCTTACCTGCAAAGGTCACATCTGCTTCCGCCGACAGCTGGACCAACGTGTCGCAGAGAATCAGGATCTGGAGGCGGCTTCAGCTCCTCAATCTCGGTGTGGCCACTATCATCATCTCATCATCATCGTTTCCAGCTCTTCCGGGATCCAACAGCGCCTCCTAGCAACAGCAGGCGGGTCGCGTTCCAACTCGCTGCATCCGCCCCCAGCAGGTTCCTTCAGCGTAAGATGATAAACCGGAACCAGCACTGAACAAGTCCAAAATAAAATGAAGAAAAAAAATTAAATAGTAAAAAATAGTAATAGTAAAAAAATAAAATAAAATCTAGAATAAGAACCTATATATATTATCTATATGTACTAAAATTTTGTTCACCTAAATGTTCTTTATCAAGTTTGTGTGAAATCCTGAAGTGCAGCAGCTTAATGAGTGCAAACTGCTGTTAAAAGGCCAACTCTGTCTCTGTTCAGTATTTTTAGACAGTCTGAGGAAGCCTGAAAAACTGGATGGCTGTCATTTGTGGAATGGTACTGACGTGATCCCTGAAGTTTCCACTATGCAGAAAGCTGTTGGTTCACAGTTTGACCATGAAAATCTGTTTTTTTAAGATGTGTACATGTTTCCTTCCTCGCTCAGGATGATGTTAACCCGCTGACTGTTTGCTTTTTAACAGACAGATGTTGTGAGATCTGCCTAATAACAGCAGTAATTCCAAAAATAGGGAGACTCATACATGAACACACTTTGGGATCTTTGGATATTCTTGCCATTGTAAATCACTTTAAATTGATCTTTATTGATACTTTGAAGTATTCTAATATCTTGAGATAGATTTCAGCAGGTTTCATGAGCTGTAAGCCACGAAAGTTGAAACAAATAAAAGCTTGAAATATTTCAGTTTATGTGTACTGAATCTAGAATGTGTGTATTTTTCACGTTGAGCAATGTCTGGTAAAAATACTGAACTGCATGTTGAGTGGTCATCCCAAGGTACGCTGGATGACCACTCAACATGCATGTTCCTATTCAAAGTGCGGTTCAGTATTTTTACCAGACATTGCTCAACGTGAAAAATACACACATTCTAGATTCAGTACACATAAACTGAAATATTTCAAGCGTATAAAAATACAGATGTTTGATTTGGACAATATTCAGAGTTTTTGCCTGTTTTTGAGTCATATTACTGGTCTCAGCACAAACAAACCAGCAAACCATATCATATGACAATAAACAGAGGAACATTTCCAGCAACCATCACTCCTGTGTTCTAATGGTACATTGTGTGTCAGGAAAGAGTTAAATTTCCCCTTTTCTTCCTTCTTTTTCTTGTTTTCAAATGAATCCATCTTTATTATTCTTAGGTACTATAAAAATGCAAATAATATGTATTTGTTTATTATTATTATTATTATTATTATTAATAATAATAATAATAATAATAATAATAATAATAATAATAATAATAATAATAATAATAAATGTATTTTAACTTTCAGATGAAACAACTGAAAACAGTTAAATTCCCCATTTTCATCCTCCTTTTTGTTTTCTAATGAATCCGTTGGTGCCTGTTGTTCTTCCGGTCTCCACTCAGTGACGCTGTTTCACGTCCACAGTCAGTCTCGCGGGGTTTTGAAGGGATCCCATATATGGTCATTTTTACCATATTTGGAATGACGCGTGTGGCGCAACGGAAAATGTGACCGCGTGCGGGAAAAAGCGAACGTTAGACCGAGTTCCAGTTCTGACGGGAGTCAGAGAACCGTCGGCTGCCGGTGAAGCTCCGAGCGGCTGAACGTCCAGACGGCGGACGGGTTCCCTCAGGTGGTCCGTGAACGTGAGTAGACCGACTTCCGTGTTGCTTCCTGATGCAAACTGTCGAGCTGCAGTTCCGGTTTGTAGTTTTTATTATCGGTTACATTTTAACGGGAGAAAATGAAGCTGCAGAGAGTGGAGAGCTGGTTTCCTTCTGTGGAACTGAACAGTTTGGCTGAAATGAAAACTGATTCCAGCTGCTCTCTGAAGCCTCTTTATGGTCTGTTGTTGACTTTTCTGTGTTTGAAAACTACTCAACTGGCAGATGCAGTGGTTGCCAGTTGTTAAAAATAATTAACTCAAGTTCTACTGCAGTTCAGACTGGATGTACTGTTACTAAGCTTCATTGTTGTACTTTTGTTTTCAGCTGCATTTTTCATACCTCCTCCTGCCCAGTGACATACATCCATATATACCTTCAAAAGTAGTGATTCTGAATTAATTTTTTCTCCTTCTCTACTTCTGCACAAAGCTTTATTTTTAAACTCTCTTGGATTAGCTGTGAAATCAGAGAACACAACTGAACTTTCTAGCGATGTTTTACTCCAACAGTAGCAACGCAAACATAACAGAATATAATGTTGCAATAAAAGGCAGCATTAATACAGCAGCATATATGATAATAAAACACATTTTTCTGCAGAATAAGTACTTGTTAAGTCATATTGCTGATGTACTAAATGCAGGGTTTTCATGTGCAGTGCAGTATTTTAGTGTGGTTGCTACTTTTACTCCAGATTCTGGTATTTACAACTTTAATTAGATGTTTTTTTCATTCCTGTGGCTATAAACAAGATGTGAATAGTCCTGTTGTTTCGTCAGGCCGTTGCCTGCCTTTTGTCATCGAGTCCAAAGGTTGCAGTGAGATTGGATCCAGAATCCATCAGATTAAAGTTTACAGACTCCTGTCCAGCAGGTGGCGCCTCCCTCACTTCAGATTTGGGAGGAAAATCTTAACTCACACCTGCAGAGAGGTCAGAGGGTGTGATTCGGGGGCAGTTGTTGGATATTTATGTTCTATAAAGAACTACAATAATATATTAAGTCACTAAGTGTTTTCATCAGTGGAGAAACAATTATTCATACAGCCCAAATCTGCTGTCATAATAATAATAATAATAATAATAATAATAATAATAATAATAAAATAAAAGTGCAGAGCTATTACCGGCAAAATCTACTTAAAGTATCAAAAGTTAAAATACTTACTGAGAGTTTATCTTCTTGCATTTTCTACGCAATCCACAAGTTACAAGAATTATCATTTTAAAAACACACTGAACTTCATAATACTTCTTATTAATTCTTTGTCACTTCACACAGATTCACAGTTTGCCGTTTCAGAGCTTCAGCCTGAGCAGATTTAATCAGACGACTAATTAAAAACACCCGCATAGTTCTGGGGGTTCATTAATTTATAACATACATAGCAATATGTTTAACTGTGTTTGTATGAAAGAAAAGGAGGACAAATGCGGGGTAGAAGTATGAAGCAGCATTTCAGTGTCTAAACATATCTGTATCTCTGATTCTTCACTTATTTTTGCACCTCATTTCTGTATTGTTATCGTTCTGTCTCTCTGTTATGTGGGTCATTCCAGAACTGGAGGACATTTGGGCTTCAAAATGTTTGAAAAATTAACCTTATATTTCAGTTTTCTGCTCCATATTCATCAATTATAGGTAATAAACCATCAAAGGCTTGATTGGTTCAGCTTCCACATCAATGGTAGCATTTTTATTCCATGTTTTCTGTCTTGTTTGCTAACCCTACTCTAATCACAGTAACAGGGATGCTAATCCATGCTAATGTGATCTTTTTCTCAGCAGTAGAAGCTAGATATTTAGCTGCTGTTACTGCTGACCAAGAGGACAAACTGACTGATGGAAAACAGTCCAAAGAATTAGTCTGATCCTGATAATATGAGGTAGAGTGAGACATTCAATCAAGGCTGACATTGGGATGAAAAGATGGAAAATAGAAGAAAGGACATAGCTTTGCTCTACACATTCTTTTGGAAAACTAATTGATGATGTTGATGATAAAAAGAAGTCACAAAACAACAGAAATGAGACGCATAATAACAAAAACAAGACACTTTGACAAAAACGTGACAGAAAATGACAAAAACGGGACATGAAATGACAGAAACGAGTAGGGCTGGACCCGAATATTCGGGCGTGACGGTGTTATCCGGATATTTATTTTGAGATTCGAATATTCGGATGACATTTTTGTCGTTTCATGAGACATGAAACGACAAAAACGTCATCAGCAGGGTTGTTGTGGGACACACGTTCCATGCATAATAATTGTTATTTAAAATATGTTGATTTTATAAAATCCCCCAATTACAAGAAGACATTAATAAAAAAATATTTTTTTTAAAAAAAAAAGGAGCTTTAAATGTCATTTTATTTTAGATTCAATGTGGTCATCAGGGGGGTGGGACAAGAGAAAAATGGCATTTTAGGGGAAACTCCAGACTTATTTGGTATTTTTAACAATATTTTAAAACATTCTTTTCTCCTACTTTTTTTAGATTTGGTCTCAGGACAAGAACATTTACACAACAACTGCATGCTTTAGTATTTTGTACATGGAATATTTGAAATTTGATGGGTGGGACGTAAAATGTCCTCCAGTTCTGGAATGACTTTAGACGCTTTTACTTTTAATGAGAATTATCTTCATTTGTAGAGATCCAGTTGCCCTCACAGGGACTGTTTTGTTTGTTTTTTTCCCAGTATTTGTTCATTGCAAGCCAAATAATTGTGTAATGAGGTTCTCGATTACACTTGATCCAGATTAGATTGTAAAGGAGATTGTTTGTTTTGGCGCTATGATCAGCCAGTAGTGATAAAGCTGTTTGCAGTGTTTTGGTAAGATTTATTTAACTGAAGGAATGCTTCATGCCGTTAGTTGTCTGGGCATATTTTTTTGCTCGCTTTCATCTCTTGGCCATAAATGAAGCTTTTTGTAAAGAGAAGCAGCTGTGGATGCAGCAGGTATTTCAGTCTGGACCTGAAGAAACTCTGTCTGTGGTAATGAAAGATCCTTTATTTTTCAGATGGACTGTTCTCCACATACATTTACATAGACAGTTGGAAATCATGAGTCTATTTGTATAAAAGCTGCTCTCCGTTTGCTTCATCTCCTCTTTCTTGTTAACTCTTTGTGCTTCGACAGCAGACTGCAGTGTTTATTTTTTTCTTTTTGTACAATATGAATATGAACTCATTTGTTCCTGCAAAACATATGCTTGTGCTCAGTGGACTTTGCTTGCGAAACATTGGTTTGTACTTTTGTACTTTGTGTCAGATCTGCAGCAAACATTCTGATGGAAAAAGCAATACATCAGCACATCTTCAGGTAGTTTGGGATCGTGATCAAATTATTCTGCTTTATCTGACTGAGCTGGAAATGCTAACTCAGCAGTAGAAAATGGAAATTTCTTTTAGTGAATTGAAAGAACTTTATTGTTGAGTATTTATCGTGTTGTTTCTGTTGCATTGGTGCAGTGGTTTATTTGCTAAATGTCACATTAAACCGAGAGATTTTAAATGTTTGCAGTGATGCTGCTACTTGCAGATGGACTGATGAAACTTTCACTGCAGTTTAAGGATTAATTGCAACAAGTGTAACAGTGTTTAAGGTTACTTAAGCTGGACAGGGTCAGAGATATTTGCTTTGGGGAGATTGTTGTTGGTGGCGACAGCATACAGAACTACCTACTTTGGTTTTGCCCTTGTTTAATACTCCGAAATATATTTAATCAGTGTAGATGCCGCTTCCTTTCCTGATTAGTGTCGCTGCTGGTGTAATAGAACTGGAGAGTAAGGCAAGGCAAGTTTATTTATATTGCACAATTCATGCACAGGGAAATTCAAAGTGCCTTACAATGGCAAATAAATTAATTACAAAGGCTTTAAAATCATAGGAATAATACATAATATAAGCAATAAAATCAACATGAAATTTTATGATAGTAAAAACAATAAAATGAAAACTCATAAAACGAGATACAAAATAAAATCACTTTAGAAGTTACAGTGCAGTGCTGAAATCATTAATCAAAGGCAACAGTAAATAGTCTTTAACCTTGATTTAACCCTTAGATGCATCTGTGGGTCACAAGTGACCCGGTGAGGTCGTTTTCTTGCAGTGTCTTTGTTATGAAAAGTTTTTATCATTTCACATTCCAGCTATTCCTCAAAAAACACCTTTTTAGTATCATTCCATTTCAATTTTTAAGTTGCCTTTTATACTTTAAAAGAAACTGTAATGTTTGTATTAGTACTCCAACCTCTTTATCACTGATAATAATCATACAAGGGGTGATGGAGGGACAGAGAGCAGCAACAGCTGGAGGAAAAGAGTGTAAACATGTCTACAAAATGGATGTTGACATTCTTCTACTGTTGTTCTTTTTAATATTCTTCTTTTTCAATTATCAAAATGAAAAAAAAATGTGTATAAAGTGAAAAATAAACTTATTTCAAACATGAAATAATTCTTGTGCGGACAATAATATAATACAAACAATAATACAAATTATTATTCTTAACCAAAATGACAAAAAAAAAAAAAAAAACTGGCATAAAAACACATTGATTCTTGTTCAGGTAATTTTTGACCCACTTATGGAAGAGTGTATAGGGTCCAGTCACTGGAGCAGCTAAGGGTTAAGAGTGACAGTGCAGTGCTGCTATTAACCCTTGTGTCGTCCTGCGGGTCTAAATTGACCCGTTTTAAAGTTTGAAAATGGGGATAAAATATATATTTTCACAGTGAAACTTCTGATGTCCACATTTTCAACGTTTTTGGGAAATCTTTGAACATTTTCTGGTAGAAAAAAAGAAATGTTAAAAATGTTTCTTAAGAACATTCACAAAAAAATCAACCAAAATCCAGCGAATTTCGCTGGATTTCGGTTGATTTTTTTTCTGAATGTTATAAAGAAAATATTAGAAGTTTTACTGATATCTATGGAATCACTTTAGATATTTCTAGGATTTTTTGACAGATTTTTACTCATTTTTTGAAAATATTTACAAGAATTTTTTTTGCCAAATTTGGGGGAATCAAAGGCAGCAGTAAATAAATGCGTCTTTAACCTTGATTTAAAGGAGCTGAGACTTTCAGCAGACCTGCAGTTTGCTGGAAGTTTGTCCCAGTAAGGCTCATAAATGTTTGTTTGAGGGGCAGATGTGATGCAGGAACCTTCACAGCACCACACAGGGACTCCTGTCATTGCACGGAGCTCCAGCAGTCGTTGCAGCGCTGCCGTCCTCCAATAGATTTGAAGTGTGCGCTCTGGCCGACAATGGAGGCCCGGCGGTGGGAGGATCGGCGCAGCAGCGATCCTTCTGGCTTTGTTACGCCCGGGAAGCCATTTTGGAAATCTGGTTGTTGTGCTCCAGCATAACAGTCTCTGGCTACCTGCAAACTTTTGGGTCTTTCTGCGGGAAAACAACACGAAGGATCTGTAGGTCCGCAGCGGGAAACGCGCTTTTAGAGCTTCGTGCGTCCTGGCGCACACTGAAGTTTGCGCATCTTCGCCGATAGAAATATGCGGATTCCGCTGCTCTGGATTAAAGAATAACAACATCCATGGGCTCTAACCACGCGGGCAAGTTGACAAGCTGAATGAGTAACGTCGTGAACGTTGTTGTGGCTGCAGATTCCGGCTGTGAATGTGTGTTTGCGTTCCGTCGGACCTGTTTTGTCCCCGCTGGGCTCCTTTACCAAACACTGTGTTGACAGCCAGCGCAAATCTCGGGCCTTATTTTCTCGGCTCGTTTTTTTTCTTTTTATACATCTGAGACATGATCAGCCGTTAAATGTGCGATCGGCTGTTAGTAGCAGTCGGTGTGTGTGTGTTTCCACTGAGTGCTGTCAAAGCAGCCTGCAGGACAAGCAGCAGAAATAGTGCGTCAAGGCTGAAGTCGGTGCGTTCACGGTCTAAATACGTAGCGTCTAAATTTAGCCCAGAGCAACGTGGGAATGTAACGAGGCTTATATGTCACCCGCACACTTTCTGCACTTCTAATTAAAGCTAACGTGTGTTCGGTGTGAAGCGGTGTTGTGACAGGACTCGGCTGTTCGTCGCAGGTGGTTTGCGTAAAGGAGGAACCTGACTTATTGTTCGCTCTGTCTCCTCTTCATCATGAGCTCAGGCTTGATTTTGAGGTGATCAGAGGCTGCAGCAGGATCCACTGCACCAGTTGACAACTAATCCACTCAATCTGAGAGTCCACTTGGCTTCGGGGTATTTGTTTCTGTTTATCCGTCTTTTGAGATTGAAGATTTGATCAAGATTATGTGTTGAGAATTTAGTGGCTGATTTTAGTAAAAGCCATCTGTTTTCTGTTCCGGTTTGTTGTTTTGTGACTGGACAGACACAGTCAGTGCATGAAACAAGGGCTCGACCTTTACTATATCAGCTGGTGAGGGTCACTGGGGTTTTTCTTGCGCTTTAATGGTAAATATTTGCAAAGTACCTGAAGTATGATTAGGAAACGCTGGCTGCCAGAGTGCACTCCGCTGCCAGGACACAAGACTAAAGTACACACTAATCCAGCAATAAGTCAATCCTGCATGAAGGTTTTAGCTGTTTATAGTAGAAGTATTATCGTAATATAATAGTTATTCTTGAATATCCTCAAGGGGATGAATAAAGTATCTGTATTCTATCTATCTATTGTAGAGCTGCAACAATAAATCTGTTACTTGTCAACTAGTAAATTACTTGCCAATTATTTTGATAATTAATTGGACTGAGTCATTTTTTTTAGGTTAAAAAGTCTATATGATAAGATTTTAGCTTTTAAATTAGAGTATTCTGTGGTTTCTTTACTGCAACAGTAAATGGAAAATGCTGCAATAACAGATGAATCAACTGTGAAATTATTGCAGCCATATTTGCAGTTTCTGCTATCTTATTGATGTAAATGAAGTGTAAAGAATAATAAAAACCCGTGTCAGGACTACATCTACAGCTGTATCTGGATCAAAAACTCTGCATTCTAACCTTCATGGAGGGAGACTGTTGCATTGGTGTCCCTAATAAGCTGTCAAACGTGAGTGTATTCTGGTGACTCAGTGTTTGAACAGCCACTTCTCATGCTGCAGGTTTCAGTGTGAGAAGCTCAACCCCCTGAAGCCAGTTGCTTCCCGCCCGTTGCCTAAAAACCTGCCCCACCCCTTCGTGTTTCGCTGGGTTTCGTAATCGGCAGCTTACTCAAGGCAGCCGCCGTGGGAGAAGCTGTCCTGCTGCTCTGTCCCGTCGCTACCAGACATTCCTGTCGGTTGTTTCCTGACCCGAGCAGAAGAGACGAGTCATTGATTGCGGCGTCCGTCAACAGCCGGCCAGCATGCAGGAAGAGGTCGTCCAGCTCTCGGCCAACGGCAGAACCACGGTAGTGTTGTTGTGTTCTGAGGAAAGGAATGTCCAGCAGCTCTCATTAGGCTTTCTGACACGGCTGTACAGCAGAGCACTGACTGCCGGTTGTGTCTTGTTGGAGAGCAGCCCAGCGAGCAGTGCTAGAATGCTGTGGTATTTCTAGTGTGCGCCGTTCCTGAAACACATTTAAACCGAGGCACAACTTGAGCTCATTAGCAGAACTAATTTTTCTGTAGGAGACAGATTGAATGGCGCGTTGTTGTGAGTGTGTGTGAAAGTTAGTCTGTTCTTGTTAATCTGTCAGCTCTGGCTAAAAGAGTCCTGTGCATCCTAACTCTTGCAGTCTAAACAAAGAAGAATGACCATGGATTTTTCCCAGCTGCACACATACACGCCACCACAGTGTGCTCCGGACAACACCGGGTATACGTACTCTCTCAGGTGAGACCTCAGTGCTGCGCTGCGGCGGCTGCACTTCCAGCATGCATGTCATTTATAGATGCAACAGCTCAGAGAATGAAGTTAGAATGAAGGGAAATTGTCCTTGAGATCCAACTTTTGCTTTTGAATCAGTTTAAGGACTTTGCAGGTGCAGTGCCGACCAGCTACTAACCTTACCAGACTATGCTATCAAGGGATGCTAATAAGAAACTGTTTATATCTAATCATGTCAGTCGGCTGATCCCAGAGATCGTTTCTACATTTATTACTGCTTGTGTGCCTGATGAGTGGTGATTGTTTTTAAGACGCTTTAATGACTGAATGTTGTTTTTTGCATTTAAAATCGGAATGAATACAAGAAGAGATGTTTTAAATGAAATCTGTTCTTCTCTTTTCTAAAAACGTGCTGTGGTTGTGGTCTTGATGAGTCAGACTCATGATTCAGTCTGTGTTTGTGTTCGGAAACTGGGGACTCTTGCACATGGTGAGAGCAGCGAACGTACCAAGATTAGTTTATGCTACATTTACAACTTTTCTGTTTTGGTTTGATGTTGGGAATGCATACCGTGTAGCAGCAGCAGCCTCTCCCATCCACTCATTGTTTGTCGTTACTCGCCATCACAGCTCAGGCTGCAGGCGTGGTCGACATTTCGCCAGGAAGGTCTGAGCATGTGGAGGAATGTTGCCTGTCACCGTTGATGTCGGTAGTTTTCAGAACAGAGAAAGTCTTTTGGGCGTGTAGGTCAGGAAATTTCAGTTTCATCTTTCAGCTCAAGGGTAAAGAAGTGTGAATAAGTGCGTGACTTTTGGGAGTCGAGCCCTCCCATCTTTTAGTCGAGGGTATGAAAGTGTCTCGTAAAAAGTCGAGTTTGAACAAGGACCTCTCATTAGTTTTACAGCTGCCTCTCTCAGAATGCTGTGAAAGGTGCATTCAGCAGGCCGACAGTAGTCTTTACCGCCGAGTCAAACTAATTCAGACTGCAGTTTTATGTCATGTTAAGGGACATTTTCATTCTGTATTTCATGTGTCTGCAGTGTTTCTGTCTTATGCCTGAGATTTAGAACAGCAGGTGTTGCTTGAGAAGCAATAACAGAAGCAACAAGAAAAGCACTTGGAGAGCGCAGTTCTCCGCCAAGACTGCTCATTCCCCCATATGGCATTGTCAGAAATGCGAATTTTTAAAAAAAATAAATAAATAAATTTAATGCAGCATTTGTTTATTAGTTATTGATGATCAGAAATCACGGCAACATAGAATGTGGCCATTTAATATAGATATATTCACAAACAAAATTACCTTGCGCTGAGCACAGTTGTGTGTTATGCATGTGTACGTTATGTACGAATACTGAATCGCGTGGCATAAATATGTAGCGGGAATTGAATGGATGTGGAAACACCCCCACAATTTAATCAATTGTTCTGATGGATAAGTCCCAATAAGTCTGCAGCGATGGATGTGTAGTACGATCACAATCATGTGATGTTCACTTGTAGTCGTAGTTACAGTGACGCCATGCTGCTATCTCACAATGATACAGAAATCTTTAACAAATCCGTGGATCCAGACTATTAGCCACAGCACTGCCAAAATCTAATCACTTGGTCCTTGTGTTATTTCTGACCTTCCCTGAAAATTTCATCCAAATCCTTTTGTCTGTTTTTGAGTAATGTTGCAAAAAGACAGACAGACAGACAAACTAACGCCGGTCGTCATGTAACTCCGTCGTGTTCCTTGGCACAGTAATGGCAACTTGTCATGACTGCAAGACAACTTTGTGGCTGACAGGCTGCATTCTAGTCTTAGTTCCAAATCTACTGAGTATCCTTTGGACTGAGGCAAAGTGAGATGAATGTACAAAAGCTCGTCTGACGCCCTGCTGGAATCTGGCAGGTAGACCGAACGGCTGGAACAAGCTAATCGTGTTTCTTTGAATGTAGTCAGCTGAGAAGCTATTAATGAACCCTACAGTCACAACCGTGGCCCTGATCCCAGGATTACACTAATAGTTTATGCTTCTTGACTAGCTGGTTTGGGAGAGCTCTGGTTTTTATTAGCTTATTGCAGTGGAGGGGCTGATAATTCTTAGCTCGGTGAACTGAAGGCATCTGTTTGTTTCAGTATATTCTGGAGAAACAGTCGGACGGCAGTAAGTGTTGTTTAGCTGCTTGTTTAAAGCTGCAGCTGACAGTGTTACAACTTTAGATGGTGTGTGTGTGTGTGTGTGTGTGTGTGTGTGTGTGTGTGTGTGTGTGTGTGTGTGGTGTGTGTTGTGTAGCAGAGACCGACGGGGTCAGGTGACAGAAACCGTTGGCCCATCTGTTGTCAGAACTCAAAAGAGCAGCGACAAGTTTTGTGGCACAAGAGAAAGAGGAAGAGGAGGCCAGCAGGGACCGACCTCGTGTCGGTTGAATTAATATTGTGAACACCTCAAGGGAAACCCTTTTGTGTACAGATTTATAACCTTTAACTACTTTAACTCTCTTCTTCGCTGGATCGACTCTGTGTCTCCCTTTAGTGGATTCATTCGTATTTAGGTTGAACACATGAAAAGTTTTTGCTGTCAACCAACTGCAGCTTCAGTGCTACCTTACAGCTCTCTAAATTATACGCATAAATCAAGCAAGTTTTGAATTTTAGGGGTTTCTTTTTTCTAGACTGTCTAATCATTCAGACAAATTTGTGTTCTTATTTATTTTACAGGTCAGTAACAGAATATAACCGGCATCACTTTTATTTAACTTATTTTTAAAATATTCTTTCGTAAATAATGGAATTCTTTATTATTTTGAAAATGCAAATGTGTTATTTCAAGAATATAAAATGATGTAAAACAGGGATGTCAAACTCATTCCAGTTCAGGGGCCACATTCAGCCCAGTTTGATCTCAAGTGGACCAGATTAGTAAAATCACAGCATAATAACCTATAAATAACAACAACTCAAAATTTTTCCTTTGTTTTAGTGAAAAAAGTACACTCTGAAAATGTTCACATTTAAGGAATTATCTTTTTACAAAACATTGTGAACAACCTGAAAATCTTAAGAAAAATAATTTCAACAATATTATGCCTCAGTTTATCATTTTCACATTGCAACTTGCAAATCACAGAGTGTCTACAAAGCCACAAAACAGCTAGTCATCTGGAACTGAACAACATAGTACTTTATGATCAAAATGACAAAAATCAGACAAAATATTACAAAAGTAAGATGCATAATGACAATGAGATTCAAAAGAACAAAAAATTGAGACAAACGATACAGAACAAAACAAAAAAGAGGCAAAAAATTAGACAAAAAAGTTACAAAGCGACAGAAACAAGACAAACGAGACCAAAAATGACAAAAGTGAGAAACAAAATGACAAAAAATAGAAAAACAATACAAGTGAGACAAAAAAACATAAAACGAGAAACAAAACGACAAACAACCAAATCTGACAAAAAACAAGACAAAATATTACAAAAATGATGCACAAAATGATAAAAGAACAATAAACAATCTAGTATTTTACTTTATGATCAAAACAACTTGTCATGGTCTAGAAATTATTTTAAATTTATAATTTTACTAATTTACAAATTGCAGTTAATGTCTTCTCTGTAATTTTTACATTTTACAAAGTGGTCCTGCGGGCCGGATTGGACCCTCTGGTAGGCCGGTTTTGGCCCGCAGGCCGCATGTTGAACACCTCTAATGTAGAGGTTTGTAACAGTGGAAGTTCTTTGAACTTATTTGGATGAAATTGCATGAAGTGGGCGCAGCGACGTACTGGAACAGACGAAATACTGTAATTTGAATTAATGTGCATTTTCCACACATTTGCAGACGCTCTGATGCACCTTCAGCGGTGGTCTAGAGTTTAAAGCAGCACTGACAAATCTTTGTGGTTTACATCTGTCATATGTTTCATGCTGTGGCTGCATCACTTTCAGAAAAACAGGCCGACTGCACCCACATCAAGCAGGTTCAGACTCGCACAGGTCCTTCATATTTTATGATGGTGGAAGTGGGTCAGTGGAGCTGGAGGCTCTGGCTGGAGGTGATAGTTGAACTGTGACGGTGTCTTAGTGGAGTTAAAGGACACTGTGTGTTTCTGGCTGTGAACAGTATCTACAGATGATTAATTTAGAAGGAAATAAATAAACGGAGACTTACAAACTCAGCCTCCCATCCATGTAGAGGTATTTGTTTAAGATCTTTAATATTATGTTTTTAAATGTACTTAGCGTATGAAATACAGTTCAGATTTTTACCAGTGAGTCTTACTGTGCAACTGAAGCTCCAGCTGAACGGCAGCTTGGACGGCGGTTGTTCTCGCTGCCGTCACAGTTGTTTTGACATGTGGTCCGAGTGTGTTTCCATAAACGCAGTAAAGACAGAGTTATCCTGTGTCGAGGTTACTACGTGGTAGCGTCACAACAACCCAGGGGTCCGTCTACTAGCCTCGGCTACTGATCCGTCTCTCTCTGGAATGTTTTGCGTGGTCTCCGTAGCAACCACAGCAGCGTGAAAGGACACGCTATGGGGCCGTAGCATGGAGAGTGGACTGGGGCTGGAGGAAAGGGATGTCTGTGGGAGGGAAAATGAGGAGCGATCCTAATCACGATGCCAAACCCTGAACACCCAGAGAGAACTGGATGGAAACTCTGGTAAATATAGACCTCAGGACTTTCTCCACTCTGCATCAGGGGAAGAGAAGTGTGTTTCATTCGTGCCCTGATTTGATATTTTTCCCGCATTTTTTTGAAAGACTCATGATTTTCAAGAGAACAAACTGAGATTAAAATTAAGAAACACAACATGATCCCTCAGCGTTGCAGGGAGGACATTAAAATAAATAGCTGAGAACAGATAATATAATACTCAGCCTGCTTCAGCCAAATTACAGCATCCCAAGTCTCTAAAATAATTTGTTGTTGGCAGCTATCTCACCCATAAAGATTCAGATACAGTGCGGTTGCATCAAATTTGCTTGGGCTTGCAGTATTCCCATAATAACGCATTCTGTGCTGTGTGTAGGAGACGAGGGCAAAATATTTGATTTTGTTTCATTGGATTCATGAGCTAAACAATCAAAATCCCATTTTAGCAGGCTGCAGCTGCAATCACTGGTATAAAATCCCATAAATGTTCATATTCTGACTTTAGCAACTGTTGGTTTGCATAGCTTTTCTAGATGTGTTCTAGATGAGTTATTCTACAATTCTCTTTTTGTTTCTCCTAGAATGACACCAACAGTCACAGCCGAATTCCTTGCATGTGGTATACGTACATGGTCATTAAAGCTGGTTCTGAAATGTGATTAAAATGTGACTCTATGCTACTTGCATTTCCAGGTTTTGTTGCATGCCTTATTCTTACCTGTGAAGTTGTAGGATGCAGTCTGCACCGGCTAGCTAACAGATTAGGTTAGCTTGATGAATAACTTTGTGTGGCAGTTTTTGCTTTTTCTAAAAGGTTAAATCTGAACAACATTCCCTCTTGGTTTGTGTGAAGGTATGTGCTTTCTGGCAAAGCTTTGACAAAGCTTTTGCAACCACACTTGTGGTTTTGAGGCTGAGCTTTACGACCCACATGGTTTTGTATAATCTGGCAGATATGTGGTCTGTGTGTGAGAGTACGAAGGGTAGCCAGCATTCCTGGTGTGTTTGTGACTCAGAAGTTCAACTCAGGTCCTCATGTGATCCGTTTCTATACTTCTTCTACGTTTAACAGAAAGTGTTTTTCTCCATTGCAAAACATAAAATACAAAGTCAACTGCAAAAATCTGCTGAGTTCAGGAAGGACTTTTAGCGCTTATTGCAGCTCGGTTCAGTCATATGAGGATGTGACTGCAGAGATGGACAGTTTAGTATCTGAAAACAGGCAGCAGTGTAGCAGTTCTGTTCTGCTGTATGAACACCGGACGTCATGGAAGAGCGACCCGATCCTGTGTTTACACTACCGAGATATTATTTATGCATTTTCTTACACTGTGTATTTTATTACTCCGCCAAGGAATGCGATTAAGTGACGGTCAGCGATGGTTTGTCTGTATGTCTGCCTGTTAGCAACATTACTCAAAAACGGACTAACAGATTTGGGTGGAATTTTCAGGGAAGGTCAGAAATGACACAAAGACCAAGTGATTAGATTCTGGCCACGGTGTGGCTCATAATCTGGATCTATGGATTTGTGAAAGATTTGTGTATCATGTGAGATAGCGGCACGGAGTCAGTGTAACTATGACAACAAGTGAACACTACATCAGCTGCCTGCCGATGATCACATGATTGTGATCCTACTACAAATGCACCACTATGGACTTATCATGACCTATCCGTCGGAAATGATACAAGGAACAACTGATTAAATTGTGAGGGTGTTTGTGTGTCCCATCAATTTTCACCGCCCGCTGCATATTTAGGTCATGTGATTCAGTATCCGTACATAACGTACACATGCATAACACACGCCTGTGCTCAGCGCAAGGTCATTTTTTTTGTGGGTACATCTATATTAAATGGCCACATTCTTTGTTTCTGGAATTTTTCATCATCAATAACTAACAAACAAATGCTGCATTTCTGACAATGCCATATGGGGGAATGAACAGCCTTGACGGAGTACTGCGCTCTCTGAGTACTTTTCTAGTTAATTATTTTATTTTATTGTAACTCAGGGACCAACACCATAATTTCATTGTGTTGTTGTCTGCAGCTGTACAATGACAATAAAGGTGTTGAATCTACAAAACTGCTTCAGATATCTTTTGGTGATGCGCATTTTCTGCAACAGACCAAACAGGCATGTGAAACAAGAAGATCATTGTTCTTGTAAATGCGATGTTTATGTGACGTCTCCTCGTGAGCTCTCTGTTTGCTTTGTGATCGGACATTATGTTTTTTTTGCATACTCTAAGCAAAGCAGGCAGTGTGTAGGTGGGTGGCAGGAAACTAAACATGGTGCTGGAGGAGTAGAATCACCAGAGGAGATGTCACCGGAGCTGGAGTCATTCGTCTCTCTGGGTCTATCTGAGAGAAATGATGACGAGCTTTGTTGTCCTAATGAAGAGCTGAGCGGTTGGAGCCTTCACCCCTTGGGCAGATACTTTCTCAATGATGCAAACACATTGATCAGGTTGCACTTACACCTGGATGAGATCTAGTCGCTCTGTGTTGGTGTGTAATAACCTTTTACTTGACACTTCAGTGACATGTCTTAAAATGTGATTGAACAAACTAAGAATATCTGAGTGTGTAGCTAATGTTGGCTTAAAATGCTGCTCTTGCATTTGCATGAGAAATTCGTGAAATGGTTTCAAATAGTATGAACAGAGGGCGTGTATGTCTGGGAATAACAGAGGTTTGACTCTAATCTCAATTGGTACATTTTCAAAAAATATTTGAGACAAGTTTTGGAGGAAAAAAACAGCTGAATTGTAATGAAAAAGCCTGAGAGCCAACTTTGTCAGTAAGTCATAGTTTCTCCTTGGAAGATCTAATCCCACAGAAGAAGCAAATTCTTCTTAACCTTCATATTCTAAATACAATGATGTTTACTCCTGTGCTTATTTGCAGAACTAACCTCAGCTTCATGTATCTGTCATGAGTAATAATTTGGTAATTAAATATCCCAAATTAGTGACTTTTTAAAATAGTTTTTTTTGCTCAGTTCACCGTCGTAGAAGACTTAAGAAAGAAAGTCAACATAATTAAAGCTGCAAGCAGCGTTGGTCGGGTCCTCGCATCCTTGCTGGTCAGCAATTCCAAGCATGTCCACCAGGTGGTTCTGAGACTGAGAGTGTATTTTGACCTTTCGCCTATTTAATGGCGATCCATCAAAACTGTCCCCCACGTGACGCTGTCACTATGAATGTATAGCAGCCTATGGATGTCATCAGGGCTGGAATTTGATCCCACACGTAAAGTTTCAGGCAGATTGCAGCATGTACAGGCTAGTTAAACAGCACTTCCTGTTTCATGTTGACCCATCCACCAGGTGGTGCTCTCTTTGTGGCTGTATTTTGGTCCACAGAATTCATCAGGGCTGGACTCTGATCACACATGTAAAGTCTGGGGCAGATTGGAGCATGTACCGGTCAGTTATACAGCACTTCCTGTTCCATGGCGGAATGTCAAAATTGCACCGGCCGCCATTTCCACGCCCTCAGACATCCGGGAGCATTTTGATAACTTTTGATCACCCATGCCTGGTGTACATGCGGCCCATATTTGAGCTCTGTCGGGGTTCCCCATTTGAGTTTAGAGCGTTTGAAAATGTGCAAAAATTTGTCCACAATTGTCCAAAATATGACACATTCTTAAAAATGACCGACTTCCTGTTGGGTTTTGGGCATGGTTGCCACAGACTTTTTTGTGCCTCTTGATGAGTTACAAATGTGTACCAAATTTCATAGCCATAGGTGACACGTCATGGCCATAGTTCCTGATGTGTGAACAAATTTTCATGCGTTTTTGAGTATTGTTAGACTGTCAAAATTGCAATTTTAAATGCGACAGAAAAATAATAAACTCAAGAGTTTCACGATAAAAATTGATCACCTGATTGTTTTACAACCTCTTATGCATCAGGAGTTCGGTTATGAAGTACATCTCAGTTATTGATGCTGTTGTGTCACGTGTTGTTCTTCGATTAACATTCTGCCCGGTAAGCAAGAAATACAGCAGAACATAAGCTGGTGAAATGCAGAATCAGATCGGATTGTGTGTGTCGTCGTGCGAAAGTTTGGCTGCGCCCACTGAGTGTGGGAAGAGAATCAAAGCTTTGGTGTTATGTAAGGAGAGATTCCAGGAAGCTGAATGTCAGGATGGAAGCGTCTTCGTTCTCTGTACTGTATGTCTGTCTCTTCATCTGTCTTCTGAAAGCACCGTCTCTATTCATAGCCGATGTGGGCTGTGAGAGCCTATCAATTTGGATCCATGAAACAACAGTTTGCAAACTAATTAACGGTAGTTTGCAGCTCCTGAGGAGACGGCGTAGATTATAACTGTCACCAGTTCTTACAGGCAGACCTTTAGTGGTTTTGTTTAAAAAGAAAAGCTATGGGATGCTCATGAGTTGCCAAGTAGAGTAGCAGGTTATTTTCATGTTTGTACTTGGCTGCAGGCTACACAGACAAGTGTGTTTTCTTTCTCACACACACCCTGAAACACTGCTTCGACACCCCGGGCAGTCACCCTAATATAATCCTGCATCATTAGGTCCTGGATGATGTGTATCTGTGAGGAAAGTTGTTTTTGGGCAACCTGGAAACAAGCATTTTTAGTTTTATCAACTCTGCAGCTGCTCTGGATTAACTGCTTTTAGGCTCATGTGGCTTCCTTAAGTGAATTTTTTTCAATCAAATTGTGAAGCATTTTTCAACCCTGCAGTGCCCTACAGCCGTTTGCATTTCAAATCTTTCATGGAAAATTAAACTGTTGGCCATTCTGATCCAATATTCAACATTTTTCCAGTCATTAGTGTCGTTATTGTTTCTTTAAACACATTAAGATTAAATAAATTAATCTAGAAATGTGCTGCTTTGACTTAAAATCCCACCCATAGCTGATTCTGATTGGTTGCACACCGTGAGTAATAGCCTATCAGTGTATTTGTAGCAGTTAATAAAAATATATATATATTTCCTGATATTCTAAGTGTACATAAGTTCGAATTGATGTTTATCTGTAACTAAAATAACTGGTTGAGTCTGTGTACAGAATGTTTGTATTCGTTCTCTTTATGGACTGGATGTTAGTTTGGAGGGTTTCTCTCACACAGACACATAAAGATACTTAACAGAGACGCACTGATTTGTTTCATCGTGTGTTTTTGCTCTTTTTTTGATTTTCCAACACACAGTGGTTTATCTTAAGATAATCATTTATTGCTACCCCATGCCAGGGAAATTTACATTGTTGCTGCAGCAATAAACTTATGTATTATTATAATAATATGTACAATGTGTACAAGGATGAAAATGAATAAATACAATATTATTACACTGTAGACAACAGCAATATGAAGTGGCTTGTAAAATAAAGGTAGAAGTGCAAGATGCAGCAGTGCAAATCTAATTTATAAATTATTTATTATGGTTTGAGATGATGCTGATGATATGATCACTCCTAGATATTGGTTTGGTTCATATTTGTTGTTATAATTCTGCTGGAATGATATTTAAAACCAAAGGTAAGCTCTCGGGTCCATGTACTCGTATCGTACTGCTCTGGTCATGTGTTCGCAGTAGAGCCAGTTGGATGAAGGCAGGAGGCAGAACGAGGACCAAAGCACATAATTGGCTCCCGCTGAGAGCGTGTAATCCTCAGGGTTTAGAGCCACAGGGAAACATGCATGTTGCATGTAGAAGAGCATGCACGTAGCTCTCATGTTGCTCAGTCAGTTGGCTGCAGTTCGTCCCGAATGCAACACTGTGCAAGGGTCACCGACTGAAAGCAGCCGTCTCCTGTTGAAACAGTGAAGGTCCCTCCTTTACACGAGTGTAACAGGAAGTTTATTCTCTGTCCTCCAGTGACAGATTGAATCCGAACGTCTGACACGGACCTTTGACTGTTGTCAGGGCCAGTACCGTAAGTTAGAACTCTTTAAAAATACATTTTTCCTGCTTTGCCAGAGAAAGAGGGCACTCTTTGTGTGTTCGGCCTTGTGTCTTGTTTACACCAGCTCAGGACCATTATAGTTTTACTGCTGTTCAGTGCGTCCTCTGCCAGGTGGGTGTGGCCCCCGTGACTCACAGTAAAACATGGCAAAGAACGTTCCCGATGTGTTTCCACTTACGGTTGGCTCTGGCTTGCAGTGAGAGGAGTTTTTTTTTCCTGGCTACCAGCATACTTAGGGATATTTACTCGCTTTGTTTCTGCAGCTTTGCTTCCAGAGAGGCTCTGTGCCTGTTGTTTTGTCGTGTTTTCTCTCTCCCTTGTGAGTGAGTCACTTCCTGTCAGGAACGCTGCCAGTTGCAGGAAGCGACAGCATCACGGCTCTATGAGAGGTCTGTTTGTTTTTGTTCAAAAGGAAAGAAAAGAAAGCGTTTGTGAAGTTAACTCGTTGAAGATGAGTTACTCCAGGAAAAGTGGGATATCCCCGTTCAGAGCTGATTGAAGGCTTGTTCAGCTGTTGTTTGATAAGATAAGATTAACTTTATTCATCCCAGAGGAAATCGTTTTGCCAGAGTACAATAGAATAAACAATAAAAAAAGGTTAGTGGAATATACACAGTTGCACAGAGGTTTGTAGTAAAATGGAAATCAAAAAGAATACAAAGTACAAAATGCAAAGTGTCTGTTTGTGTGAAGTGTCTTAAGTGTGCAAAGTGTTATATATAAAATCTAAATAAAATTACACAAATACAAAATGTATACTGCAGACTAATAACAAGAAACAGATTAACAGAAAATGAACTGAAATGTATTTTACTAGAAATATTGCACTTTTGTCCCCAAATCCCTGCAGCAGACGTAAGAAACGCCCCTCAGCTGTCATGCAATCCCTCCCTTTGTTGATTTTTTTTTCTCTCTTTTCTTTCCTCAACTTTCTAACTTCCTCTCTGTTCTCTGTTTCCTCCTCCCGTCTCCTCCAGCTCCAGCTACTCCACAGCAGCATTAGACTTTGAGAAGGAGCACCAGATCGCTCCCGTCTACGAGTCGCCCAGGATGTCACGACGGAGCCTCCGTCTGCAGACCAGCGCCGGTCTCCATGGCAACGAGAGCTCGGCCGATCACTCCCAGAACCACAGCAGCAGCTACACCAGCACCAGGAGGGAGACACGGTGAGACCTGCAGCGGACGCTTCCGTCCCCGTCGGCTTACAGCAGCAGAACCATCGCTTATTCCTGGTTCTGAGTCCTTCCTGACGCCCACGCATCAGATCAGCGAGTGGTCAAATGTGCTCTTGTGTGGCGTATTTCCAGTGACTGTCACTGGTGTGAGATTTATCACTGAGACGTATCTGATAAATGAGGATATTCCATGGCTTGATCAAGCTCAGACGTTGTTTTAGTCTTCCTACGTAATGAGCTGATAATAAGTATTTCAGTTGCATTGAGAAGAGTTTAAAAACATTCAGGAGCTCAGAAGAGATACACAGTAATGAAAACTGAGTTAGAAGAATAAAGCTTTACTGTGCATGCAGGCAAAACACTGTAATCTATAATAAGACTATTGACGGTTCATATGAAATGTTATTCTTATTGTTGATATTTTTCAATGTTCTAATTAAGGATCGACTGATTATTGGTAATCAAGAAAGACAAGATAACTAATATTTGGGACTCATTACTAGGCTTCATCATCATTAATAAGTGTGACTATAATTGAATATTTAACTAGAAATAGAATTGATTTAATCATGTCCACTATGTGTTTATGTGACTGAGATTGTCTCCTGATGTTCGTCTCTATTTTCTTAATATTCTTATGTTTTGCCACCTTTATTTCCCACTAAGGTCCAGATCTTAAAGCTTTTTTAATTATTGTTTTCCAGACTCAGTTTCAGGTTGCTACCTTTAGCTGTTAGCATAGAGTTAGCCACTATGAGAGAAGCTACTTCCTGGTTTCTTGTCTCTTGTACTGCTTGAGAGAGGAGGCAGCATCACACCCGAAGTAGAGCTTTTGATTTATCAATAATTGGCCAATAAAAATACAGATAATCAGAAAAAATGCCAAATATCAGCCACAATGATCAATCAGGCAGATAATCGGTCTATCCCTAAAACAAACAGCAAATGAGAAGCAGTAATGACAGCTTTCTCTGTGAGATCTAAAACATGGAAAAGCGCAGACGTTAATGATTAGATTTAAAAAGACGTTACTTCGAAATGAACCAGTTCCAGTGAGCAGTGACTCACTGGAATATTTAATGGAACTGAGAGTCGAAATTAGATCAGCAGAAAACTGATTAGGAGGAAGTTGGAAGATGTTTGGTTTTAATCAGAAGAAGCGTCTGCTTGTGACAAACTTCATTACTAGTCAGATGACAGAGAGGCCAGAGCATTTCATTGATCAATAATCGGCCCATAAAAGTACAGATAATGATAATCGGAAAAATGGCAAAAAAAAATTATACATAAATATCAGCCAGGCAGATAATCGGTCTATCCCTAATTCTAAGTTCCTATTCCAACCATCTGTGGAGATTTAGTTTTAACTTTTCAAAGTTTGGACATAATAATCCAACATGTCATGAACTTTTGTCGAGTGTTTCTGGGAACCAAACCAGCCCAAAGTGCCATCTGGACTGGAGACTTGGAGTAGCTGTGAACAGTGCCTCAAAGTGTGAATTAAATGTGGGCTAAGTGCATTTAGTTGTAGTTTAGTTGGGACAGATCTCAGCAACACTCACGTCTTCCTGTTTGTGATCTCAGGAAGCAGAGCAGCAGAAAGCAGCAGTCCAGCTCCCTGTCTTTATCCCTGAGCCAAGCCGCCACGCCGAGGAAAACCCTCTCCTTCTCCGCTGTGAGCACCCCGATCACCAACAGCAGCAGCTTCCAGGAGAGCAGCACGGCGTCTGAAGCCTCTCAGCTCACCTCCGGCCTGGACCAGTCCCAGCTGAGGCATCGCACCACCACCACCACCACCACCACCACCACGTCTGTGGATGGACACTGGGGTCAGTCACATTAGATTCTGTCACATTGGAGCTGTTCTGCTTTTCCATGGAAGTCATTTAGTATTTTTAATGCAGTTACACATGCAGATGATTTAATTTTAGCCTCCTAAGATTACCTTTTAGGGCATTTATTGTAGTAGTGGGATGCAATTAAAAAACTTATCTAATTAGTTTTTCAATTCAAATAAATTTTTGTTGATGGCTGAATGGATGAATAGACATATACGTGAACTTGAGCAACAAAAATATTTGTTTCATTGCTATTTATCTGCATTTTTCATCTGTCTACTACATTTACAGATTACTGCAAACTCAAAGTCCAGTTATAGTGATTATATTAAACATTTAAGGCTTTTTGTAAACTCAAGCACTTTCAGTGTCTTGAAAAGTGGTCTATTATGGGATGGCTACACCGTTAGCCGGTACCAGGACTGTCGTAGCTAACCTTAGCTCTGGTGCTAACAGCAACATGTTTTGCATTGAGGTGATACCATCGGCTTTAAGTCTTGCGGTGATAAGAAAACTCTTTGTTGCACAATTTGCACACAACCACGCTTTTCTCCAAGCTGCCATCAGGAAGTTATTTGAAAGAAAACTTTCCGCCCAACAAGCTCAATGCAGTCTCATCTTCCTTCACTGTTCACCAAACTTTCTTGTGCGCTGACAAGGCGTCCTTTGGATCTTCTTCACGGCTGGCAAACAGACTTTAGGTTCATTACCGCCACCTACTGGGCTGGAGTGTGCATCAGTGTTAAATGTGTTATTTTTTCTGCAATTAATCACCGGTAATCAAAATTAACACACTGAAGTCCCAGCCCTAAATTATTGTTGTGAATATTAAAGGTGAACTTATCCAGACTCTCTTTGAGTTATTGACCCAATATTTGTGATCCTGGATATCCAGCCTCAAATCCTGATTGTTAACTAATCAAGACGTCATTAGATGAACTGTCCATCCTGATGGGAAAATGAGGCGCTACTGTGGTTAAAAAGTGAAATCATTATACAAACTACACTTGTATTAAGACAAATGGAAAAAAAAGAGAATAATGAGTGGTAATTTTGGTTAGGATTAGACTTCTATTGTCATAATTTCAGCATCTTAAAGATGAAAAAGAACTCCATTACTGTGTTCTTATTATTTTGAAATGTACTCATTTAGCAGCTGTGTTAATTAGCTTCTTTGCACATGAAGATTGTTAAATCCTGTAATCACCATGGAATACAATGCATTCTAACACAGTAATTAGGCCACAGTAGAATTACTGCATTAGTAATGTAATAGTACACAATAATGCTCTCTTTAGCTGCATAATGAATACTTGTACCGTACAGTTATTTTTATTCAGTAACACTAAATCTCTGGGACACTTTACTAGTTTTACCAAAATAAAATATTTCAAGAATTTTTATATGTTAATTGCAAAATAATAATTTATGCAGTTAAATTAATAAACTCTGTAATTCAGATAAAGATTGATAATTCCAATATTAAAAGAGTTTATGAAAGTAAATTTCTAGGTGGGGTACAGTCAGATATGATTTCCAGACATGTAACTTCATAGGCTGAAATTTTTCCTTCTCGGTTTCAGACTTTATTTTAGGTCCGGACTTTGTTTGGTTGTTTTTTTTCTGTTTTGTTCTGTGTGTTTTATTTTCTCTTTGCCTTCATGACACCATGGCAGGTCTGAATTAAATGAAATTGCACGTGTGCTTTCTGATTTTATCCTTGTGTTCATTCATTGTGTCCTCGTGTCGTCCCTCCTTCAGGCCACAGCTCAAGCTTCAGTTCGTCGGGTGTCAACGGCGACGCCAGCGTGTCAAAGTCCCACAGCTCACATGGAAATGGTTACATCTGCAAAGACTGCTCGTTACACTCTCAGAGGACGGACTCCCTCATCACGCAGTCTTCATCGTCGTTGTTATCATCGTCATCATCATCATCTCAAGCTGCAGAAGCCTCCACCGATGGCCTCTCCTCCTCATCTTCACCTTTCACCAGTATATACACCAGAGACAGGAGTCGGAGGAGCAAGACAGGTGAGAAACTCTTGCTGCTGTTTCTTCTCACATTTGTCCTTCATACTGCTGAAGTTCTTGTAGCTGGAAGGTTGTGTTCGTGTCTTCACTGAGCTGTGGTAATGAGAATATAATTGGCAGTGGTGTCTCCCTACAGGTGTCCTGGTGTCAATATCTAACACGTGTTTGCGCTACAGCAGACAGGCCCTGGGCCCCGTAGTGTCCTTAGTCAGCCTGCTCTTCAACAGTGTGGTCTGGTTGGGTTCAAGGGCCAAGAACCCTCCAGGAAAAGGTACACAGCAAGAGCCACTCTTTGATCTCCATCCTTTACCCTTCATTCTTTCCTTTTCCTCTCCCATCCTGAGTCGCTCACCTCAACGGGAGATTCTCAGTGATCCTGATGAAAATCCGACTCCAAGAGATTTGTGCAGCTAGTCTGAAACCTCCTCTCCTTCTGGATTTCTGTCTGAGCAGCATCATTATTCTTAGTCTGTTCACATTTCACCTGTCCTCTTAATGTACTTCACATAGCTTCCTGTTGTTTTTCTGTCCGAGTATCTTTCACATCATTAGAGGGCAAAACTATAAAGTCAGACTGACTTATCCAGACTTTGTCTGTGTAAGTCGGCTGGACAGAAACCAAAACCTCGGACAGAAGTATCAGGTATCAGAAGGTGGTTTTCATCTTAGCCCCACAATATCAGTTACCATGGAGATCTAACTCCACAGCATCAGTGACCATGGAGATCCAGCTTTGCAGCATCAGTTACCATGGAGATCTAGCTCCACAGCATCAGTTACCATTGAGATGTAGCTCCACAGCATTAGTTGCTAAGGAGATCTAACTCCATAGAATCAGTTACCATGGAGATCTAGCTTCACAGCATCAGCTATCATGAATATCTAACTCCATAGCATCAGTTACCATGGAGCTCTAGCTCTGCAGCATCAGTTACCATGGAGATCTAGCTCCACAGCATCAGTTACCATTGAGATGTAGCTCCACAGCATTAGTTGCTAAGGAGATCTAACTCCACAGAATCAGTTACCATGGAGATCTAGCTTTACAGCATCAGTTATCATGAACATCTAACGCCACAGCATTAGTTAGCATGGAGCTCTAGCTCCACAGCATTAGTTGCCATGGAGATCTAATTCCACAGAATCGGTTACAATGGGGATCTAGCTCCACAACATCAGTTACCATGGAGATCCAGCAGGGTTGAAGTAGAGCCACCTTCATGACACTAAAGACTCTGACTTTAAGCTCAACATACTTACTAAACCACTAATCTCGCTTCGTACTTCAGCCCTCTGGTCGCCAGCGTTTATTTGTAGCTTTTTGTCTGTAGCCGTGACCCAAGTGTGCGTTTGAACTAACAGTCCTGGACGGGTGTGTCACCAGGTATCCTCACATCGTTTATGGACTCAGTGAGACAAGCGGCCTCTTCGAGTTTGTCCCAACTGAGGCTGTTAAAGCAGAACACTCTCCACAGGATGATGGGCTACAGAGCTAATGGCTATGAAGGACAAGGTACCTGCTGTTACTGCAAACAGCTCCACATCTTCTGCTCATCTTCTTTTAATCCACTTTCTTGACACAGTTTCTGTCCTTACTGAGCTCTTTTTTTAAGGAGAAAGCAGCCTCATATCGGGATAATATGTAGACTTTCTTTAGAAGAACTCCATCATCTGTCTGTTTCTCTCTCAGTCCACTCAACCTTCACTTTCTCTCTTTTTCCTATTTCTGAAAGAGAAAGAATGAATGAAATTAAATGCTAAATCACCATTTCCTGACTTCAGACAACACTGTCACATGATGAGGTGCATATTTGAAGTGAGTCTGTAAATTGTGCCCTCAAATAACCAGTAGAATCAATGAAACTCCTCCCTCTTGATTATTCTGCATTTTTTAAACTCAGATGTTTTTATTGGCACGCGCCTCCCATATGACGGCAATTTCAGTTTGTACGAGGTCAGTTTTATTTCCGGTGTACTGCTGGTTTAAGTTGGTTCTTTTCTGCAGACTGTGAAGCAGAAGTTTCATCTCCTGTTTATTCTCTTTCCTATTTCCATGCTCCTCTACTCTGATTTTCTCTCTCAGAGCTCCTCAGCTGTAACATTGGTGATTTTCTCGTCCTCATCATCCACCTTTCTGTTTCATCGCGTTTTTCTCACGCAGCATTTTTTTGTTATGCAAATAAATGTGTTGTGTGTATGTTGCAGCTCACTCGAGTTTCTGTGGAAGCATGAATGTGAAGGATCTGGTGACTGAAGATGCATCACATCTTAATCTCAATGGTTCCCTGTGTAAGCAGACGCACACAAACCACAGACACGTTCCCTTTTTCCTCTGTTTTCTCACATTTAGCTGTGATTGGCAGAGTTAATGATATGCGTGACCTTTGTCAGGACCAGACCAGAGGTTGTGTGAACTGACTTCACTAGTCGACAGCCCGTTGACCTGCTGTTGCTTCTATTTAACTTCAGTTTGTACCTTAAACCGGTTTCAAGGGTCCAGTTTAGCAGTGCAACTTATCGTGCTGAAGTTAAAATGTTAGAAAGCTCCTTGATTTTAAGGTAGTTTTAGTTTTAATCTGACGTAAAAACAAGCAAATTAAATGTGACACAAGAGGTCAAGTAGTTGTTGGCTTTCACAAGAGACTGTTCAGTTTAAGAATAAATTAAACAGAGGCCAAATAAAGTAGCTTAAATGAAAATGACACAATGAGGCTCTGACTGTAATCAGCTTTTCTGGATTATTAGGTGACTTTTAGTAACTCCAGTGGTGGAGGAACTATTCAGATCATTTCCTTAAGTAAAAATACAGATGCAGCAATTTAAAGAAGCACCAGTCCTTCATGTAAACTCCTTAAGTAAAAGTACACAGACAAGTACACAAGTATTAACAACATTAAAGTGAAAGTACTGCCTCGGTCCCTGTGACTGATATATTATTATATATGACCCTTTTAGGTTATTAATACTGATTACCAGACTACTCTATCTACAGTTTAATACTGTTCAGATTTGAATGATGGCAGAGAAGAGAAGAAAAAACTAAATTCTGATACACAAATCGTTTCTCACTTTTTGGATTTTTTTATCCTGAGATGTTGCATCATTTGACCGTTTATCAAAATAAAACTATGTGAGCCGTGTAGAAGGAAGAATCTCTAGTTGGTGGAGCTGTTAATGGAGCTATTAATTTAAAATGTGACCAAGGAGCTCCAACTTCAAAGTATTAGTTACCATGGAGATCTAACTCTGCAGCATCAGTTACCATGGAGATCAAAAGGTTGGAGACGACGTATTTGAAAACTTTTCTGCTTTAGCTGGAAATGCTTGACCAGAGTACAGCTTTCTCAGAACTGTACTCAATAATACTTATATGTCCTTACCTGCCACATTAGGATAATCAGTCATTAGGAAACACAGCTTTGGAATAACAGATGTTTCTTCATCAAGCTTTGTCTGCTGCGTCATCATATATTTCGCAGAATTTGCAGTACACATACCAGTGGTCTATTTTTATTTTTTTCATTATATGTGTAGAATTTTTTTATTGCCTTTATTTATTTGGTTTTATTCTGATTCTTTGCTTAAATAAATTCTTTGTTTTATTGGAATCTGTATCAGTTCATCTTTTGTTTTTGTGCGTTCTGCTTCCATCGTCGCTGACACACACAGGTGATGACTGTAAAGGAAAGCAGTACTCTGAGACACACACCGTCCTCCTCACACAGGCCTCCAGGTCTCAGCGCCTGGTGGGGGCGCTGTGGAGCGCCCTAGTTTACACAGGTTAACTAACTCTTCTCTTAATGTTCTAAATATGCTGAATGTGTAGGTCCCATGCACTTAGAACTCAACCTGTTTGTAGCTGTGGACCGTCGGTGCTGCAGCTAATCGAGTTATTTTCTGTCTTCCAGGTTACTGCCTCCTCCAGCCGGGTTACTGTGTGCTCAGAGCCGGGAAGGCATTGGGATCAGGGGTCGGGACGTCTGCACAGAGGCTGCTCTCACTGCTCTGGATGCTCCTGGCAGCTCCAGGTTGGTTCAAATGTGCATCTTCTGCTGCTTTAATAATATCGTACTTAAATAATATGCACTCACAGGCCACTTTATTAGGCAAGGCAAGTTTATTTGTATAGCACAGTTCATACACAAGGCAATTCAAGGTGCTTTACAATGGCAAAGAAATACATTCAGAAAAATGATTTAAAGGTAGGCATACATTAAAATCATAGAAATTTAACATAAAAGTAGACATTAAGATCATAAAAGTGCATTAAAAGACGAGAAAACAGACTGAGCATCGAAGAGAAAGCTGCAGTGAACAGTTTGGTTTTCGGGCCTGATTTAAAAGAGCCGACAGTTGGAGCAGATCTCAGGTGTTCAGGAAGTTTGTTCCACAGGTGAGGAGCATCGTAGCTGAATGCTGCTTCACTAGTCTTGGTTCTGGGAACACACAGTAAATCTGTCCCTGATCACCTGAGGGCTCTGGATCCTTCATATGGAGCTAATAAGTCCAGGATGTATTTTGGTCCAAGACCATTCAGTGCTTTGCAGACCAGGAGTCAGATTTTGTCTTACAAAGTGGCTGCCAAATGATTGGCTGGTTAGCTGTTAGCGAGCTGCTGAAGACCTAATAAAATGGCCGGTGAGTGTAGTCTGACTGTGTTCTCGTTCACTGTACGTATGTTTTACATTTCCTCTGTCTACAGTGAAGGCTGGCCGGGGTCTTCTGTGGTTTCTGGCGTCAGGATGGTATCAGCTGGTGTCACTCATGTCGCTCCTCAATGTCTTCTTTCTGACACGGTAAGAATCCTGCCATCTTCTGAACCTTGCAGTGAGTAGAAAGAAACTTTTAGAACGTATAGTTTTCATCAAACAGTCATATTTGATATTTTTATAATAACTACACTACTGTTCAAAAGTTTGGGGTCACCCAGACAATTTCATGTTTTTAATGAAAACTCCCACTTTTATCCATGTGCTAACATAACTGCACAAGGGTTTTCTAATCATCAATGAGCCTTTCAACACCATTAGCTAACACAATGTAGCATTAGAACACAGGAGTGATGGTTGCTGGAAATGTTCCTCTGTACCCCTATGGAGATATTCCATTAAAAATCTGCCGTTTCCAGCTAGAATAGTCATTTACCACATTAACAATGTCTACACTGGATTTATCATTCATTTAATGTTATCGTCATTGAAAAAAAATGATTTTCTTTCATAAACAACACCGTGTACTCCTACCTGTTGTGTGCTAATTGGACCGGCTGCTGGTTCTGTGTTTCAGATGCCTTCCAAGACTCTGGAAGCTCCTCTGGCTCCTTCTGCCCCTTTTGCTCCTCCTTGGTGAGTTTGTGAGAACTTCCTGTGCTCTCTATCACAGATGTAACCCATTTAGTGAGCACATAAAGAGAAAAATCTGTCCGTAGTATATTATAACCAGCACAGATCCCCAGAGTGTGCAGCGAATCAAGGACCAGATCCAGGCCAGCCTCCTCAGTCCTGCTCACACAAACATCCATTCATTCAAAATGCACTTTATTTATGCACTCTGAGTTACTTTGAAAAATAACAACATTTTTCTACCAGAGATTGTTTACGTGCCGGCCTGTTGCAGCAGTTTATGATTGGATGGAAGGAAATCTTTAACCTGGATGTTTTTTTTTTTTTTTTTTTTTTTTTTGTTCCTGTCACATTTTTATTTACAGTTGAACATTTTCTCTGCAATATGAAGTCCTTCACCTCCATGGAAACAGAACAACCACGAAGAAGCAGAGATAAATCTGTACGGCAATTTATAGAATATGACAAAATTATAATGCCATAAATCAGAAAAAAGATGAGTTTCTTTCATTATTTAGTGTTTATTTTTGTTAAAACCTGAAATCAACATTTATAGCGGAAAAATGTATTTAAAAAAAAACACACAGATATTTTACTACGTACATTTTTAATATGTTTTTGGATTTCCATACATACTATCTGCACTCTGTAAATGCTGCCTTCAGTTCAGCCAAAAAAGAAAACCAAAACTGAATTTTTGTCGCCTGACTGTTGGTCACAGCTGAGCCAGTAAGAACTTTATGGTTGCACTGAGGAAGACAGAATTTTTTCGTTTTTTACAGAATCTGGTTTAATTTTTAAGTGAGACATTAAGAATAAAAGGGATTTGATTAAATATTCCCATATTTGACTTAGATTTGAATGTTTTTCCCAACAAAACAGAAAATCACACATTAGTTAGTAGAGCGTCAAAAAGCTGAAAGTCTGATCATTTCTGGTTTTAGTAGTTTCTTGCTCTAAACTATGATAAACTGTGCGGTTTTGGTGATTTACTTGTTTTATTTTGAACTAGAAAAGCACTCAGAGGTTGCAGTACTCCGCCAAGGTTGTTCATTCCCCTGTATAGGTGGCGGGAATTGATGGACTCGGAAACACCCCCATAATTTAATCAATTTTTCCTTGTATCATGTCCGATGGATAAGTCCTGATAAGTCCACAGTGGTGGATTTGTAGTAGGATCACAATCATGTGCTCATCAGCAGGCAGCTGATGTTGTGTTCACTTGTTGTCATAGTTACAGTGACGCTGTGCCACTATCTGGCAATGACGCAGAAACCTTTAACAAACCCATGAATCCAGACTATAAGCTGCATCACTGCCAAAATCTAATCACTTGGTCCTCGTGTCATTTCTGACCTTCCCTGAAAATTTCATCCAAGTCCGTTAATCTGTTTTTGAGTAATGTTGCTAACAGACAGACAGACAGACAAACCAACGCCAATCATCCCGTAACTCCGCCGCATTCTTTGGTGAAGTAATAATACTTCAGGCTGTACAGTGGCTCATTGGTTAGCACTGTCGCCTTGGAGCTAGAAGATCCCCCGTTCATGTTCTCCCTGTTCATGCATTGGTTTTTCTATGGCTTCCTCCAACAGTCCAAAAACATGCTGAGGTTAATTGATGATTCTAAATTGTTCGTAGGTGCGAAAGTGAGTTTTTGTCTCTATGTGTAGCCCTGCTATTAACTGTTACCTGTCTGGGTGAACCTTCACCCTAAGTGAGCTGGGATAGACTCCACCCCCTACGACCCTAATGAGGATTAAGATAATGGATGGATGGACAATAGTCAAGATGATTTAATCCGAGAAGCAATATTTTGGAAGCAGCAACTTTAGATTAAATGTAAACATTCTTATGAGCTTTACACACAGTTTGGACAGTTTAATCTGTGTGATCTTGAGTTATTTAGAGTTCAAATGAAGATGTGAACACGGTCTCTGTGGAGAGGAAGCAGCCAGCAGTGCAGTAACGGGTCAATCCCTCCATCTACCTTCTGTTTGCAGCTCTATGGCTCTGGGGTCCGTCCACTGCCGCCCTGCTTGCCTACCTCCCAGCCGTGAACCTGACCGAGTGGCATCCAGCGTCTCCTTTGACCTTCTTGTCCAACATGGTGCCGGTTCCTGCTCCTGTCCCTGCAGCAGAGACTCCGGTGGAGGCGACGCCAGCCAGCCCAGTGTCACAGGCACCGGTAGGACGGGCAGACCCTATTATGGGATGTATAGCTTACAGTTTAGGACCCAGCTGTTTAGGGTCGACTGGAAGTTACAAAAAAAACATGTTATTGGTTGGATAATGGAGATTGTTGAGTTGGAGATTGGTCGGACGGCATCTCTGCAGCAGCCTGCCAGAAGTCCTGAGGGCAGCAGAGTGTTGATGTTTCTAAAAGCAAAGTCATGACCTACTGTTTAGTCATTCTTTTGATTGATTTGATAGATTTTATTTATTCCTCTTTCTAGAACTAATTTTTACTTTAAGCGCTCTGTGTTGCATTTTTGTTTGGTTGAAAAGTGCTATATGAATAAATCTGATTGATTGACTGATTGATATGAACCTGATTATGTAATGTATGCCTTGCAGTTTATGTTTTATGAACTATCACAGAGTTCTTCTATTCATTCTCCTCCTCAGCCCACGCTGCCTCCGTTGGTCGTCTCTGGCGTGGACTTGGAGCGTCTTGAACGCGTCGAGCGCCAGCTAGCCCTGCTGTGGGAGCAGGTCCGGCAGGGTGACGAGAAGCAGGAGCAGCGTCACGGAGACATTTTGGGCCTCTACAGCACCCTGAGGGATCAGCTGCACAGCCAGACCGACAGGGAGAGTCTGGGGTTGTGGGTGTCGTCGCTGCTGGAGCAGAGACTCGGTGTCCTGCGAGGAGAGCTGCAGGAGGAGAACATGCACCGAGAACAGGTAGCTGGATCTACTGTAGACCTGTGAGAGCGTCATTTTGCTCAGAAAGTTTACATATAGTCTGCTTGTTTTCTTTTGCAGAGTGCAGAGCAGCAGAAACAACACCAAGAAGTCAGGCAGCACGACTGGCTGGTTTAGAAGCGCTGCTCAACGCTCTGGCTACCAAGACGGAGGTACGAACAGCAGATCGAATGCTTTTCCTCTGAGAAAACACTTTGAAAACACACCTGACGATGCATAGGAGTGTGTGGCAAGACGGCACATGTGTGTGGAAAACACCTCTGAGCCTGCATTGTAATAAAGGGATCTTTTAAAACTTGAAAACAAGAAAAATAATCAGAGAGCACAGTACTCCACCAAGGCTGCTCATTCCTCCATATGGCCTTGTCAGAAATGCAGCTTTTTTTTTTAGAAATGCAGCATTTATTTATTAGTTATTGATGATCAGAAATCACGGCACTATAGAATGTGGCCATTTAATATAGATATACCCACATACAAAATGACCTTGTGCTGAGCACAGACATGTGTTCTGCATGTGTACATTACGTACTGATACTGAATCACGTGACCTAAATATGTAGCGGGCGGCGGGAGTGGATGGGACTCAGAAACACCCCCACAATTTAATTAATTGTTCTTTGTATCATTTCCAACGAACAAGTCCTGATAAGTCCACAGCGGTGGATTTGTAGTAGGATCACAATCATGTGATCATCAGCAGGCAGCTGACGTAGTGTTCACTTGTTGTCATGGTTACAGTGACGCCGTGCCGCTGATCTCGCAATGATCCAGAAATCTTTAACAAATCCGTGCATCCTATAAGCTGTATCACTGCCAAAATCTAATCACTTGGTCCTTGTGTCATTTCTGACCTCTGCTGAAAATTCCATCCAAATCCGTTGGTCCGTCTTTGAGAAATATTGATGACAGACAGACAGACAAACCAACGCCAATAGTCACATCACTCTGCTGAGGCTCTGCCTCCTTAGCGGACTAAAAATATTGGGAAAAAGAGAAAACATGCACTGAATATTGGGTTTCTTAGCCAGTAGTTCATTACATCAAAGTTTACGCCTCTAAATTAAAAAGTACAAGGGAATCCTCTTCAGATGTCACAGAAAGATCAGTATCATGTACAACTCAACAGAAAATAAAACGCTAACAATTGAAGAAAGATGTTTTCATGAGTTATTCGGGTATTTGTTATTTTACAGGCTAAACATACGTGGACTACCATTAAATGTACCTGTGTCTAACTGGCCTTTGTTTTAAAACTGAAATAGTGAATCACCACTAATCAATCATGAAGTGTAATTTCAAAGCAAGCAAATGATTAAAAGCTTAAAAAGTGCGGAGTTGAGGTCCAACAGTTAACGTTAGGTATGAAGATATATATATAAACTAATAGCATGAGAAGAGACCCAAAGATGAGCTGATTTTAAGGTTTTCAGGCAAAGAAGCAGTGGTGCTGTATCAAATATCAGATGGAGGATGTGTTGAGGAACAATATCATCCAATGTTCTTCTGTCTGGGGTTTTCTGTAGTACTTATGCCGTTTCATGTGTTTGTTGCAGGAGTTGCAGCAGAAGCAGCAGCAGCAGTACGAACATGAGAAGGAGAAGAGGGAGAAGGAGGATGTGACTCCACTGGCTGACACTGCTCCTGTCAGGTACAAACACCAGGAGGAAACCTTCAGTAATGCACTTTTCACATTTTGCAGACAGGTTGTTGAGATCGCTGCAGCTCATGCCTCGTTTCTGTCTGTCACTCAGTGTGGGTGTGCAGCAGGAGGACCACGACGCTCTGCTAGCCGAGGTGCACAGACTTGAGGTTGAGCTGAGTAGAATCAGACAGGACCTGCAGGGCGTTATGGGATGTAAGGGCAAGTGTGAGCAGCTGGACACGCTGCAGGACACAGTAAGAAACACAAATATTGACTTTTGTTTATGCTCCTTAAAAACTGTTAATATTAAAATTGCCCTGACATCCGGTTTCTATTTTTTACCCAGATATCAGCCGAGGTGTCCTCCCAGCTACGTAAAGAGTTGCAGGCTCTGTTCTTCGGCAGCAGTGGATCTGCAGAAGAGCAGGAGCTGCCCGAGTCTCTGGTCCTCTGGCTGTCCCAACGTTACGTCAGCACACCGGACCTGAAGGCGTCGCTGGCCTCTCTGGAGCACAGCATCCTGAGAAACATCTCCCTGCAGCTGGAGCTCAGCCGGGCCCAGACGCTGGGTGAGGCCGAGTCCCAAACCCAGACCATTGTGAAGACGATAACTGGGACTGTCCAGCACACGTCTGCTGCCGAGGGACTGACGGAGGAGGTAGCGGACTTCTTACTGTCAACATCATCATCACCACGTAATATAAGCTCCAGAAGTGTTGTTTTGCTCTCTGCTTGATCCTCTTGTGTGGTCTCTACCTCAGCACGTGAAGCTGATCGTCCAGAATGCTCTGAAGCTCTACTCACAGGATCGAACCGGCCTGGTGGACTACGCCCTGGAGTCTGGAGGTAAGAAGGAGGCCTGTCCATCCATCTACCAGACAGCGGTTAGCCCCACAGTGTGCAGAGGGATTAGTGAGCTAATAGCTCCATAACTCTGCTCTAATGTATGTCTCTGATGCAGGCAGTAGCTGCTTCCAGGACAACAGGGTATTAATGACAAAAGCTCTGATGTCGGTGTGTTACTGAGCAGCATGTTGATCTACATGGAGCTCTGACTTCAACTGAACAGTCCACTATTTTAGAACACGTATCATGTAGTTGTAATGGTCCAGTTTGATTCAGGTTTTTCTGTTTTCTGATATTATAACTGATATGAGCGGTATCTGGCTGCACTGCTGCTACTGTTTTATATCTAAATGCATCTGAAAGGTCACAGAACATCAGAGGGTGTTTCCCCTTTAACCTGCTGGAGCTCCATGGTAACTGATGCTGTGGAGCTAAATGTCCATGGTAACTGATGCTGTGGAGCTTGATCACCATGGTAACTGATGATGCAGAGTTAGATCTCCATGGTAACTGATGCTGCAGAGTTAGATCTCCATGGTAACTGATGCTGTGGAGCTAAATGTCCATGGTAACTGATGCTGTGGAGCTTGATCACCATGGTAACTGATGCTGCAGAGTTAGATCTCCATGGTAACTGATACTGTGGAGCCTGATCTCCATGGTAACTGATGCTGCGGAGTTAGATCTCCATGGTAACTGATGCTGCAGAGTTAGATCTCCATGGTAACTGATGCTGTTGAGCAAACCTGGTCCAGGTTCTGTTCAGGGCTTAGATTTAACCAGATGGTTTCCTGATGATTCAGATTCTCTCTGTGAGAAAATGTTTCATCTGTAAACCTGCTGATCTGAATGTTACTAAAACCACTTAATGAAGCAGTTACAGTATCACACACTGGATGCATCGCGTTGCCATGGAAGCCTACATGTATACAGCTGGTGATGCAGAAATCACATAAATATGTTTTTATATTTGGTGGGTTTATATGTTGGTACTGCAGCTGATGGATCACTGATTAGAACATTGATTATCTATTAATATTTAATCCATAACATTAATTTCACTTTGATTTGACCTAAAATTAATGTGATTTCCTGCATTATGGGACAGTGTCAGACCTAAATGGACTTTAATACAATGTCATGTTTAAATGTATGAAGTTAAAGTTTAACAGCTCTAATATGCAACTGTCAGTTATCAATAATCAGCTGCATTAATCAGCAAATTAAATATATTAACACATGATCAACAATTTTCTACCAGCATTCCTGTCCTTCATTATTTGCACTTTGATAAACTGATAAAAAAAAAGTGACATGCAGTATGAAAAGCTCTTCTTTTCTGTATTAGAAGCATTTGTGGCCCTGAGAATTAAATGAAAAATTCCGTTTTTGATGTAATTCTTGTTCCGTGTCCAGGTGGCAGCATCCTCAGCACCCGCTGCTCTGAGACGTATGAGACCAAGACGGCCCTGATGAGTCTGTTCGGACTCCCACTCTGGTATTTCTCCCAGTCTCCTCGAGTCGTCATCCAGGTGAGGAAACATCACAGAGTCAAATATTTTACTGATGATGGAGAGATGTGGGGTGTTCATGGAGGCTGCTGATGAAGAGAGCACTGGTCTGGTTAATCCCAAAGGAAGTCCTTGTCATAAGAAATGTGGTGCAGTAAGATGTGAGATTACTGAAAAAACGGAAGTAGCTAAAACAAGGCAAAAATAGATCAGTGAAAATTAATGCTGATGGTTATACGCTACTGTTCAAAAGTTTGGGGTCACTTAGAAATGTCCTTATTTTTGAAAGAAAATCATTTTTTTCAATGAAGATAACATTAAATGAATCAGAAATCCAGTCCAGACATTGTTCATGTGGTAAATGACTATTGTAGCTGTAAACAGCTGATTTTTAATGGAATATCTCCATAGGGGTACAGAGGAACATTTCCAGCAACCATCACTCCTGTGTTCTAATGCTACATTGTGTTAGCTAATGGTGTTGAAAGGCTCATTGATGATTAGAAAACCCTTGTGCAGTTATGTTAGCACATGGATAAAAGTGGGAGTTTTTATGGAAAACATGAAATTCTCTGGGTGACCCCAAACTTTTGAACAGTTGTGTAAGTAACATCAAATGATATTGAAATGTTGCACCTGAGAAATGAAAATATGAAACATTGCACATGAAATGAAACACATAATACAGAAACTGACATTGCACCAACCATTGAGAGAAGTAATGTTATTGTTTAATATGATGTTTAGCTGTGATTGCTGAGTTTTACAGTGTGTTCACTGTGTTTTTTCTGAGCTGCACCTTGCTGGTCTCAGTTCAACTACTGTTCAGATAAATGATGAGGAGTCTCACAGCATTCATCCTCCTTTCCCCTCTGTCAGCCTGACGTGTATCCAGGGAACTGCTGGGCCTTTAAAGGCTCTCAGGGCTACCTGGTGATCCGGCTGTCGCTGAGGATCCTGCCAACATCCTTCTGTGTGGAGCACATCCCCAAGACCCTGTCCCCGACCGGAAACATCACCAGCGCCCCACGCAACTTCACCGTCTATGTAAGGACACGCCGACATGAAGACATGCTCTAAGTTCAGAGGTGTCAAACATGCGGCCCGTGGGCCCAAAAGCAGCCTGCCAAAGGGTCCAATCCGGCCTGCAGGATAACTTTACAAAGAGTAAAAATTACAGATACGACATTAACTGTAATTTGTCAATTTGTAAAACTGTAAGTTTAAAATAATTTCAATACCCTGACAAGTTGTTTTGATCATAAAGTAAAATATTGTTGAGTTTCAAATTCCTGTGTGTAGAAACACTGTGATCTGTAAGTTGTAATGTCTAAATGATAAAATGAGGCATAATATTGTTGAAATTTAACAGATTTTTCTCAAGAAATTTCAGGTTGTTCATAATGTTTTGTAAAAAGATCGCTCCTTACATGTGAACATTTTCAGATTGTACTTTTTGGCACAAAAACAAAATGAAAAATTTGGAATTGTGGTTATCTATCAGTTATTCTTCTCTGATTTTACTGGTCCGGCCCACTTCAGATCACGTGGCCCCTGAACTAAAATGACTTTGACACCTCTGCTCCAGTTCATCCAGTCATCTTTTACTGAACATGTTCTTTGCACTCAGGGTCTGGATGATGAGTACCAGGAGGAAGGAAAGCTGCTGGGACACTACACGTACCAGGAGGACGGGGAGTCGCTGCAAACCTTCCCGGTTCAGGTAACTGTAGGAGACTTCTGATTGGTTCCCATCAGAAGCAGAAAACACCACCTCAGTGTCTGAATATCTCCCCTCTCCTCTGGCAGGAGCAGAACGACAAGGTTTTCCAGATCATCGAGGTGCGAGTGCTGTCTAACTGGGGTCACCCGGAGTATACCTGCATGTACCGCTTCAGAGTCCACGGAGAGCCTCGTCCTCAGTGACCCGGCGACAACACAACGCCCACATACGACATATCACCCTCTGTACATAGCGCCCACCAACTCCTATAAACCGGACGGGACCCGGCAGGACTTTTTGTATGAAAGACATGAAGACGCAGAAGTTGTGGATTGTTAAAGGAACGTGCTCAGACTGAACCATGAACTTGTGTTTTTGTATCATTGAAAGAATCAGAGGAAAGTGTGTATCAGGACTGTAAAGGAAGAAGCTGCAAGTCCCGTTCCCCCGTTCATTAAAGGCCTCTTGCACTGAATCAGCCCACGAGGGCGCCAGGTTCCCCCTGAGCGGACTCATCATCCCCCTACTGGCACCTTCCACTCTGCAGGAAGGTGGACACTTGACATGGGGGCTGCAGACTCATCTCCACCACTTCTTCACACACTATCTCAGTCTGGTTAGTTTTCCTTGGTAATCATCTGTATTTAACTTTTTTTTTTTAACCTTTTCCAAATAGAGCGTACTATTTTCAGGATCGAGACCACTGCACCTTTGCCTGAGACGCTGTCCAGGCATGTCGAGCCTCTTCGATGACTTCAGCTGAACTGTTTGAGCCGTCTGCAGGTCAGCACTCACCGCGGGTGACAGTGGACACGTTGATTCACTACATTCTAGGCTTGGCTTTATGCTTTCCCATAGCCATAACTAAGACTTTTTGTTGTTGTTTTTTTAATTTGAGTCGTTTTGGAACTGAACACGCTGCCTATGGACGAGCTCTGAATGTTTTCTCAAGTGGAGGCTTGATGCAAGTTTCCTTTAACTACACAGAAACACTATAAAACCACTGACCTGATCAAGTATTAGGACTCTTCACTCTGTACATTAGACGAGATGCGTGTCTGATTATGTTTCTCCAGGATTAATGCTAGCATGCCACTCTCCCTGAACCATACTCTAAACCTTCACATGCACCGTGGATTTAGGAGAGCGTGTGAAAGCTGAATATAATAACTACTCCTTAGACAAGAGTGTGCTTTTTTTTGTTCTGTTTCTATCAAGACAAGATTCTGTGTCCCTTTAGCTCAGTTAAACGTCCTCCTCACAGACTCCCACTATTCTGAAACCCCGAAGGAATGTAATCTGTATATTTCACTGTTGATAGTTGGTCCTTTAATATCTACTTTTATCAGTGTTGCTTTTTAAAGAATCACCCTGTTATTATTATTATTATTGTATTACTATTATTTCTACTTTTACTTGTGTTTTGCTTTTTTCTGGTTTTGTTTTTGGGGGTTTTTTTGTTGGTAATATCAGAGGATGCACTGCAGCAACTTGTTAGACAAAAGTTTGTGACACGGGTCGTCATGATTTGTTTGAAAACGGGGATGTCGTCAATTTTGGTTGCAAATATGGATAAGTCTAAAACGTTATGTGTAAAAATGTTTTGTTCACAATCTTATTTATTAACAAGTCGATTAGTGAGTTGCGGCAAATGTATATTTTGTCATAAGCTGTTCAGTGCATTTTGGAACCATCTTGGGACTTTTTTTTTAAGATAAATGGCTATTTTTGTTCAGTCATGAGATGACTTAACTGCTTTGGAATATATTCCAATAAAGACTTTAATTTTGATGAAATTCTTTGAATAACAATTATGGCTGAAGTCTAAATTACTGCTCTTGCTCTTTTATATTTGTAGGGAAAACACTCAGGCTTTTTTCTAAAGCCCAACTGTTTTTGGTTTGTTGGTCTTGATGCTTTTTTAATGTCCTACATGTAATTATATCTTTACTAAAACAAGCAGAAATATGTGACAAACAGTATGAAAGAAGGATCCCTTCAAATACCGGGAATTCGTTGGCACCTTCCTTCACTCAAAAATACTCAATTACATGGAAAAATCCAGCACAAAAAATCTGAAGTACAAACATTTTAGCAGCAAAATGTAGTTGAAGTTCCACAGTAGATCCTTCTGATTTATTTACTATTATTATTATTATTATTATTATTATTATTATTATTATTATTATTATTATTATTATTATTATTATTATTATTATTATTACAACTGTTGTAGTTGCTGCAGGTGGAGCCAGTTCAAACTACTTCAATACAGTTTTACACACAGGAGACACCTGAAAGAAGAAAAAACAAGTTCTGATCCACAAATCTGTTGTCATTCACTGAAATGACAGCAGGTGAGCAGTTTAGAGGGAAAAAACTCTTTAAAAAACTTGAATGGGTCCAACCACAAATGCTGGAGACTGCTGGCTTAAGCTTTAACGGTGCTTATTGTCTTATCCAGTGTGTAAAATCTTCTGCTCAAAGTAGTTGTCGGATAAATCTAGTAACACTATATTTTCCTCAGAAATAAAGTAGGAATATTCAAGTAAAGAACAAGTACCTCAAAAATGCACTTAAGTATAGTAGTAGAGTAAATATATTCCGTCACTTTCCACCTCTGTTGATGGTTAAGAAGCGTTTTATCCATTTCTGTCGCAGAATTAGTCAAATTTGCCTTTTTAATGATTATCATTGTCAGTGTCGTGACCGCTGCTGCCCTCTAGTGGCGGATGTTTAGAATTTAAAGGAGAAGAAGCGCTTTCCTGATTGTTTTTCTACAAACAGGTGAAAATAGAAAACAAGAATGTAAATAATAAAAAGAACTTTATTCGTATATCATCTTCCAAATCGCACCGTTACAAAGTGCTTTACAGTAGGAACAAACAGGATAAAATGATTTTAAAAATACGAAAAAAAAGGCAAGCTCCAATAAAAACACAGGTAAGTCGAAAAAATGAATAAATAAACAAAAAGGCGGCAGTTTAGAGAAGTACATACGGTTAAACTGAGTTTTAAGAAGAGATTTAGAGAGTTTCAATGTAAAAAAAAAAAAATAGTGTTGTAGTCCAGACACTTCCGGTGCCGCTCTCTGTTTACGTCCTACGTCAGCGGGTACTTCCGTGGAAACCACAGAGTCCTTAGCAACCGCCTCGGAAAACCAGGCGGAATGATGGAGACGACAATATTCGCCCAAAAATCCGTTTGGCAACAAGTGTGTGAAGGTGAGAAGACAACTGCGCTGTTTTCCAAGACTTAGGTGAACTGAAAATTCAGCTTTTATTTCTTTGTTTCTGTTTTACTGTGTGTTTGGAGAGTTTGAAGCAGAGCGGCCCAGTCCTCCCAGCAGCTGCCAGTACTCCAGGACACACTCCCCGCTCCTCACCACAGCCAGGGTGAGCTCCACAGACACGCGTTAGTCTGGATCAATTAACCAGCAAGTTTTAAATGAACTGTGTTTTTCTTTTTAATTAGGTGTTTGTGGATGAGGATCCTCTGGGAGACTTTGACTTGCTGCTCGGCTGCTCACAGACAGAAAAACCTCCAGCTGCATCTGAACGTGAGAGAGTTTATCATTTACTCATAACAAGTTACAGATTATAGAGTGTCTCCAATGGCACAAAACATTTAGTAACAGGTATGTGGAACTGAATGATATAGTATTTTACTTTATGATCAAAACGACAAGTCAGAGAAAAAAAAAGGCAAAACAACAAAAACAAGACAAAATATTACAAAAATCAGACACAAAATGGCAAAAAAGGAGACAAATAGCACTAAACACAACAAAAAAACGACAAAAAAATTAGACAGAAAAGTTACAAAGCGACAAAAAATGAATAAATGATAAAAGCAAGGAAAAATGACAAAAGCGAGAAACAAAATGACTAAAAACAAGAAAAGCAACACAAGCGACTCAAAAAGGAAACGCACAACAAAAAAAAGGCAAAAATATGACAAAAATGAGACACAAAAATACAAAAGAACAATATAGAATTTTACTTTATGCTCAAAACAACTTGTCAGGGTCTTGAAATTATTTTAAATTTATAGTTTTACCAATTTACAATTTGCAGTTAATGTCTTGTGTAGAATTTTTACACTTTACAAAGTCACCCAGCGGGCCGGATTGGACCCTCTGGACGGCGGGTTTTGACCCACGGACCACATGTTTGACATCCCTGCTATAGAGAATCTGAGGTGTTTACACAAACACAGCTGAGCTAAAGGCTGCTATCGAAGGTTCAGCAGGTCCTCAGGATCATCTCCTCCACAACACGCTGATGCAGTAATTCATGGTACAGGACCAACAACCAAGTAGGAAGGCTATAAAGGAACAGACTTTTCAGAAGTTGGACATTCCTTTATTCTAAATCTTTTTTTCTGATTGATCTTAGGATATATTCTAAAACTCTGAGATACTGGATTTCAGATTTCCAAGAGCCATATTCATCAAAATTAATATGTAATTATTTCACTTCATGTTTAATGAATGAATGAAATTATAATAAGGAAAATGTGTGGAACTACAGATGGAAATTAGCCTTGTGCTAAATCCGGCATATTTACTGCAACCTTGTGTAAACTATTATGAGATTGTATGTTCATTAATATGCACTGTCCCATCCAAATAAATGAATAAAAATAGGAAATCCAAATATTCTAATAATGTGAGAAGCACTAATACATGCCACCCAGGATTCGTTTTGAACTGTTCAGCCTTCTCACATTTTGAACTTTGTCTTCAGAACACAGCACAGTTTCAGGATTTTGTCAAAGCCCTGATGAAAAGATGTGTAACTGAAGAGTACAACTGTTCGTCCTGACATGGATTTATTGTGGTGGATCTAATGTGCTTTACTTTAGTTCTGTCAGCTGCTTTCATGCCTGACTTTATGCTCCTCTCTAACTTTATAGAGACGAGGTTGAATAAATAAAATCCAGCTGTATTTGTGTGTGTGGATCAGGTCCAGCCACGTGTTTCTTGGAGCAGACAGTGTTTCCTGTGCTGCTGCCTGGACTGGAGGCTCTGCTGAGAGAAGCTCAGACTCACGGCTGCTTCCAGGTCTGAGTTTCTTCTGACAAACAAGTGAACAAAAAACTGAAAAAAATTATTCTTTCTCACCATCCTATGTTTACTGCAAAAATACTCCATGAAAACCCCGTAAACACACACAGTGATACTGTTGTCCGCAGCGTTTCACATGTGGTACAACTAAGTACATGTACTGTGATGATACTATGCAGTACAGCAGTATACTTCAGTACAGTTATTGTGCAAGTGTAGTTCTCATTTACTTTGTAAATTAAGAATCCACACACATTTATTACATTGTTAAATATTGACTTTAACAACTACTACTGCTACTACTGCTACACATGCCACCACCACTACTACTACTACTACTACTACTAGTACTACATCTGCAACTACTACTGCTATTGCTACTACTACAACTACTACAGCAAATACAACATCAGTTACAACTACAACAACAATTACTATTACAACTACAACTAATAAGAACATGGCTGTTACCACTACTACAGCTACAACAGCTCTTACAACTAATACAACTCCTACTACTGTTACTACTACTACAACTACTACTACAGCTTCAACCACAATTACTACTACTACAACGACTACTACAACGACAACGAATAATACTACCATTACAACTACTACAACAAAAACCTCTACTACTACTACTACTACTACTACTACTACTACTACTACAACTGCAACTACTACTGCTACACCAACTACTACTACTGCTACAACAACAACTAATACTATTACTTCAACTGCTGCAACTACTACAACTTCAACAACTACTACTACAACTACAACAACTTCTACTACTACTACAATTTTAGCAACTACTACTACAATAACAACTACTACTACTACTACTACTAGAACTGCAACTGCTACTACAACTACAACTACAACAACTGCGACTACTACAACTACTAAAACAGCAGCTATAATAATGATAACAATGTGTAATATTAATAATATTATTAATATTTATATTATACAACAATAATAATAATACTGTAATAATAATTGAACTGTACTTGTACACTGACCAGGTATTGCAGTAAAATGCGTACACATCAGTAGTAACTCAGTAATACAACTTCATTACCAGAGCACTGACAGGTGAGAGTCTGGATGTTCACCTGAAGTCTCTCTTCTGTGTTTCAGATGAAAATTACTGCATTTAACCCCTGTGACTTCCTCACTGAGTGGCTCTATAAGTAAGTACTAATACTCTAGGAAATGTGTGTAAAAAAAAAACCTGTTTAAAAACTACTGTTATGTTTTCCTCTTTCTCCAGCCACAACCCCTGCAGACGAGAGCAGCTCCCGGTGGACTTTGACGACATCCCGTTTGTCAAGGAGCATCTCAGGATGAAGTGAGTCTCCACACACACATTAATGCAACACACACACATGCACGTTCTCACAGCTGTCCTGCATTTGGTGAAACAGCAGAACCCCATCTCACCTCTCTGTGTGCTCCCTCCTCCAGCCCCAGGCCTCCCATCCCTCTGTTCCTCCTGCTGGAGGAGGATCAGGCTGCTCTGCTCATTCAGGCCTTCTGGAGGGGATACAAGGTACCAGAGGCAGAACGCTGTTTATTATGTCTAACCTCTGTACTCTACTACTAAACCTTTACGATACAAACACTACGAGCGCAGGAAAGTCTAGTTAGTGGAAGTTTAACTGCAGGCTCCGGACGCAGGTTTGACCTCAAGTATGGAAACTTCAGCAAAAACATAAAGTCTAAGAAGGTTTGGGAACCTTCATTCTGCCAAAACATTTATATTTACTGCCCACCAAAAAAAAAAGTCGCACACTCTAATATTTCATTGGACCACCTTTAGCTCGGAGAACAGAACACATTCGCCGTGGCGTATCTTCTGCAATGTCACATCATCTATTTGTGTCCAGAGTTGCAATATTTTCTGCCAGTATCTAATATTAATGATGGGAGAGTCAGACAAAGTCTTCTCCAGAACATCCCAAAGATTCTCAGTGGGGCTGAGGTCTGGACTCTGTGGAGGACAATCCATCTCATGCTCCCTGATCCACTCATTCTCAGTGTGACCCCATGAATCCTGGCATCGTCATCTTGGAACATGTCCATGAACATCAGGGAAGAAAAACTCCACTGATGGAAAGACCTGGTCCTTCAGTATCTTCAGGTAGTCAGCTGACCTCATTCTTTGGGAACATAACGTTGCTGAACCTGACCAACCCCAGATCATAACTCTAACCCCCACAGGCTGGTAGGTAGGTAGTCTCACTGATCAGTGTTTTCTTAAGGCTACACAGCTGTCTAGTCCTAATCCCTGGAGTTCCCTTTGCATTGTGTGCCATGAGTTCCACTGTTGATCATCTAACAGTTTGTTCCGACCATTTCTGCCTCAAAGATCTCTCCTTCAGGTTTTAATAATGCGTTTCGCCAGATGTGTTGGGCTGCAATAAATCTAGAATATACCGAACAATTCAAGACAACATTTTTTTTTATGCAACAATTAGGTATCAACATTTTGGGGCGTGCTGCACAGTGGATTGGTGGTTAGCACCTTCACCTTGTAGCTAGAAGATCCCTGGTTCGCGTTTCGGCCTTCCTGGGGTCTTTCTGCATGGAGTTTGCATGTTCTCCCTGTACATGTGTGGGTTTTCTCCAGGTTCTCCAGCTTCCTCCTACAGTCCAAAAACATGCTGAGGTTAACTGGTGACTCTAAATTGTCCATAGGTGTGAATGTGAGTGTGATTGTTTGTCTCTGTGTAGCCCTGTGATACACTGTTACCTGTCCAGGTGTTTCCTGCCTTCACCCTAAGGCAGCTGGGATAGACTCCAGCCCCCGTGACCCTAACGAGGATTAAGCAGTGTATAGATAATGGATGGACGGATAAATAAAGCATTTGTAGTTTTAAAAAAACACAAATTAAAACAGAAAACAATGGTGTGAAGTTATCAGGGACAAAGTCAATGAAAAGCTTTTGAATAACTGGAACAGGAAGTGTATCTGTGGGTCTACAGGATGAGGATTAATCACATTACAGTGTTTACTCATAGATTAGGTCTGTCAAACTTTTCAAATTGTTTTTAAAAGAAAAAAGGATTTTGAAGAAGAAAGCATGAAGGAACCCTGCAGTCAGCCCACAGTGTGCCTCCTGTGTGGGTCTGTTCGGATACAACAGAGCGGTCCTGTTGTATAACCCCGTCCCTCTTCCTCAGGGGCCGCACTTTCATTCAGCAGCTTGATTATGTCATCAGTGATGCCAGGCTTTAATTCCTTCCTGTGTGGGCGTTGTGGTTTGAAGAGCTCTGTGCTGAGATATAAATAGACACACACAGACACCACCAGAGGCAAACAGCAGCAGTTTCTCACACACAGATAAACACAACATGGTGTAAGGACAAGCAAGGGTCATGTGTTGTTTGTCTGAACAGAAGCTTCAGTTGTTCCGTCTCTAATCCTGTGTGCTCGTGGGAGGATTCGGCTTCACTGTCGCTGCACAAGGAAAAGAGGCAATTACGCTTTTAAATCACCTCAGAATGCGTTTGCACATGTGGGCATGGATTTGTGGGTGTGTGCTTAAAGGGATGTGTTGGATGCTGATGTGCGTGCTTCCTGTTGTGGACTGCTTGTGCACAAGCAGGGGGCGACACTTCCTCTTTCTTCAGCTTTAACAGCACAGGATCTGATCGGCCTCTCCTTCACATGTGGTGGCAGCAGTGAGCCAGCTGCTCCTCTGTGTTTACTCTGAACGGGAGGTTCAGCAGGGCGGCTGATAATGCTGCAGCCTGGAGGCCCGAGGGATACTCAGGAGGAGACAGATAGTCAGCAGAGAGGGAACGGGAGGGTTGAAGCTCAGGCTGAGTTTGGAAGACAAGGGAGGAAAGAGGACTCAGATTAGGAATGGGGAAAGATGGAGGGGAAAGCAGCCTCGTCAACATTTAATCTGTCAGAACAGAAGCCCTGGGAGGAAGAGAGATGCAGCAGAGTGAGGGTCCAGAGCTGAGGACTGGCCTCTTCCAGACACAGAGCATCATGACTTATTTAAGGAGATATTTTGGGTTGCTCCGTTGTGGTGTTTCATGGCTGCTGTTCGCTTGACTTGAGACAAACAGCAGAGGAGAGACGAGGACATGAGCACCAACAGAGCTGTAAAACTTCTGCACATGTTTGTAAAGCGCCTGTCACGATTAAACATTCTAATTCAGCAGTCAGGACGCTGATCTCATTTCTAAGTGAACAATAACAAACTATGTTTCAGTAAAATCAGCCCGACTGTTAAGTGCTTGAGAATATTTTTGAGAGTTTAGTATGTTTAGTGTAATAGGATTATGGGATTTAGCTGTAGAATATGCGGTCAGTATAAGATCGGTGCTCTTCACCCCAACATGCTGCCTCTGTTCCTCTCTCGGCTGTTATATAACCGCCTGACGCAGCGCCGACTGCAGAGCGTCTCTGAGAATGTGAGCGTTCTGGTGAAAAAGACTGAAGACCAGGAGGCAAAGACGGAGATAGTTTTATCCCTCCATTATTAATCTCTTTCATCACTGCACTGAAGAAGAGCAGCAGTGGAGAGCGTGCACACACACACACACACACACACACACACACACACACACACACACACACAGACACAGACACACACACAGACACAGACACACACACACAGACACAGACACACACACACACACACAGACACAGACACACACACACACACACACACACACAGACACAGACACACACACACACACACACACACACACACACACACACAGACATGCACACACTAAGTCACATCTATGACCCAGACAATGCGATTGTCTCCTGTTTCACGTACAACTATAAAGAGCTGCTGGTCTAAACATATTACATAATCTTCTTTACAGTGTGTGCCATCACCTAATCCATTCATCCATCCCAGCTACTGTAATGCACACATATGTACGTGCATTCACATGCACGCTGCTCTGATTGCTAAGACTTCTCAGGATTACTGCAGTCAGCTGAGTTAGAGTAGTGTGGCTGTTGTGTAATAAGTTACAATTAGGCTGTCACTATGAGAGGCTTCATGAAGTGCTCACCCTCTGGTTGGCCTCGTACAGCAGAAAACATCGTCAACCAAAATAAATCTTCCACAAAACTCAGCTCAGAGTCACTTGAGATGTTTGTGAGCTTTTGTGAACGATGTGTTATCTCTGGCAATTCCTTTTCTTCTGAGTTGTTCAGTATTTTGGGATGTGCAAACTCATATACACTGCCTATCCAAAAAAAAAGGTGCCACTTCGATTTATTTAAACAAATAGATAAGAGCCTTCCATTATATTATTACAGCAGTGATGAATCTGTTTCAACTGCAACAACTTACTGAACCCTAGTTGATGCAGTGAGGAGCTTCTCATTTCTTAAACGACCATGTCAGAAGACATATCCTGTAGTCATGGAAAGGATGTTAATCTGTCTTAGAAGGGCCAAATTATTGGCCTGCATCAAGCAAAGAAAACAACTAAGGAGATTTCTGAAACTACTGAAGTCTTGTTAAGAGCCGTCCAACACATCATTAAAACCTGAAGGATAGTGGAACAAATGTGGTTGGAACAAACTCTTAGATGATGGTAGGAAATCAACAGTAGAACTCACTGCTATGTTTAATAGTGAAAGTAAGAACATTTCCACATCACAATGTGAAGGAAACGCCAAGGATTGGGACTAAACAGCTGTAGCCTTAAGAAAACCACTGATCAGTGAGGATGATCAGAAAAAAAGGCTTCAGTTTGCTATGGAGCATAAAGATTGGACTCTGGAGCAATGGAAGAAGGTCATGTGGTCTGATGAGTCCAGATTTACCCTGTTCCAGAGTGATGGGGGCATCAGGCCAAGAAGAGAGGCAGATGAAGTGATGCACTCATCATGGCTAGTTCCTACCAGCCTGTGGGGGTTTGGGTTATGATCTGGGGTTGGTCAGGTTCAGCAACGTTATGTTCCCAAAGAATGAGGTCAGCTGACTACCTGAAGATACTGAATGATCAGGTCTTTCCATCAGTGGAGTTTTTCTTCCCTGATGTTCATGGACATGTTCCAAGATGACGATGCCAGGATTCATGAGGTCACATTGAGAATGAGTGGATCAGGGAGCATGAGATGGATTGTCCTCCACAGAGTCCAGACCTCAGCCCCACTGAGAATCTTTGGGATGTTCTGGAGAAGACTTTGTCCGACTCTCCCATGATCAATAAAAGATCTTGGTAGAAAATTAATGCAACTCTGGACAGAAATAAATGCTGGGACATGGTGGAAGATTACTGAAACGATGCCATGGCGAATGCATATCATTCTCAGAGCTAAAGGCGGTCCAATGAAATATTAGAGTGTGCGACATCTTTTTTAGACGGGCAGCATATTTGTCTGGTAAATACTGACCTACTGTTAAATCAGCTCATCAGAAGCCGGTGACTGAGGCTTTAGGAGTAAGCTTGGTTCAGGTTAGGGTCAGAATATCAGGGTAAGGAGGCTCATGGCTTCACCACCCTGCTAAAAGAGAATGTGTGAGTTGGTCTGGTTTGGTAAGACAGAAATGGTCCGCTGCAGCTTTAAAAAAAAAAAAAAAACTAGGAGAAATGAAAGTGCTTTGTGCATCGTTTTTTGTCTTGTCATTTTGTGTGATTTTGTGTCCTTTAGTGTCTCATTTATGGCGTTTTTGTTTCAGTTTCCTTGGTGTGTCATTCATGTTTTTCTGTGTGTTTTTGTCAATTTCTGTGTTATTTTGTGACGTGTTGTGTCTCATTTGTATTCTTGCTAATTTTGTGGTTTGTCTCTTTTGGTCTCTGTTTTGCTGTTTTGTGTAAGGCTGTGTCTCAGTTTGCGTTTGTGTCTCGTTCATATCGTTTTATGTTGAATTTTGTTCAGATGGATGGATGGATGGATGGATGGATGGAATCACGACCAGAGAACTGTGCAGTCAGAAGTAGGTCTGTGATTCCAGCTGAATGATCCGAGGGCAGCATAGGACGAATGGTCTGAAGTGAGGTTCAGTGTTAAGTTGGTCACCGACCATGCAGCAGCACTCATGCAGAAAACACATCGCTGGCTCTCAGGACGGTCAGGACCCAGCGTCTGTCCTCACATCCTGCAGTGGAGCTGTGGGGGCCCAGAGGAGATGCATGTTTCCTTCAGAGTATTTTAAGTCTTATTTACCTCTAAGTGGCCACAGTGCAACCATGTATTGCGCCTGAGAATACAGATGCAGGAATCAGGTCACAGGTCTGGTTAAGCCTTGATGGAAGCATCGGTCAACAACAAGATGATGGATGGGTGGGGTGTGAAGGGCAGATAGAGCAGACTGTGGCTTTATGCGTCTTGTCAGTGTTGATATTTCTGCAGACAGAAGCCATTGTGCCGCTGCAGAGTGTGAGAATGGCAGAGGAGCTCAATCTCACAGGCAGCTTTGCACAAAAAGGAATGCGGCTTGAAAGGCTGAGCTGTGGGACTGAAGGGTGTGTGAGAAAGAGTGTGCACAGTTTGTGTGGTTGTAGTGCAGTTTGTGGGGTGTGTGGTGTGTGTTAGAGTTCTGCTTGTGCTACAGCTGGATTTAAGATGGCGTCCTTCGTTTTCTGCCGTCGTGTGCGTCTTTGCTTGTGGTTGTGTTCTTGCATCTCATCACTACATGTAGATGTCTGTCTTCTAATCAGTCTAATCCCAGACTTCATGCATACATTCAGGCTGAGAGCAGTGACACACGTGCAAACTAAACCAGACTCTGCCACGTGTGCAGTGACAGGGGCGATTATAACAACAAGGTATTATTGTGGAGACAAATGTTCCCTCGGCTTTCAAACTACTGCGCCTATAAAAAGTATTCACCCGTCTTGGAAGTTTTCCCCTTTTACTGCTTTTCAGCGTTCAATCAGTGTCAATATAATTTGGCCTTTGTGACAAGAAAGATTCTTTTAACGTCAAAGGAAATACAGATTTGTAAGAAGGAGTAGTAGTTGTTTCTAAAGCATTGTCGGAGGAATAGATGCAACAAAAAAACAACACATTTTGGTGTCAAAAAATCAGTTTGAATGTGTGAATCTTAAATAAAACACACAGAGTGTTGACTGGCTTCGTGCACAGCATTAGTGCTGCTAATCAGCTGTACTGATGCACACAGACAGCCTTCAAAACACACACACTCATCCAGCTCTTTGTCTGCTGCTGACACACACACACACACACACACACCAGCATCCTGTACATTTAGGAAGGCAGCTTTCTAAGAACAGGGTCTGTCTGAGTGTGACAGCTTATGAACCGTGATGTAGCGGTCAGCAGCAGAAACAGAACGCTGAGATGTTCACAGGACAGAGTAGAAATGAGCACAGACACAAATGGAGCACACTGGTGATGGTGAGCAAACACAACAGACTCCAACCCCCCCAACCCTTCCTGACCCTCACCCCTCATTTCCATTTCTATGGTTTGCTCCCATCAGCAGAGGGGCGGCTGCAGCTCTGTGACACCCGCTGAATGAACTACTGGAGCTCGCGAGTCTTACCCACTCTAGACCCACCCCAGGCTTATATAACAGGCCCACTTTCATACCCACTAATAGCAACACCATTGTTGCCTCACAACCAGGCACTTGGGAAAAAGACAGGGTCGAATGGAGCAGGGGGGAAACAAGACTGGAGAGAGGAGAGGTGGAACAGAATGCAGAGTAGAGGAGGGACTAGAGGGACGTTTGGTTTGAGACAATCTGAGGAGAGACACACCAAGAGAGGGGAGAGATGAAACCTTCCCGAGACAAAAGAGAGGACGGAGGAAAGGCGAGGAAGGAGGCTTAGTTAGAGGAGGGAAATAAATCAAGAAGAGGAGGGTGAGATCTTCAGGGACATTTCTGTTCATCTGAAGCAGCGAACCTGTTTAGTTTTATCAGGAAACCCAGCAGCCCACACTCAACATCTACAGGGGTTTCCTTCAGGAACAGGAGATGAATTCATGCTACAACCTGGACAGAGAGAAGATCTAAAGGCAGCTTTTTGACAGTTCATGAACCTGCTGCAGAATTTCTTCTATTTTCCCACTAAAATGATACACACTCCTAATTACTACCAACAGCGACAGTTTCTGTGCAGAAAAACACAAACCTTTGAGACTCAGCGACCACACTGCACACTGTTAAATCATTATCCTAAAATATACAGAACTAGCATCAATGTTACAGCTGCTACTCTTATCTCACCACATGTAATGATAATAATAATAGCAGTAACAACAAAGCTCCCAGAGAGCGCAGTTCTCCACCAAGGCTGCTCAGTCATTGTATGATTTCCAATGGATAAGTCCCGATAAGTCCTCAGTGGTGGATTTGTAGTAGGATCACAATCATGTGATCGTCAGCAGGCAGCTGACGTAGTGTTCACGTGTTGTCATGGTTACAGTGACGCCGTGCTGCTATCTCACAATGATACAGAAATCTTTAACAAATCCGTGGATCCACACTATAAGCTGCATCACTGCCAAACTCTAATCACTTGGTCCTTGTGTCATTTCTGACCTTCCCTGAAAATTTTATCCAAATCCGTTAGTCTGTTTCTGAGTAATTTTGCGAACAGACAAACCAACGCCAATCATCACATAACTCCACCAATGAAAACCAATGTCATATCATGTTTGTAATATCTTAGAGAAGTACAACTTATTGAACTTTGAGAATTTAAACAATTTAAATGTGCTTGTTTGATCTAGGAGATGTTACATGGACTTTCTTAAAAGAAGGCTCACAGCGGTCTCAGGACCAGGGCCTCCTTTACAGTGGACTTTGAGGTCCCACACAGAAAAACAGCCTTCAGACAAAATGCTCCTTCTGTGAAGGCCAGTAAGACCTGGAACAGTCTTCCATTCTACATAAGGCAGTGTCCCACATTACTAACCCTCAAAACTCACCCTAAAAAAAAGCAAACCAGTCTTGTGACCTTTAATTTCTTTGTGTACTTTCTGTAATGTGCTTTTATTGAGATCTATTGTCCGATGTTTCACTGTTTTGTTTTCTGTTACCTGCCTAGGGACAGCGGATGTAAATTAGCATTGTTGCTATAATCAGGCATATTTACGTCTATTGCTGCCTAAATAGACATTCATTAATGTGCATCAAATAAATAGATAAATAAATAATAATGATAGTAGAAAACCTTAGTGATAAAGAACTTTTAACTTTAAAACTACAAGGTGCTATGCTTATGATTCTGACTTTCTACCAAACAATTTGGACTCACAATTCAAATTTTGGACCTCCAAAGGGATAACAACTTTAAGCAAGTTGATTAAGGATGGTAAAGTTATCAGCTTCAATACACTTTAAACATAAACACATACTATACTATACTATACTATATTTAGGATATAAATACTGGAAAAACAAGACTTTTATTGATATCTACAAATATGTCATTATATAGAAACAAAAGTAGATGTAGTGTCAGAGAGCAACATGGACTTACTGAAATTGTTTAGAAATTAATATGATGGGGAAATGAATAAGAAGTCAATTTCAATTCTGTATAAATGTCTGATGAATCGTAAGTGTCGTTCCACTGAACATGTAAAGACAATGTGGGAGAAACAAGGAGGGATGACTATATCAGAGGAGGAATGGACTGCAATATGGAAACTCCAGTGGAAATGCAGAAAATCACAGAGATGGAAGGAATATGGATGGAAAACCTTGATAAGATACTTCATCACTCCATGTCAAAAAACACATTATGACAGAACTCCTCCTGTCTATTGGAGAAAGTGTGGAGACCAACATGCAAACCATTTCCACATCCTATGGGACTGCCCACTTATTAGACAGTATTGGAAAGATGTTCGTGGAGCACTGCAAGACATTTTTAAACATGTAATTCCATCTGGAATAAAAACTGTTTATTCCGGACGTTTACCAGAGAGCTGGAGAACAGAGGATAAATATCTACTGAGCGTTTTGTTGGTTGAAAGTAAGAACTCGATAAGTAAGAAATGGCTATCACAGGATATTCCCACCATGTCAGCATGGTGGGAATATAACACTGGATATTTATAAAATGGAAGAGATGACAGCGTTTCTAAATCAAAAACAAGACTGGTTTGTAGCATGTTGGGAAAAATGTGCTGCGTATATTAAAATTAAAAAGCTCAATTTAATTTTGAGTCTGAAAATTTAAAGACAATGTAATGGTCACTCCCTAAAGTTCATAAAGATGTTCACATTTCCGTTTATTTTATTTTATTGATGGGAAATAGGTTTTGAAAAAAGAACAATGATAATATTGTGCACATGCTGGCAAAAGTGAATTGTACCCATCACTAAAAAATCAGATAAAACTGAAAAATAAAGAATAAAAAAAAAGAAAAACTACAAGGTGCTTTACGTGGTAAAATCAAGATTAAAATGGTAAATCTGGAACATGCAGCCACCTAAATATGCTAAATAGCTTAATTACAAAAATCTGCCCCCAAAATTTCTAGGCTCCACTGAGTAAATGAAACAATAAAAATCTGGCTCTGTACAGTAATGTTGTTGGAGTATGTGATGATGTGTTTAAGTTGTTTGAGGTTGTTGTTAGTTTACAGTAAAGATATCATCAATGACTGGGTTATGTTAACATGAATATATCAGACTGCTGGTGTGCAGCTTTTGGCGAGTCCAAACACACCAGAGGAGGTGAGCTAAAGCCTGTAACAGTCTCTCTAGATGGGCCAATTTAAACAACACTGGTGGCTCACTGCTGCTGATTAGCTCGCGGCTTAATGAAGTTATTGATGATGTTTGTTTATGTGAGTTTCTGCACGCGTCGCCTTTGCACGTGTTGCTGTGACTGTTTATAGATCAGGACTCGTCCAGATGTGCAGGAGCTGCGCTGCTGGCAGAAAGAACTGAGAAAAAACCGTGACATCACCAAAACCGTCCAACAGTTCTGGAGGCAACAAGAGAGACGAGGTGAGCAAATGACACACACACACAGACACGCACACACACAAACACACACACACACACACACACACACACACACACACACACACACACACACACACACACACACACAAACCACAGACACGCACACAGACACGCACACACACAGTATCACTGAACATCGGGCCTCAGGCATGCTGGCAATATAATACCATTGATCTTGAATTTTGTCCTATAGCTGCTGATCGGCCACCACACGCTAACATTCATACTAACAGTCAGAATGAACAGACACAGATATACTGCATGAATTAAGGTTGCTCTACATTAGTTAAAGTTGCTCTGAATGACTTAAAGTTGCTCTAAATGAGTTAAAGTTGCTCTAAAATGAGTTAAAATTGCTCTATATTAGCTAAAGCTGCCCTGTATTAGCTGAAGTTGACATTATTAATTAAAGTTGCTCTATATTAAAGTTGCTGTTTATTAGATAAAGTTGATATTATTAGTTAAAGTTGCTCTAAATGACTTAAAGTTGCTCTAAATGAGTTAAAGTTGCTCTAAAATGAATTAAAATTGCTCTATATTAGCTAAAGCTGCCCTGTATTAGCTGAAGTTGACATTATTAATTAAAGTTGCTCTATATTAAAGTTGCTGTTTATTAGATAAAGTTGATATTATTAGTTAAAGTTGCTCTAAATGACTTAAAGTTGACCTACACTACTGTTCAAAAGTTTGGGGTCACCCAGAGAATTCCATGTTTTCCATGAAAACTCCCACTTTTATCCATGTGTTAACATAACTGCTACAAGGGTTTTCTAATCATCAATGAGCCTTTCAACACCATTAGCTAACGAAATGTAGCATTAGAACACAGGAGTGATGGTTGCTGGAAATGTTCCTCTGTACCTCTATGGAGATATTCCATTAAAAATCAGCTGTTTCCAGCTAGAATAGTCATTTACCACATTAACAATGTCTACACTGGATTTATCATTCATTTAATGTCATCTTTATTAAAAAAGAGCTGCTTTTCTTACAAAAATAAGGACATTTCTAAGTAACCCCAAACTTTTGAGCGGTAGTGTACTTCTTCCAGAATGAGGTACTACTTCTTCCAGAATGAGGTACTACTAGATAGATACTACAGCTATAGTGACAATAAACACGCCTCCAGCTGCTAATAGCTTCTGCATCTGTGTGCTTTGAGCTACATGCTAACGGCAGCACGCTCATGTTGACAATGCTGATAAAGCTGATATGAATGTTACCAGTTTTACAGGTATTTGGTCATGAATCAAAGCCCTGGATAATTTTAAATTTTGAGCTGGTGATGGTGCTGAAGGGTATGAGAGTGAAACAGATTTTGGCCACAACGTGATACAGAAGTCTTTATTTCAATGTTTATTTCCCCTCAGTCTGTAGACACCATGAAAACCTGTGAGCCTCTTGGACCGTTCTGGTTATTTTCTTTCGTGGACTCTGCAGCTACGGAGGCGTTTTCCCTCTGCAGCTGTATTTCATCTGACCCATAATCCCACAGTGTGACCCTGAACTCAACTGTGGTCATGTGACCCGTTACAGTCTCCATCAGATAAACCTTTTTAATAAACAGCATTAAATGTTTTAACCCAAACATCAGTGTTAGGGTTGTACGTTGTCCAAGTTGCATTTATTGTATTTTTAACCTGTTTTAACTGGAGGAATTCAAATATTAATGAAATCGTGACAGAATCTTTTGGACAGTTACAGATTTCCTCTTTTTGAAGGCGTGAAATTTCATAGAATCCATCAAACAGTGCAGGAGAGCATTTGATGATGGTACAACCATTGACATCTAAACCAAACCTGTTTGTGATCTATGCAATAGTTGTACCAGCTGACGCTGTTTCCTTTGTTAATAAAATAGTTTTAGTTTCGTCTGTAGCTTGTATTTAAGGAGGTACCACTGTGTGCTAGTTTTGTATTTCCAAGGACAAACTTTAGTCGCTGTCCTTCTGCTCTGAAGCCGTCACTCACGCTGCATTCTCAGCTGCTCTGTCCTTCATCCGTGCACTCAAACACACCATTTCGTTCTACTGTCTGGCTTCATCTCCTTCTTCACATATATTCCCAGCCCCCATCCTCTGCCGTCTCTATCACAGATACACTCTGAGCCCTAAAGACGTTCATTTCCCTCCTTTTCATTTGCGATCTTCACTTGTCACTGTCACTGCCCTCATTCTGCTCTCAGAATCTTCATCTTTAACGTCAAAGCCCCACCGGGATGAAACCATGGATCTCTGCAGCAGTTTATATGTGTGAGAGTGTATCTGTGCACGTGAACATGTAGTAGGTCAACTTTAATTCATGTACACGACTGTTCAAAAGTTTGGGGTCACTTAGAAATGTCCTTATTTTTGAAAGAAAAACTTTTTTTCCCCCAATCAAGATAACATTAAATGAATGATGAATCCAGTCTAGACATTGTTAATGTGGTAAATGACTATTGTAGCTGGAAACAGCTGATTTTTAATGGAATATCTCCATAGGGGTACAGAGGAACATTTCCAGCAACCATCACTCCTGTGTTCTAATGCTACATTGTGTTAGCTAGTGGTGTTGAAAGGCTCACTGATGGTTAGAAAACCCTTGTAGCAGTTATGTTAGCACATGAATAAAAGTGGGAGTTTTACTGGAAGACATGAAACTGTCTGGGTGACCCCAAACTTTGGAACAATAGTGTACCTCATTCTGTGTGCAGTACCTTATTCTGAAAGTAGTACCTCATTCTGGAAAAAGTACCTCATTCTTGCAGAAGCCAAACTTCTGTACAACATGTAATATGTGCAATTACCTTCATTTTATTAAATACAATGTGTACCTATTTGGTTTTTAGAATGTGTATTTATATGTTTTTATTGCTATGGCTCTTATCTTATTCTTTACATTTTCTGTTTTTTTTCGAAAAGCTGAATTGAGAAAATGCACCAGTAATTCCAGAGTACCTGAATAATAATAATAATAATAATCAACGAATTATTAAAAAGTTCATATTCAGCCACTCTGCACAAAACTACTACTAATAAAAATTCACTAATAAACACACAGCAGCTAATATCAGCCCTTAGAAACGATCCGTGCAGCAGCCACAAATAAAGAGGTTTGATTTTGATCTGCTCAATTCCATCCCAGTCTAATTATAGTCTCTACATTTTGTTAAAGCGTAGTTTAGTCCTTTCAGCACCACAAAAGTAACAGTGTTTGATCATTTCTAACCAGCTCTGCTTCAGATCCACAGACTTCTAACCAGTTACGTTACTATGATGATGAAACCAGAAAGAGGAGTAATAACGCTCTGAGCCTTCATTCGTCCACTGAGGCGTGACAAACACAAGCGTCAACGCCGGCTGTGATCCGTGTTTTCACCACTCGCAAAACAATACACGACGCCAGGTTGTTTCCACGCCGACACATTCCACACAACAAAGGCGGACGAACATTCTTGCACCGTGCCGCTGCTAACGGCTGCTACTGCTGACCTGACATTCTGGCCGGGGGCCTGCGGACGTTGGCGGGTCGACCCAGACCACGTCCTGAACACAAACCAGGAGATGTGGGAGGAAGGGAGGAAAGCTGGTGGTTTAGGACGTGATGAAGCGAGTTGTGCCCTCCAGCTCTGACAGATAAATGCTGGGACCGATGATTCTTTATTGACGACCCCCTCCTACTGTATTAACACTCTTTAAGTCGATCCAGGAACAGCTGCACTCGTCTCATTTGACCCGAGGAGAATTAGTCAGAGAGAGAAACAATAACACAAAGAGCAAAGAGCCGACGCTCACCGATCTGCCGAAGGTCAAAGGTGAGAGCTCAGCGGACAGGTGCAGCTCTCAGCAGCCCACCAATCACAGCCAACGTCCTCGAAACCTCACAGCAGAGTTGTCATCAGCACTGTAAAAAAAATCTGCAGAATTTAACCTTCAACAATTTACTGATATTTTACAGGTTGTCCCTGTTTTGTTAAATTACTGACTGACCATTAAATTACATTATTTATACTATATTTAAATAAAAAAAAATTTGACAGACATTTATCATTATTGAAAGAAGAAATGTGTATAGTAAGAATTGAAAAAATAATAACTATTTGCAATATTCTTTTATAGATGCTAAGTTACATATAATATCCTGAAAAATCATCCAAAAATATTATTTTTACAGATATTTACCATTATTTACAATAAAAAATGTGTATAGTAAGAATTTAAAAATGGTAAATATTTTGTTAACTGTTATTTTACAGATCCTAAGTGACAGATAATATCTTGAAAAATTACCAAAAAATATTATTTTACAAATATTTACCATTATTTGAAAGAAAAATTTGGCATTGTTAGAATTTTTTTAAAAAACTATTTTTTTCAACTGGTATTATACAAATGTTAAGTTACAGATGATATCCTGAAAAAATGCCCAAAAAATATTATGTAACAGATATTTACCAGTATTTGAAAGAGAAAATGTATGTAGTAAGAATTTAAAAATGGTAAATATTATTTTTATTGTTATTTCACAGATATAAAGTTACAGATAATATCCTGTAAAAAATAATATACATATTTTAACTTTAAAACTTTAAACATTTTACTAATATTTTACAGATTTTTCTTGTTTTGTTAAATTACAAACTGACCATTAAATTGACCAATAATAAATGTCTGTAATATATATATATATATATATATATATATATATATATATATATATATATATATATATATATATATATATGTATATTACAGATATTATTATTTGAAAGAAAACAATATGTATAGTTGTATAGAAATGTGTATAGTATAGTATGTTTATGTATTGTTTTTGTTAATAATATCCTGTAAAATCAATCAAAAAAATGTATACATATTTACTATTATTTTCACAGTTTTTGAATGTTACAGTATTTCATTCTTTTTCCATATTTTTTCTGGCACTCTCGTTGATAAAACCACATCATTTTTACAGATTTTATTTTTTTTTTACTACGTGGCTTCATGTTGCACATGTTGTTGTCAGTGGTTTACTATGAAGTGAAATGGTTATATAAATGTATAAATTATAAGACCTTCCACACCATGTTTAGAAGCAGTTATTGCATCTGAAACAGGGAAATCCATTTTTTAAGGTAAAAGAGGCAGCATCAGTGGAGGCATCGATGCTGCAGATGGTGTTGACGCATCTCAAAGACTAAAAAAATGGAATTGGCACTTTTCAAAAGTACATTTCTAACCACAGTTTTGATCATTAAGCGTGTCAGCAAAGGAAAGCAACTTTCACGGCCATCATTTGCAATCTGTTGGTGTCACGTTTTGTGGTATTAACGGCCAAATGAAGCAGTCTGTTCATCATAGACTGACTTTCAAAATGTCAAAGCCGGTGCTTTTCACTGGCAGATAACGAAACTCTCCCACAGGAGCTTTGCAGGAACTGGACAGATGAACAGTTCACAGCTTTTATATTAATTATAATCTGGAATAGCACAACTTATTGTAATGTTGAGAAACTAACAGGAAAATTGTGAGAGTTTTTTTTTTTTTTAAAGATTTGATATTGTTAATACAAGTCTCAGTGAGCTTTTAATTTTTTAATAGTTTCAGGGGTTTTTCTGTTTTTTGAAGCTGCTCAGTGAAGAGTTTAGAGCTGCAGAGTGAAGAACAATCGTGCATAGTAAGCATTAAAAATGGCAAATATTTAGTTTAACTGTTACTTTACAGATATTACAGATGCTAAGTTACCGATAATATTCTGTAAAAACACCAAAAATTTTTATTATTTTTCAGATATTTACCCCTTTTTTATGTATAATTTGGAATAGCACAACTTATTATGATGTTGAAAAATTTACTGGAAAATTGTGAGAGAATTTTCCTGAAAAAGATTTGATATTGTTGATACATTTGTGCTAGAAGCAGAAAATCAGGCAAAATAAGACGTAAGTGAGCTGTTAATGTTTGAACAGTTTCAGAGTTTTTTCTGGTTTTTGAAGCTGCAGAGTGGATTCTCCAGATCTAAGCTCATGGTTGAGGTGCACATTTCTAAATGATGACCATGTCTTCAGTTTGCTTCCAAAACAATGAACATATTAAAGATGCAGTTCTTGTTTTTCTGCAGTGGGTTCGCTGATGGCAGATCTTCCAGAAAGCCCCCAGCCAGGCAACTCTGAAGTGTCCATCCAGGTGTTGTCCCCGACCCCCCAGAGCACGGTGGTCCACAGTCCCAGCACCAGGATGAGCCCGGATGAGCCCGGTGATTGGCTCAGCCCCGGCCTGTTCAGCAGAGAGCAAACCGTCCTGGATATAAACCCCTGACTGCTACGTCTTCATGGTTGTGTTAGCTCAGATCATTAGCTCCAGCTACGAGGTTCTTGTGGTGTTTAAAGGCCATTAAACTCTGTTAGGTTGATGTCCAACTGACCAAAGCGATCAGTCAAACGAGCCATTTAAAGGCCTGTAACCAGCTGGACATGGCCAGGAAAAGAGGATTTATGGACTCAGATCTGCGTCTAATCAGTTTATTGCTTTCATTGCCTTTTTGATGAATCACTTCGCGTCACGGATCTCACCCGACAAATGAAAACCATCTCACACGGGTCAAATGTTTTACTGTTGGGAGTGAAACCTCTTGTAACAGACTTCATATTTCCTCTCCGCTGATACCTCACTGGAACAGAACCACATTTCCTTGATGTGTCTTTTCCTTTTTACTTAGCAATTCATATCCCGCCAAAAAAAAAAGGTCAGAGCGTTTTCATTCAAGCTCGGGGCTAAGACTTGTATCCTGTTTACCAGAAGAGGAAGTTACTCTGCCAGCAAAACAGAATAAAAGCTCTTAAAAACATCACTGAGATTCTTTGTAGGCGAAAACTATGAATGTCTAATAGTTTGTTTACCACTGACAATAACCTTGTAGAGCATCTCTCTGGGTAGACTAAATGTTCCACTAATGCACCTATTAAACTATTTCCTCTGGGATGAATAAAGTTGATCTGATCTTAATTACTACTTAGTTATGTGATGATCAGTGTTGGTTTGTTTGTCTGTCTGTCTGTTAGCAACATTACTCAAAAAACGGACTAATGGATTTGGATGAAATTTTCATTGAAGATCAGAAATGACACATGGACCAAGTGATTAGATTTTGGCAGTGATGCAGCTTATAGTCTGGATCCACGGAATTGTTAAACATGTCTGTATCATTGCCAGATAGCGGCACTGCGTCACTTTAACTATGACAAGTGAACACTACGTCAGCTGCCTGCTGATGATCACATGATTGTGATCCTACTACAAATCCACCGCTGCAGACTTATCGGGACTTATCCGTCAGAAATGATACAAGGAACAATTGATTAAATTGTGGGGGTGTTTCTGAGTCCCATCAATTCCCGCCGCCCGCTACATATTTAGGTCACGCAATTCAGTAACATAACGTACACATGCAGAATACACGCCTGTGCTCAGCGCAAGGTCATTTTGTTTGTGGGTACATCTATAGAAAATGCTATGTTGCTGTGATTTGTTATCATCAATAACTAATAAACAAATACTGCATTTCTGACAATGCAATATGGGGGAATGAACAGCCTTGGTGGAGTACTACGCTGTCTGAGTGCTTTCCTAGTTTCTAGTTATCTCTAACATTATGCCCAATGTAACATCAGTAACATTAGTGTTTGTATGTTGAAAAAGCCCAAAAGATGCAGCCTGCATACTTAACAGTTGATAAACATTTCTATGGTTTGTGGCTTCACTGCTCGTTAAATAAAATAACATCGCATTAAACATATACACTACTGTTCAAAAGTTTGGGGTCACACAGACAATTTCGTGTTTTCTATGAAAACTCACACTTTTATTTATGTGCTAACATAATGGCACAGGGGTTTTCTAATCATCAATTAGCCTTTCAACACCATTAGCTAACACAATGTAGCATTAAAACACAGGAGTGATGGTTGCTGGAAATGTTCCTCTGTACCCCTATGGAGATATTCCATTAAAAATCAGCTGTTTCCAGCTAGAATAGTCATTTACCACATTAGCAATGTCTAGACTGGATTTATGATTCATTTCATGTTATCTTCACTGAAAAAAAAAGTTTTTCTTTCAAAAAATAAGAATATTTCTAAGTGACCCCAAACTTTTGAATGGTAGTGTACATACAAGAATCCCACGTTGCTTTATTGTGTAACTCATGTACATGACAATACAGTTAGAATATCCTGGACATATTGCATTGCTCCTGCGGCTCCTTCCACTATCTGTTTCTGCAGCTGGTGCAGATCAAACCCCGTCGTAAATGTCACGGATCCACCGCAGAAAGTTCATGAAATTTGATTTGCAGAAATGAAAAGACTGCATGCTGCTCAACTGACTCTGCAGTTCTTTGCTCTCCTTCACGGCAACCTAAAAGGCTGTCCAGGTTACAGCCGTCCTCTCCTGACTGCGTGTCAATTAGACTGAGTGAATAAAGTGCTCTCCTGGCATTTTTCCATCCACCAAACCCGGCGTACCTGAGAGGATACCGCCGGTTTTCCCTCTGTCCCGGTGGTTTCGTGATGGACGGCTTTCTTGACCCACCCAGTCGCTGATGTCTGCCAGCGAGGCATGAGGAGGGTCATGTATCTCCCTCTGCAGGTATGCGGATGCCTGGGAGACAGCTGCCACCGGGCTCAGTGATAAAACCGCCCATTTCATTCTGGGGACATCTGATAGTGCAGCAGCTCCACTGGGCCCGACTGAAACCGGATCACACGGCGGCAGAAGGCTGTCAGAGCAGCGCCAGATAACACCTGCTTCTGAGATGTGACTACGCTGAAGGTGGAAGTGTGAATCATGAGTTTGTTTACTCGCAGACATCCTGACTGTACAGAGGAAAACAGCTGAGGTCTGCGTGGGCGCCGATACAAGCTGCACTAACACCTCATCCTCAGACGTAAACAGACTTTGTTCAACGTGCAGGCTGTGTAAAAGCCCAACCAAAAGTCCATTTCTATTAAAATACACTTTTTCACTTTCTAGCCAAGAGTTAGATGAGATTATGTGTGTAACGTTAGTATGAAACTTGCATGAACATCCTGTTAGCTTAGTTAGCATAAACACTGGAGCCAGAAACAGCTAATCTGGCTCCCTTGAAGAGAACAAGATTCTCATGGACGTATGTCAAGAGCTCGCTAATTAACACGCTGCTGTTTCAGGGTTTGTGCTAAGATAAGCTAAGCAACTGCAGATATGAAGGCGGTATATCAGTCTCCTTAGCTGGGTCATTCCAGAACTGGAGGACGTTTTACGTCCCACCCATCAAATTTCAAATAATCCATGTACAACATACTAAAACATGCAGTTTTTGTGTAAATGCACTTGTCCTGAGACCAAATCTAAAAAAAAAAAAAAAAAAAATGGAGAAAAGAATGTTTGAAAATATTTTTAAAATACCAAATAAGTCTGGAGTTACCCCTAAAATGACATTTTTCTCTTGTCCCACCCCCTGATGACCAAAATGAATCTCAAATAAAACAGTTAAGGTTAAATTTGAATCTCCTCTTTGCTTTTTTGCTGGTATTTTTTCATGGATGTCTCTTGTAATTGTAGGAACACTTTTTTTATCAACATAATATTTTACACAATTATTATTATGCATGAAACGTGTGTCCCAAAACAACCCTGTTAGCAAAACCTTTTTAGCTGGTAGAAGTAGAACAAAACAGTGAATCACATGAAACACTGGAATTATCATCATCAAACAGTTTTCCTATAGAATGGGTAGAGCAAAGATCTCCTATTTTTCATATTTTCATCCCATTGTTAGTCTTGATTGAATGTCTCCCTCTACCTCATATTATCAGGATCAGACTAATTCTTTGGACTGTTTTCCATCAGTCAGTTTGTCCTCTTGGTCAGCAGTAACAGCTAGCTAAATATCTAGCTTCTACTGCTGAGAAAAAGATCACATTAGCATGGATTAGCAACCCTGTTACTGTGATTAGAGTAGGGTTAGCAAACAACACAGAAAACATGGAATAAAAATGCTGCCATTGATGTGGAAGCTGAGCCAATCAATACCTATTATTGATGAATATGGAGCAGAAAACTGTAAAAGAGAAGGTTTATTTTTCAGACATATTGAAGCCCAAATGTCCTCCAGTTCTGGAATGACCCAGCTAACTCTCAGTTAACAATCCAAACAAGTATATTGTCCAAGCAAATTGTTGAAAAACATGATAATTCGTGTGAAACTTTCATTGGGAATGTGAATGAAACTCAACCAATTAGCTTTTCTGTGCAGTGTAGACCACTGACAAGTTATTTCTGTGTAAAGTGTAGCTCCATTTAGGGCCTACCTTGGGCAATGCTGTCAAAAAACAAGGTTCAGGTGCTAAATTGTCCATTTTTACATTTTCTGCATTTGTTTTGCCAGCCTCCAACATTCACTTATTTAAAGTTTCCCCTCTGCTATCCTTCACCCTCAGTCAGACCCTCAGACCAGTCGAGGCAGATGTCCTCCATCCCTGAACCTGGTTCTGCTGGAGGTCTCTTCTTCTTGTTTAAAGGAAGTTCTTCCTCATGACTGCTCTGAGGGAATCCTTGTACATTTTGTAAAGTTTTGTTGTCTTAGTATTTAATTTAGTCCAATAATTTATATGATTCTGTAGGGTTTTAAATTATTCAGGTAAATCCACGTCATAAACACTGCAGGGTCTTTACCTCGATGTGTCGGGTAAAGTAGGTGAAAATCCACTGTAAATGGCTGTTGTTTCACTCACTGGGGAAAAAAACACCACATCCAATTAAAAAGTTAACTACAAACATGACACTTTTATTGAACTTTTTTTTTCCTGAATCAGTTACAGAAACAAGAGAGTTAACTGTTGTTGTTTTTTTTCTTTTTCTAATCAGGGGAATCAAGTTCTATACATAGGCATGCTGCGTCACTGCACAGTCATCGCTGTGAAAACCAATATCGGCCGGTCAGCTGCCCCGCTGGAACAGTCTGAAGGCGAGACGAATCAGAAGAGGACAGGCAAGGACATGTCCACCCCGGGGAGGAAGGGTGTTCAGATGGGCTACCCAGGGAAAGACAAACTCAACATAGAAGTTTTGTGCAAATTTCACCACAGTCTATTTGATTTAAACACAGAGACAATATCAGTCAGAAGATTCTCTTTTTTTTTTTCCCTCAAGTCTTCAAACTAACAGAGGAAGTTATTATTAGGTCCAGTGTTGATGGCATTTTGTTCCTTTTGGGGAATCATTCTATTTTGGACCATTTCCCCTGATTTTAATCTCTTTGCTTCTTAAGAACCAGCTCTCTTTTGTGTTTAAGAAAGCACAGACATTAAGTGTGTCATCTGATATACACTGAAATTATGATTGCTGTCACACGACCTTTACATAAATAGAGTTAGTATTCAAAAGTACGTCTGAGAAAGGTCTTATATGTAGAAATGGTGATAAGCATGCACAGATAGGTAGTCGACAAGTGCAAAATCTACGAAGTCACATCATGTTATTGTTGTTTTTTTTTTTCTGTACTCCACATTGAGTGAAAACATCACAAGAACTGAAACCTCCCCCTCAGCTCCGAGTGTTGACACTCAGGAGCTCTGTCCCTTTACTGCTGACCATCCCAAACCCTGAGGACTCGTCTTCTTCTATGGTTTCTGACCAGCGGCGGCCCAAACAGAGCCTGACGTAGCGGGACAGGCTGTCTTTGGGCATGAAGCTGGCATGCGAGTACCAGTCCTATTTTAGAATAGCCAGTGTGTGAGACATAAACATACAGCAGCAGTCGACGGTTGACCCCTGATCTTTTCTTAGTCGAGGCCGATGGAAGATCCGGGGTCACTGGACCGACTGTTGGCGGGCTGGAAGTTAGTTTATTCTGCCCTCCCTGCTCTTGCTTTTTATAGTTATCCCTAAGAATATCACAGAATAAGTCGTTGTTTACTGCATGAAGTGCCAAAATTATTCACAGCCACAGTGGTTTTTCTGAATATTTCATAATGGGTATGTTTGTATCCCCCTAACAGCAAAGAGCGGACTGAGATTAGGAGGTACAACCGACGTAAACCCTCATAAATGACAACTCACATGATTTCCTTGAACATTAATCAAACAAACAGAAAAACAAAAGCATACCTAGTGTTGGCAAAACATTTCCAAAATGCTAGTTTAAAAAAAAAAAAAAGACACCAGCAAGAGAAAAGTAAAAGTAACAACAAGCAAATTTATGAACAGAAAGCAAACCAGTTTTTAAAAAAAGAGACAAAATCAGTTTGCAGTGGTCAGTTTTCCAGTGTGTCTAAACTCAGCCTACAGTTAAAAAAAAAAAAAAAAAAAAAGTAAACAAGCAAGCAACGCTTTACAGCACTATTATGTACACAGCTTCTCTGGTTAGAGAGAGCTGGTGTCACGATGGAGGGAAAAGGGCGTGAAACAGAGACTCCGGTGAAACAAGAGTCCTTCTTGGCACTGGGACTTGAATTATAGCCGACCACAGAGAGACAGGAGGAGGGAGAGACGCCTCAGTAGATAAAGAAGACGACCACATAGAGCCACACGGCCGCCTCCACATCACAGACACACACCAGGCAGCCATTTTCTCACACAGATTAGAGAAAGAAGTCACAGAGATTTTACTCCCCTCGGACCGTCTCTCCTTCCTCCTCCTCCTCCTCTCAGATTCCATCCTCCTCTTCCTACCCTGTACTGTAAATCTGATCTTCCTAAGGCTCTAGAATATCTCCACGCAGCTCTATATATAGTCTGCCGCTCACAGTCTCACTACCGTATCTACAGAAGTGTTGCTTCTGAGCCTCACTGGAGGGTCGTGTGGAGGAATATTTAGCACCAGAGAGCATCTTTGAATTTTCTCGTGGAATCACAACACTCGCAAACACAGATAGAGGAATAAGAGACCATTCCACTTCCTCGCTCTGCTTCCTGCTGATATAAAGTGACAGTTTCTCCTGGCTGCTTCAAACCGCCAGTGGCCATGGAGATGTGGTGGAGCAGCAGTCTGACCTAGATTCACCACGCGGCGCCGCCCCGCTGATGACTGACGCCCTCCTCGGCCAATCACAAGCCTCCCCGTTCCATCCTACGTCTAACGGCAGCTTTGTTTCAGGTGCTCCACGCTGCCCTCGGTCGCCGGGAACTTTCTTTTCCAGTCTGCAGTTTCACAGTTTGTGTTCGCAAAGTGTCCATGCAGGAGGGAGGATGACGCGAGGCGAGAGGAGTTATATTCACAGAGAAATGCAGGAACAGGGAGGGAGGAAAAACAGCGACAGTGTTGGAGAGGGAGTTTGCTGGAGTGGGAGAGTTGTGGGGTATTCACTCGCTCCTTCCTCTCATATACTCATGTACATGCACACCCACAGAGGCTGGAGTATTTTTAAGAGGGCGGTGCTCGAGCTGTACAGTTGCCCATGTGCTCTGGCTTCACCTACGCTGTGGATGATGGAGGACAGAGCCAAATGTTTCACTTGAGCGCCAGCATGGTGAGAAGCAGCAGAAAAAGACGATCCTGCCTGACAGAGCAGGAAAAGGCGACGGATTTCACAGCTTTCAAGGAGTCAGAGGAGCAAATCATAGCGAGAGAAGGAAGAGGAAGGAGTACTGCATGAGGATGTTTTCACATCTGAGTCAGCGGGTCTTTTGTTTTGCTACTTGCTGGTCGCTTTTCAAGGTTTTAAACTCTTCTAATTGAGACTTGTGTGCTAGAAAAGCTTTAGCTCTGTCCTCCATACCCGACGTCCTCTCAGTCTCACACACACTCATACAATAGTTGATTGGCACACAGTCAGTGTTAAAGTCTGTACACGGAGTCCAAGGGCCCCCGCAGGCATCCGTTAAGTCCAACCCAACCGGACGGCCTCCTCGTCCCGGACCTCTCCCTCCTCACCCCTCCATCCTCTTCTTCATTTTCTATCCTCTTTCCAAACCTCTCGCTCACCACAGTTGCCTCCCCGTGTACGTGGGAGGAGCAGAGGGCACCTGGAATGGAAAAATTCACTCTGTAAATGATAAAACAGGTTGAACAGCGCGCTGCGTCCACACACAACTACAGGCTGAGTACGAATCTCCGGACAGGTTAAAACTAAACGCATCTCTGACTCCAGTTTTCATTTTAAATTCCTTTTTTTGCCCCCTCGCTGTTTATTTACTCACTAAAATCTATGCAGGATTGACGCAGATAGTCAAACTGGCAACATCCAGAGTTAAAGAGAAGATAAAAATTCAGATAATGTTGTTTATCAGGCACTCATTCACTTTTTTTTGCCCTGTTTTGACCTCTCAGGTGACAGAAAGGCTCTCTTTGCAGCCTGACAGGAAAACCTGCCGTCACCATTTAGTACATGTTTTTCTATTCTTGTTTAATGTGTGTGTTCTCCATAAAAATACTACTGAACATCAATCAGAGGCAACACAGTAAAGGTATTCTGTATTCTTCTTGTAGTGCATTTCTACTACTAACTAAACTAACTAATCCTATTATAGTGTGACATTAATAAATTGATATCAATGCAGGTAATAATCTAAAGGTTTGTTCGGAGCAGCGGCTGATTAGCTTAGTTAAGCACAAACACTGATTTAATCCATACATAAACCAAATGCCATGTCCAGGCTGTTTCCCAGTTTTCACTTTTTTCCTGTCCTGTATTGATTTTCTCATTTGACTCTCTACAAGCATACGCCGCCTCCCAAAATGTCAACTTAATCCGTTAACTCAGTCTCACACTCGGAGACCATTATCCACTTGGCTCTTTCATCCTCGCCGTTTTCCATCTTGTTCTTTGTGCTCTCATCTTTTTAAAGTTATTTTTAGTCTTTTAAATTGCTGCTAGAAGCTGATTGTCATATTTATTATATTTTGTTCCTCAAGCAAACTACCTCCTGCAGCGTATCCTGAGCGTTGCTACAACACAAACTGAAGATTTTTTTATGCAAAGCAGCATAAATAGAGGTCTCTACATTCCCTTTGTTAATGCTAATGCCCAGCTGGATTCTCTAGGAATAGTGAAGATAAATGATCTCAGTCAGTAGCGGGTTGCTTCAGCATCTTAACCTCCTGTAATATGAGGTGTTGTTGCGTTATTCAGAGCACAGCGGCTGGACGGCGGTTCACCAGCCGGAGCAGCCATTCATCCTGCAGAACGAAGGGCGTGAGAGGTCGGCTGACAGTCGCATCACTCAGCGGACAGAAAGCATTCGCAGGTGATCTACACACTCAGGAGCGCATGGAAGTCGCCTCGTGCACAAATCAGTGTCAGCTGAGTGGCCATTTGTGCCAAACCCATCCATGCATGTGCCCATGAAATGCAACAGACACCTGAGCATGCACACGCAAACTGAGAACGCACACACACACTCAACTCACACCTCTCCCTCATTCTTCTGCAATGACGAATGGTCCAGGACGCACAAATGTGCATGCAGTCTTGCCGGCGTGGGCGAATGAGAGAGCGGCGTGTAAGCGGCGTGTACCTGAGACTGGGAGGATGTACTCACCGCTCCCCCGTTCAGGATCATGGTCATCTCAGTGGGCTGGTACACGTTGCTACGGAAAGGAGCGCTGGGCCGGGCGCCGGTGTTACTGTTGTGTTGACCGGCACCACCACCACTCCTCAGACCTGGGAGGAGATAAACAGAGAGGTGGAGATTATTCACTGGAAGGAAGGAAGGAAGGAAGGAAGGAAGGAAGGAAGGAAGGAAGGGAGGGAGGGAGGAAGGAAGGAAGGAAGGAAGGAAGGAAGGAAGGAAGGAAGGAAGGAAGGAAGGAAGGAAGGAAGGAAAGATGGATGGAGGAAGGAAGGATGGATGAATATGAAGGAAGGAAGGAAGGAAGGAAGGAAGGAAGGAAGGAAGGAAAGATGGATGAAGGAAGGAAGGATGGATGGATGGAGGAAGGAAGGAAGGAAGGAAGGAAGGAAGGAAGGAAGGAAGGAAGGAAAGATGGATGGAGGAAGGAAGGAAGGAAGGAAGGAACGATGAAGAGAAGGAAGGAAGGAAGGATTCCTGCATCATATAGGTGTCTTCCTGTATCCTCTGGTTCTTATTTCTGGCCTCATATGTAAATACTTCCTCTCTTGGCCTACATCTATCTCCTACACGCTGTCTGCTCTGAAACATGGCCTGTACCTGCGGTGTTCTCGTCGTTGTATCCGTAGCCCTGGTTCTCCACAAACTGCCTGTGAGACAGAGGGATGTCCTCGTCGAAGCTCGTCTCCCTCATTCGCGTTGAGTTCTGGGATGTGTCGAAGTAATCTGGGGCGGTGGGCTGCGGCGGGGGTCTCAGGCAGATGTGGGATTCAGGGATGGCGTGGAAGATCAGCAGCAGCCAGCCCTGAGCCACTAAAGCAATCGCCAGCGCCGGGTCGTTCCAGTCCGGGGACCTGCCGAGCCAGGCGTTGCCGTACAGGTAGAAGCCCACCCAGGCCACCCACAGCAGCAGCGACAGCAGGCAGGTCAGCAGCAGCCAGATGGCGTTGCAGCGCCACTGACGCGTCTTCCCGCAGAGGGCCAGGGAGGCGGCGGTCAGCGCGGCCAGCAGCAGGGCTAGCACGTAGCTGCAGGCTAGCGAGAAGTCCAGAGGCAGGTACTGACAGGCAGCTCTTCCCTCCCTCAGCACAGTCAGGAGCAGCCACTCGGCAGCGATGATGCCCTGCACGGCGCTCAAACCCAACGCCAGGCCGGTGAGGGCGCAGCCGCCGGGGCTCCGACGCTCCCGACCCAACCTGCGCAGACGGACGCCCTGAACCAGCAGGCAGGAGAAGCAGACGGCGAACAGGAGGCCCCACAGGGCCCTGCGGAGGAGACACAGCGACTCATCCTGCTCTATCAGGTAGGCGAAGCTCAGGCCGAACAAGCCCAGGATGCCGAGGAGCAGCAGGAGGATGGGCCCCACGCCGCTCCGCTTCTCGGCCTCGCTGATGTGGCGTAAACGGCACAGCAGGACGAGGGCGAGTAAGACGGAGGCCAGAGTCCCACCGGCAGCCACAGATTCAACGGCCACACCCCAGATGGAGTCCAGGTCACAGAGGAGGGTGTAAGGACGCACCAGGCCCCAGCCACAGCCTCGAGGGAGGGCCTCAGGGTCCGAGTTCTGACCGTCGGCACCATGAGAAACAGCCAACAGCAGCAGGAGGAGGACTGGGAGGAACGCCATCTCTGGAGAGAAGACAGACGAGAAGTCAAAGGAAAGCAGGAGAGAGAAGGACAGCGAGTCAGTCTGGTCATAAAGCTGAGCAGTCAGTCGCAGGAATCATACACCTGTGTGACGATACAAACAACCGGCCACTGCTATGCTTTAGAGAGGAAACAAAGGACAGCAGTTCATGCAGGGTGAAAGACTGAAGCCATAAAAACACATAAAACACATCCTCTGTCAGCAACAGCAGCCCTAAGCTTTTTATAACCTTTTCCATTTATTGCCAACAGCCTCAAATTAAAAGCAACACGCAGGAGATCAGCTGAGTTTTGGGTGTATGTTTGCCCAGCCTCAGCGCTGACAGGAAAGCTGCAGCGTCACGCATATTTTTATGAAAAAAATAAAACAGAAACAGAGGAAGTGCGTACAAGCAGTTCAGCTCACTATCAGGCATCTAAGGGCATCTAGCGAGGTGTGACACGACACACAACACGCTGCACACAGATACACACACTTTTAAGAAAAATGTCCCGGCGAAACAAAAAAAAAGCGCCTCAAAATCAATGCTGTATACCTTTTTCTTCATTCGTCGCTGCTGTCAACAGCCACACACACACACACAAACACACATTCTTTGGTTTCGCTGAGGGCTTTGCTGCGATGATCGCTGCTGTCGCCTCACCTGACAAGCTGTGTGTTTTATGGGAGGTTGATCTGTATTTAAAGGCACCACACACACAAACACATCTCCTGCCAGGTTGCTGTCGCTGGGCTTTTAGAAATTCTTTCCAAGCTGGATCAGACTTTAGTGTGTTCAACAATCTGCCTTCACAAAGCGCTTTTCTTCCCTCTCCATGCTCCAAGCAACACACTGGATTTGTTTATTTCAGGGAACTGTAGTCTCACTGTAATTCTGACATTAAAAATGTCACGGCGTCCACAAATAGACTGTACCACAATATTTGCATACCATGTAAAGGACACTGGATATCCCCGGCTCATATTAGCTCCTCATACCAGTCAGGAGGAGGTACGGGGTCAGGACATCAGAGAGCAGCAGGTTGAAATAAACACCGGCCTGGTCGAACAGTCTTAAAGGCATGTCGCTTATTAAGTGGAGCAGACTGCAAGGAAACAGACCCTCGATATTTAGAGTTGGGAAGATGTCCAGCGGATTTAAGCAGAGCTGCTTCTGATAGGATGATTTGTCTTCGGCAGACTTTAAAACATGAAGCAGCTGCAGCCAGTATATTAGGTACAGAATAAAAGCTGGACTAGGCAGGACTTTTTAGCATCACTGGGCAAATAACCGATAATAACCGTCCGGCATTTTGTAATTCAACTGATCTGAAAAGAAATTATGATTCGTGTCTAGGTGATTGGTGAGCGAATGTAAAAAGCAGCCCTCAGGATGTGTTGGTGTGGTTCTTAGAATTTTTTCCACTTTTCTAGATCTCAGCTGAATCTACAGCTCTCCTCTGCTTTACAAGTTTCATGGTGAGTTTCCAATCATTGTCTTATAACCACCAGCAGCTAGTTAGTATGGATCATCCACCGGCTAGAGAGCCAAACATTTCCATCAGGAGATAGTAGAGACAAGAACGGAGCTAAAAGGAGAGAAACTATTGGACTTACAAAACTGTTTGTCACATGGGTTGCACAGTGGTTGGTGATTAGCACTTTCACCTTGCAGCTAGGAGATCCCCGGTTCGCGTTCTGGTCTTCCCGGGATCTTTCTGCATGGAGTTTCCATGTTCTCCCTGTTCATGCGTGGACTTTCTCTGACTTTATCCCACAGTCCAAAAACATGCTGAGGTTAACTGGTAACTCTAAATTGTCCGTATGTGTGAATGTGAGTGTGATTGTTTGTCTCTATATGTAGTCCTGTGATAAACTACCCTTCGCCGTAAGTCAGCTGGGATAGACTCCAGCCCCCCGTGACCCTAATGAGGATGAAGCGGTGTAAATAATGGATGGATGGATGGCAAGTCAACGTGTCAGCTTCATGTCTTGTCATGTCCACAAGGGTTCACAGGAAGTAAATTTCGTCATCCGGCCAAATCCACAAAGGTCCAAGTCGACCATTCGCATTCGTTAGTGACTTTGCCGGGAAAACAAGTGGTACTTAAATCAGATTTCTGCCATCCATACCTTTATAATTCCTTATTAACATAGTTGCTGTCAGATGTTGGAGGACCTTTGAGTCGTACATGCCCCCTAGCAACCCTAATGAGGATTAAGCAGTGTAGACAATGGATGGATATTTGCCCCATCAGTTTAGAATGTGGTACGTCATCGTGTGCACAGCTTGTTGGTGCTGGTCAAACATCATTTTACTGTCAGTTTGTTCATTAAAAACACCAGAAAAATCTAAAAAGCTTTACTAATCCAGCAAACACTCTACTCACATTCAGTCAGACTGTACGTACTCACAGAATGACTATCTATTATTTAATGTGTTAATTCTTCCCGAGGTCTTCTTTCTTACTCTCATGGACATACGCTGCCAGCAGAACTCATCCATCCACTTATTTACAAGCTTTTGATGTCCTCATATCCATTTTTAAAGATATATTTTTTAAGACAGAAGTTGTTTACAACCTTGTGAGATATGATTATTTATTTTTCGGAGACCCCAGAGGGCTCAACAGTGGAAGATGCATGCCTGTGTATGCATGTGTTTTGTGCATACTCATTTGTTTGGAGCTCTTTCATGTATTCTTCTGAGATTTACACCCTCTAAAATTCTTCTTCACGCCTCCTCATTACTAAAATTCTCCGCTCCCTCGTTTCCTGCTGTTATTTCCTGTTGCCGCCTTCCTTCCTCGCTGTAGCCGTCGGTCATTACTGGTCTACATTAACATCAATCAGCGTTTTCGGAGGGATGAGTCACCAAAAAAAACCACAGTGCTGGATGTTCCTATACCAACACCTGACATTAACACGCATACCTGAACAAGTGGCACAAAAACACTCCCGACGGACTCGTAACATTGTGTTGTTTTTCTGGTGATAACCATGGTGACGCCCCCGGCTCTAAATTACAGGAATAAAACAAAAGAGAGAGGAGACAAAAAGCTCACTCACTCATCCCCTACAAGCTGAGCAGACGGCTCCTCCTCTGTCCTTTTCTGTCTTTCTTCTCCACATTCCTTGCTATTTCTAAAAGCAGAGGCGGTTAAGACGCACACTTGGGACCAGAGATGAAGCGACTGGGGGTTGAGTCCTGCACACTGGTGGCTTCTGGACTCGCTCAGCCTCCCGCCCCGTCGCTGCCTCTTGCACAGATGGTTGCCCCGGCTGCTTTTAGAGTGTGTCTTGGCAAACTGGTGATCTGAAAACTGAAGGATGCACAAGAGGGCTGCCAGTGTCCTCACACACACATAGCCTCACATGTACGCGGTCAGCCAGACATGCATGTGCAACATCCCGTGTGCGGTATCACACACACCTACAGGACACATGCTGCACACTCGAGTGCTCTTACTTGAGCTAATCTCAGTCACGGCCTTCTGTTTCGTGCCGCCGCCGTCTCGTCCTCCCTTCTATCTTTCCAGACATGTTTCTCTCCCTGTCACTCCTCGCAGCCATTTCTGTCCTCCCCTCCATTTAAAATCCTCGATGCCACCTCGGCGGCCTCGGCTCTGCTGCATCTGAGGATGCGCAGCGAAAGATGAGCCTCGCACACCTCCGACCCTCCTCCATCTAATCCCAAACACATCCCTCTTCCTTCCATTTTGGCGTCTTTTTCTTCCCTCCTCGTGCCCCCTTCCACCCCCTTCCCTCCCTTCCCCTTTATTCTTGCTGTGCATCTTATGTAACTGGGGGAAGGATCCAGCTCCTGCCAGTTCTGCTGCATGGCTGCTGTTTCTCAGGCATCATCTTCCTCAGTGCCAAGCAGCCTGCTGCCCTCCGAGGTCCATCTTAGTTTGCTATTCTGAACATCGCGGGGTTACATGGATGCATTCATGCTGCATGTGTCTCCGTCACACACTCATCCTGGCACAGCGCCCGTGTTCGCTGCCTCTATTTACATGTAAATATAACATTCAGCTTGGTGGCATGTATTATGCATGTGTGTGTGTGTGTGTGTGTGTGTGTGAAGGCAGAGCATTCTCACACAGAGCTGAATGTAGAAGGTAAGCAGCATCCAGTCCTTACAACGAGAACACAAGCGTGAGAGTGCAAATGTGCAGCACTGCAGTCATTCAGATGCGCTCCAGGCTGGATAGGCAGGGATGGGGAGATGTACCAACCATCCCGAACAATTACAACCTCGCGTAATTATCAGACGTAGCACAACCAGATGCCGTCTAATTACTGGGGTGATAATTGGGAGGATTATTGCACTTTGACGACTCACTTCAATTCTCGTTTTTCTCCTTTAGTCAGACTATTTGGACGATAATGGAGAAAGTGTGTCTGTGTGAGCGTGCAGGTGTACGGGTGGAAACACAACGATCCAGATGTTGAGGTGAGCGGGTCGTCTGTAGGTCCTCCGCCGGCATCTGCTTCGTGATGAAACCACTCGTGACTTGACCTTTTTCCATGGCAGTGAATACATTTACATCCTACTTTACTAACTGGGATTAAATAACCTCTAACACACCAGTCATAAATAAACTAAAGCTCATTTTGGAGTGTAGTCAGAGCAACGTTTAGGAGGAGAGGAAGAAATGAAAGAGGTGGAATCTCGTTTTCTTTCCTTTAAAGAATACACTGAGGTTGTGAGCAGAACAGTTCAGGCAGAATTTGTAAAATGTAATACAGTTTTATTGTGTTTCAGCCTTTATTTAACCAAGTAGATTATATTTAGTGAATGTAAGAGTTTCCTTTTTTTATTCTACTCTTTCTAAGGGTGTTGTTAAAGAATTATCTCAGTGATATAAAAGTAGAGGTTGTGTGTGACTCAGCCACAAACAAACGAAGGCTCATCAGTTGCTCTAAACTCTGAAATTTCCTTTGCAGAGAAAATCTATCTGCAGTTCAAATCTTTTCCAACAATCCAGTCATCTGTTAGAGTTAAAAGGCAGGTTTAAGGAGCATCACCAGTTTAAACATTTTTCCACGATGGGGTTTTGGAAAAGGTATTTTTTTTAGTTTATTGTGGATTGAGGGCTGAAGATCTGCGTGACTTCAACTGGCTTCATGTGGACACGCTCTCATCTACAACAGAGAGGAGCTTTTTTTGTTTGTTTGTTTATTCAAGGACACTTTGACACGACACATGCTTGTTATAATCCCTGAACTTGTCTCTTTCCAGAGATTACCTCTCCAATGGCGCGTTCAGCCGGAGTCGGAGACCTTCTGCAAAGAAAACTGCAAGAAAACTGCAAAGTCGCGCCCTGTTCACATTGGATTTCCAGCTCTTGTTTGTCTTGTTCAAGGCTCCTGGACTTGAAATTACAGCCACACAGCAGCAGACATAGTTAATTTCTCATACTTCATATGGATTAAAACCTGAAAACACGTCGAGTGACTTTGATCTGACAAGTATATTTTGTTTTCTTTACCTATTCCGGCCCAGTTATAACACTAGTGGTTTTAATGACCACAATTCTAGATCATCTGAATTCCTGCCTCATGTACACTACTGTTCAAAAGTTTAGGGTCATTTAGAAATGTCCTTATTTTTGAAAGAAAAGCATTTTTTTTCAATGACGATAGCATTAAACTAATCAGAATACAGTCTGGTTAAAGTGGTAAATGACTATTGTAGCTGGAAACAGCTGATTTTTAATGGAATATCTCCATAGGGGTACAGAGGAACATTTCCAGCAACCATCACTCCTGTGTTCTAATGCTACATTGTGTTAGCTAATGGTGTTGAAAGGCTAATTGATGATTAGAAAACCCTTGTGCAATTATGTTAGCACATGAAATAAGTGTGTGTGTTCATGGAAAACATGAAATTGTCTGGGTGACCCCAAACTTTTGAACAATAGTGTAAAATAACCAAAAAGTTCCCTCCGTCCTCTGATTTGTGCACATCTCTGACCTCTAACTAAGTCACCTCTCCTTCACAGCCGGCAGCCAGAGATACAAAAATCTGGGAATAGAAGGAGTTAAGGAAGGAGAAAGAGTGGAAGAGATGTGGCATGAGTGTGCTAAAATATGTAGGAGGAGTTGGTAGGACAGGTTTTGGGAAAAAATAGACTCTCAGATGACAGGAGAAAGCAGAGCCGAGAGGGATAAAATGGAAACACACTGAATGGAGACTGAAACAGAGGCAGCCCATTCACTGCACCAGCCTCCTGGGTGCATCACGGAGTAACTGACAGTACAAGTATTTTCTCCAGCCTCTTCAGACATCCCAGGCCACCCTAATTAGGCCTCATTACCATGTGACTGGGCTCACAGCAAGACCATATGCTAATTGACTTGGCAATTAACACTGCCAATGTTTAATCTCAACCCTCCCTCCCCTCCCTCTGCTCCTTTCCTCCTCCTCCTCCTCCTCCAGCAACAAGGATGGGGTGACCGCTCGGATGTGGAAGCATCCAAAACCCCCAAAACGTACCCAGACGGAGACCTCCAGCGTCGTGTGATCTGCTTGTGTGTGACGAGAAAGCATCAAAGCGACGGGATCTGGGGCAGGATGAAGAGGGGGTTGATCACAGGAGCCCCGGGTGATCAGATTTGGGTAGAGAGCGTGATAGTGATCAGAGGAGCAAGAGAAACGAGGAACAATCGGATGTGCCTAAGAAGAACTGGAGCGAGCCTTGTGCCTGGAGCGTGTATGTGTTTGTGTGTGTGTGTGTGTGTGTGTGTGTGTGTGTGTGTGTGTGTGTGTGTGTGTGTGTGTGTGTGTGTGTGTGTGTGTGTGTGTGTGTGTGTGTTTGAGTGTGTGTGTGCACGTATGAAAGCAGAAGCAGGGAAGTTGCCATGTATGTGACAGTCCGGCTCATGCTCAGCTGTGTACATAAAGAGGCTCCATGCGCACAATCATCCAAACAGGGTACATATGGCAGCAGCCCCGAGGAGATGCTGGAGCTCCGTCTTCTCCCAGGAGGAGACTAACTGCCTCATGAATGTGCAGCCTGAGAATAAACAGCTCCACTCCGCTGAATATTGATTAATGATGGAAAACAGAACACTCCAAAATAGGCCCGGGAGCTTTCCGAGTACACAAACCCTGCACTGACAGCAGCTCCACGCTCTCATATCATCTGTCTGTTTAGCAACACACAGTCAATCCATGCATTCACATCAATTTCCACACAAACTTCCTCCACCTGATTGGACTCAAGCGGGCGTTTAAGTGCAATCTCTCTCCAAGTGAGGCCCTGCTCTAGATCAGGGGTGTCTTCTAAAGGGAAGCCTTGGATTTAGCTGACCTAAGGAGCAGCTCAATGCAAACAGACATTGAGAGAATGCTCTTTTTTCTTTTCTTTTCTTTTTTTTCAGCACAAACACCCCCTCTGTGAACAATACCGGCCACATGGGAGGGTCCCTGGGGGTTCCAGAAGAGTGTGTTTGTTGGAGAGAACAGCAGCAAGGCCATTGTTACTGAGGTGTGTGTGATCCAAAAATAAAGAATGACATCTAACCTCGACACCAAAGAACGCACGAGTGATTGACACTCCTAAAATATCCCGGTGTATTGTGGGATGGAAAACGGAGGCGCAGCTACTAAAAAGGAGACCAACGTTTTTATCCTCGTGAGAAAAAATGTGCCTGAGCCAATCAGTCGTGAAATTTCACACAGCTCGAAGCCTCTGGTTAAGTTGTACACGGTTTTTTGTCAAACGCCCAGCGAGGTCAAGGCCATATGCGCCGAGCCCTGTGCGTAAATGTGCATCTGTGCAACATTTACGCATTACATTCATCTTTCACGCTGCGTGTCCTCTCAGCCTCACACACCTTTGCATTTGGTGCATCGACATCGCCTTTCGCAGGCTGTCAGTGATGCAACTCCCACCTCAGCGGCGATAAAACCCCCGAAAACCTGCCCGGTTATTTATTACACAAGCACAGAAACACTCAGATAAACCGTGTTGGGAGATTTTCACCCAAATATTCGGACGCACACAAATGTCAGCTCCCTCCCCCCGTCATCAGTATTCTACATGGAGAGCAGCACGTACCTGGATCGATGTAAACAAATGTGATGAAGGATGAAGACGGACGCACAGTTGTCAGGTTTGATGGGAGTCAGAATTTTTTTTTTAAAAAATGTCACATTTCGGAATGAGCTCCGCGTTCTCTCTCCGTCCACATGAGCCCGGAGGATCCCGGTTATTCAGCCCGTGCCCGTTGTCCTCGGAGGCAGAATGTGCACGAACACGAGTCCAAACGTGGGAGACGAAACGCGACGAGGTGTGAGGATTAAAATATGGAAGAGATTCTTGATCGTTTTTCCTCTAAATCCTTTGTTCAGCGGTGCGCATCTCTGACTCGCGCTCTGCAACAAAGACGGAGGATTCCTCAAAATAAAGAAGATGAGGGTCGAAATCCTGCGACGTGCACGAACCGTGTCCCCATAACAGCCGGATCCCTGCTCCAGACGCGGCGCTGATTATGCCGCTGGATGCCCGGGCTCACACTCGCTGCTCCCCGCTGCACCTCTCACGACTGAACGCATCACCGAAACTGCGCTCCGCATAACGTGCGTGATGATAATCCCGGTACGCACCCACAGACAGACACACAGGGACGGTGACAGGGACTCTTCTCGGTCCTGCCTCGCTCTGGCGGTTTTACTGGGGGTAAATTAACGGATCCCTGACATGTGGACGCCTTGTTAAAGCCACACTATATGCGCCGTGAGAATCAGACGCGCACACGCCTCCTAAACCCGCTGTCCTAGCGTCACTGTCAGTGTGCGCACAATTTGGACTCTCCAAGCGCTCCTCTGCTCCATCCAGCTGCTGCGTTACTGTTATTCTCTGCTCCACTGCGCTAAGTCACAGAAAACATGCCAACACAATGTCAGGTTGAACTTTTTTAATCCAATTTCCAGTGACGTCTTTCAGAATAAAGTTGAATAAATGCCCTCTAGTTGGGAATGTGCTGCTGTGACACAAATCTCACTTTGTTTTTTTATTTATTTTTTTTAAATCAGAAGCTCAGTAAACCTTTATTAGTTTTGTTAAAGACAGTAAAAGTAATTCACACACAAGTCGTTTTCTGAGCCACTGGAAGCACTGGACGGTTCAGTCAAACCAGAAACACTTGAGCCACTGGTCGACCTGCTTCACCTGCTAATGCTCTGTCAGACGCATTATTATTGTTATCCCACCTTACAGGCAGTTTGTTCCTTCCAATGTTAAATCCTGCCTCTTATCCTCCGCAGGCCTTGCAGTGTTTTCATGTTGCTGCTCTCTTATTTTGAAAGCGAGCCAGACCCTTTTCCGGGGTTCCCTTGGTTACCTCAGAGGTCTTGCCACAGCTCCAAACTGCTGTGATGCTTATTATTTCCCACTCACATCACATGCTTGTTGCCTCAGCTGCTCCAGTCCATCTACTGGGGAGGCTTTTTTACTGCTGGAGCCCCCCACCCTCCACCCTCCACCTCCACCCTCCACCCTCCACCCTCCACCTCCACCCTCCACCCTCCACCCTCCACCCTCTACTCCACCTCCTCCTCCTCCTCAACATGGAAGAGACTCCATTTTGCACTGATTTTCCTAAAACTCTCACCACTGCAGAGTCAGCCAGGCAGGAGGAGCCATGACACCTCTGCCCAGGTGGGCCACCGATGCTGCTCGAACATCCACTCACAGTCTCATTTTGCAATCCAGAGATTTGGAGGGTGTTCGTCTACGTTTTGGCTTCTGCTGCAGCACTCACATTTGACTCATGCTGCATGGGGTCGCCCCCCTCATTGTCCTCTCCCTCCCCCGACTTTCCCTTTCACATGCACACAAACTCATCAACACATGCAGAGTGAAGCGACGTGCAGGCAGCGAGGAGGCGTATCGTATGGAGTGGCAGCTGAGGATGTGAGACTAATCTGACAGGTGCAGCGCTGCAGAGTGACAGCATGGCAGGAGGAGGAGGGTCACCGCTCAGAACAGGAGCACCGAGGAGATTAATGGTCCTCTGACTGCATGTTGTAGATCTGCAGCACCTCCTTAGTCTCTCTACAGACGGCAATGTGACACTTGGGCTTTCTGGTGGGGAGAAAATGTCACCTGAATAATCATTTAAATAGTACGAACACCAACGTTTATCAGATCTGACTTACAAATTCAGAACATTTTACTGCAGCATGTTTGGTTTACTGCTGTAGTTTGCCTATCGGAATCATTCCAGAATTGGAGGACGTTTGGGCTTCAAAATTTTTGAAAAACAAACCTAGTTAACTTTTTAATTGGACATCAACAGCCATTTTCAGTGTAATTTACCCTAATTTACCCAACACATCAAGGCAAAGACCCAACAGTGTTTTTTATGATGTGGATTTACCTGAATAATTCAAAACCCTACAGAATTATATAAATTGCTGGACTAAATTAAATACTAAGGCGAAGAGACAACAAAACTAAAGACTTTACAAAGGGTACATGGAAAACCCAACAAATCTAAACATTCCCTCTGAGCAGTCAAGAGGAAGAACTGCCTTTAAACTAGGAGAGACCTCCAGCAGAACCAGGTTCAGGGATGGAGGACATCTGCCTCGACTGGTCGGGGTGAGGGTGAAGGATAGCAGAGGGGAAACTTTAAATAAGTGAATGTTTGAGGCTGGCAAAACGAGTCAAAAAAAAACTGCAAAAATGCACAACAATTTAGCACCTGATACTTGCTTTTTGACAGAATTGGACAAAGTAGGCACTTAATGGAGCTTTACTTTGCATAGAAATAACTTTTCAGTTACACAGAAAAGGCGATTGGCTTAGTTAAATTCAAATTCCCAATTAAAATTTCACATGAATTATCATATTTTTCAAATCTTTGCTTAGAAAATATGCTTGCTTAGTTTGTTAACTGAGAGTTAGCCGGGTCATTCCAGAACTGGAGGACATTTGGGCTTCAAAATTTCTGAAAAATAAACCTCTTTTACAGTTTTCTGCTCCATATTCATCAATAATAGGTATTGATTGGCTCAGCTTCCACATCAATGGTAGCATTTTTATTCCATGTTTTCTGTGTTGTTTGCTAACCCTACTCTAATCACAGTAACAGGGATGCTAATCCATGCTAATGTGATCTTTTTCTCAGCAGTAGAAGCTAGATATTTAGCTAGCTGTTACTGCTGACCAAGAGGACAAACTGACTGATGGAAAACAGTCCAAAGAATTAGTCTGATCCTGATAATATGAGGTAGAGTGAGACATTCAATCAAGGCTGACAATGCTATGAAAATATGAAAAATAGAAGAGAGGACATAGCTTTGCTCTACACATTCTACAGGAACACTGTTGGATGATGTTAATTCCAGTGTTTCATGTGATTCACTGTTTTCTTCTTCTTCTACCAGCTAAAAAGGTTCTGCTAACAGGGTTGTTGTGGGACACAGGTTCCACGCATAATAATAATTATTTAAAATATTATGTTGATTAATAAAAATGTTCCCACAATTACAATAGACAGTGAAAAAAATGAAACAAAAAAAAAAGAGATTTAAATTTCATTTTATGTGTTTTATTAGAGATTCAGTTTGGTCATCAGGGGAGTTGGACAAGAGAAAAATGGCATTTTAGGGGGAACTCCAGACTTATTTGGTATTTTAAAAATATTTTCAAACATTCTTTTCTCCTATTTTTCTTTTTAGATTTGGTCTCAGGAGAAGTAAATTTAATGTCCTCCAATTCTAGAATGACCCATAATCACACAAACATTCACTGATTTTAAAGACGAGTCCCTGAATTGTGGTTAGCTCTAAAAAGTTCCTTCTGTTGTGTTGAGACAGAAAGCAATGCAAAATGTTTTCGGTTATCTGTGTGGATGTGACTGTTTGTGTATTTAATTTACCCCAAACTCCCAGAGTAGCAGCTGTGTAGATATTAGCTGGATGGTGTGTTACAGTGGACCTGTGTGGAATTATTGTACCATCACACGTGCAATAATTAATCACAATTAATGGAACTGAAAGTACATCTTCAAGCTCATCAGGTTAGAGTAATTGGGTCATTAAGAGGTTTAGTACCGTGTAATAACTGAGTGTGTAGCTGGGAAGGTAAATTATACAGAGATCTGGTGCTGTAGAACAGAACACCTTGCGTATTTTGGCACGTAGACGAGATGATTGATTCCCCCTGATCTCTGCTAGAAGCCAGTTGCTAACATGACTCTGTCAAAGGTAATAAAATCCACCTAGCAGCACGTCTGAACCTCACTAATTGACACTCTATGCCTCATTTCATTAACCTATAACAAAGAAAAAGTGTAAATACAACCATTTGTGGTGTTGTGGGGTTCAAGCTTTGTGTTTATAACCTTCTGAGGACTTGTTGTCTCTGTGAAACTGCCACAGAACCAGCTCCAAGTGGTATTTGTGACTGCTTTTTAAATGTCTTGTGATGTTGTGTTTATGGTCTCTTTTTTTGCAATGAAGATCTTGATGTGAGACTTCATGAATAAATCTAGCTCAGACTCTAACAGGATATTTGCATTTATATCTACAGTACGGTGTCAGCATCATCTTGAGGCTCAGATAAAAGCAGCCAGAGGCAAACTCCTGCATCAGTATTTATAGCAGGTGACAAGGTAACTCTGGATCAGTGTGGTCATGTGTGAGGCTCAGTCGCTGACTAATAGAACTTCTCTGACAGGCAGTACACTAACTTTGGCTCTGCCTGGTGCGTGATTGTCCTTAAATGACGAGAGCACAAACTCTCACGGTGTCTTGTGTCAACAAGAATGACAGTCGCTTTCTGTCATTTTGTTTATGTACTACAGTGCTGTAAAAAAGTATTCAGACACCTTCTCTTTCTGCTTTACTTTAATTACTTTTCGACAAGTGTGACATTGGTTTTCAATAAAACTTCGATAAATCATGATTTAAAAACTGCATTTTGTGTTTTGTGGGTCTAATATTCAATAAATATAAATATTAGTTTGATGATCTGGAACATTTAAGTGTGAAAAATATGCAAAAATAGATTTCTGTAGGGGGGAAGATACTTTTTCACAGCACTGTATATGCTGTGTTGCATATTAAAATCTTTTTTCTTTTTTTTTAAATCTCTGTCCTTTTCCCCATCTGTGTTTATGTCAAAGCCTTCTTTCCAAAATCTGCAGCCTTCACATGTTTCTGTGGCTGATCTCTCTCCTCCTTTCCTTCTTTCGTGCCTCCACGTTGCCTCGTTTTCTCAGCTCAGCGACATGCAGGCTGCATCTGTTTCCAGCGACAAGCATCAGGATGAGAGTCTATGACCTCACAGGACGCATTAACTATGACAGGATGCAGGTGTCCAAAATTAGCAGGAAGAGATTCTAATTTTAAAGAGCACTTTGTTTCCAGACACACATCCCATTTCAAACAGACTGCAATGTATCTAACAGGGAGAGAGGATGTGAAGGGTGACAGCTGTAGGGTCACCTGAACAGTCATTAAAATACTACAAATACTAACATTTATCAAGTGGTTTCTAAAATGTGAACATTTTACTGCAGCATGTTTGGTTTTGCTGCAGATCTGCTGCTGTAGTCTCCCTGTAAACAGACAAACATCCACTCGTCTCACTGATTTTAAACTGAAAGATGAGCTCATGCTTCATGGTTTGTTCCTGACAGACATCTTCTGTTGTGTTGAGACAGGAAGCGATGCAAAATGTTTTCGTGTTATCTGTGTGAACGTCACAGCTTGTGCTTTTAATTTGCCCCAAACTACCAGAGTAGCAGCTGTGCAGAGATTAACTGGATGCACTGGCAGATCCCTGAACTTACCAGAAAATTCTTTGGTTTCTTCATTCTTTATGGAGCTGAACCCCTTAAAGTTATATTATCTTAACTGAAAATGTTTAATAGAAACAGGACATTAAGTTAGAAAGACTTGCAAAGGTGGATTTTGAGAAAAAGGTTCCGTTAGGCTGCCTTAGGGGAAGATTTGGATCCATTTTTAGTAGGTAGATGTCAGAACATCTGGAAGTGCTGTGCTAAATCACAGGTCTACCTTGTGTCCTTGGTCACTGCAGTAATGAAGGTAGCATACCAAGCAGGATAATCCAGAACTCATCTGGACGTAAACCTTCCGGCTTTTCGGAATCCTGAAGACCTGCCAAGGTTATGACCTTCTGAAACAGCGTAGCCCCACAGAAGGAGGATTCATGTTAAAGGTCGGCTGAATGTAACCTGGTTAACTGAAGACAAGCTACAGTAGATTAGCATGTCCTGGAGGGTGCATGCATCAGAGGCACATTTCTGGCCCACAAACACAGACCTGGTCTTATCTGACCTCTTCAAAGACCACCGCTGCACACTTGTTTCCCCTCAGTGAGCCCTGGAGACCTTTCTGTTCGCCTCTCGGGTTTCTCAATGGCTCTAAACAGGATTTAGCCCTGGGAAGGTCAGGGAGAGGTCAGTGGAATAAAGGCTGCTCCAGGATTTACCTTCCTCCCGAATTGTTTTTAAAGCCTGTCTCCAGAACTGGGCCTGGTTTCAGTCAGTGGTGAATAAAGGTTGCTCCGTTATCACCAGTGGAGCAGAAATACTACCAGAGAAGGATGAATGCAGGAAAGGGTCAGTCTGAGGAGATTTGTAGCTGCAGGTAAAGTAATGATAGTCTGCTGTATGGAAGCAAATCAGACTCATCAGATTCTGAATTTTAAAAGCTGCTGAATTTCTTACTTTGAATTTTTTGGCATCAAAATTGCGTAAGTGAATTTTTTATGCCTGAATTTAGCTCATCAAAATTCTAAAAACCAGTTAAAAATTCAATGTCTTCAAAATTCGCCATCAAAAAATTTCAATGTCTTCAAAATTCACCATCAAAAAATTCAATGTTCAAAATTCGCCATCAAAAAATTCAATGTTAAAAAATTCGCTGTCAAAAAATTCGCTGTTCACATCCGGGGGACTCAGGCGTAAACAATCGATCCTGGCCAAAATCGAACCAACGCCCAGCCAATCACGTGGCGCTCCTCCGGTCATGTGACGCAGCCGGTTCACCTCACAAGACCGGGGTCAATCACGGCTACCAGCATGAACGACGTCGCTTCAGTGAGTGTATTAATCCTTTTTGTCCTGTATGTGGTTTGTTTTTGTGAGTCAGTAAGCTGTAATGCATGCCGTTAGCTGCGCCAGCACAGCGTTAGCCGCGCTAATACAGCGCTAGCACAGCGCTAGCCGCGCTAATACAGCGCTAGCCACGCTAATACAGCGTTAGCCGCGCTAATACAGCGCTAGCACAGCGCTAGCCACGCTAATACAGTGCTAGCCGCGCTAATACAACGCTAGCACAGCGCTAGCACAGCGTTAGCAGCGCTAATACAACGCTAGCACAGCAGTCTAGGGCGCTATCCGCGATTTGCAGTATATAAGGTCACAACAGACAGCTCGTTTCTGCAGCTGGGTAGTTGGTAACAATTTTATAACGCCACAAAGGGGTGGATAGTGTGATTTATGCGCCCGAAAATGCAGTTAAGTCACGAGCAGTAGGGTTGCCACCTTTCAGAAATGAAAATAAGGACGCCCACCACGGCTCCTTGGGCCACAGTTCAGTAAAATCGGAATAGATATTCACAGATTCAGCAGTCCACCATCAATTAACATTATAAACGATGCCTCTTTTCCATCGTTGTAAGGTAGACAATGTGCTACAAGCCTAGTTTTATCAACAGTAGCTGTCTTTCAAGTCGCAGAAATAACATTGGTGGTCTCAGAGCCTGCTGAAAGGCTGCTGTATTCGGGGGACACTACTATGTTTCAGAGGGAGATGTCTATTGAGTTATCTTGTTGTGCCGCTCTTGCCTGGGTTTGCAGCATGGTTGGGCAATGTGTGGGCACACAGCCCCTGTTCACCCTCCATAGACATCAATGCTATTCGGTCGCCGCGTGATAAGACAGCGACGTGGTTGATAAAACTGGGGCTTGGTAGGCTCATTGGCTTAACCTGACATACTGATGGTAAAAAAGAGACATCGTTTATCGATTTTTGTCACCATGTGCCTGCTCCTCCGGAAGGAAGAGTAGCTATTGGCTGTCCTAGAAAGTCGCGTAGATTAGTCGCTAAATGATGTCCATCTTACGCCTGTCTGTGGCAGAAGTTCCCTTGGCATGTAATTGTAAGTGCAACATTGGGAGAGACGATAAAGTGAGCTTGTATTATACACCAAAATATGTTTCTGGAACTAGAGGCTAAATTGGCAGTTGATTGACTTTAGGGTACAGTGAAGGAAACAATTTTCATTTCCAATTCCCCCGCTCCGTAAGCAGGAGACGGGGAATCTGGCAGCTACTTTGAGTACATCTGCCGTCTGGACATGGAGTGATTGTGGGGTCTCCTCTCATAACAGATCAGTGGGATGCTCAGGTCAACTAGTGACCTGACCCCCTGTGCTTGAGGAAGGACAGGGGGAGGACTCACCTCGCGCACCTCGCTGCTCGTTGAGGACAGTAGCTAGCAGGAAGCGATCGCCAGCTTTCATGGTCAACAATGGCGGGATAGCCAGATTTAATTTTAGTGGGGGTACATCAGATATTTGTGGGGCGGTGTGTAAGTATATAAATTAAAGCTGCTGACCGACCTCCGGTCGCTTTAACAAAGTTTTTTTTTCCATGTTTTTTATTTTTTGCTGCTTAAACCCAATAAAAGCTATATATGACCTTTTCATTTGGACTGTTAACATTCAATTTATGATGACTTTGTTTATGTGAAGATTACAACAGACATTTAGCATGCAACATCGCCTGTTTCCAGTAAAACGGTAGGCTCAACAACACGATCCCGGAGGCAATTAAGTGACAAATATGTGTGCAAGAACAGAGGCACTATGATAACCTGTCAAGGTCACGTCTTAAAATGTTTACTGCCA
>CM049583.1:4934012-4946243 GCA_027123335.1 Amphiprion clarkii | reverse complement strand
TTTTTTTGCGGCAAATTTCATGACGATTTTTTTTTCAAAGAAAACCTTTCTGGGGTGTTTTTCACACCGTCCTTTACATTATTTCATCATATGGCACGTTTTTACAACATGTTTGAAAAATCACATTTTTTCTTCAACATAGTGTAGTAAGGCGTTTTTTTTTTTTGCGCCAAACTTCATGATGATTTTTTTTCCAAGAAAACCTTTCTGGAGTGTTTTTCACAGCCTCCTTTACATTATTTCATCATATGGCACGTTTTTACAACACGTTTAAAAATCGCATTTTTTTTTCGACATAGTATAGTATGGCGTTTTTTTTGCGCCAAACTTCATGATGATTTTTTTTTTTTTCAAAGAAAATCTTTCTGGAGTGTTTTTCATGGCCTCCTTTACATTATTTCATCATATGGCACGTTTTTACAACACGTTGAAAAATCCACCAGAGAAACCAGAGCTAATCTCGCAGCCAAACAACTGATAACAGGGAGAAATTGGACTGGAGCAGAGTTATATAAAAGTCTACAGCCTGTCTCATTCTCTTTCTTTCAAGCGCTCCTTCCAGCCCGAGCTGCAACCTCTCGAGGTCTTGTGTTACCTCCACCCTTCTGCACAATTACCCACCCAAGTAGAAGCTGCTCTTTCTGGCATCGAGTGGGCCGGGGAGGGGAGAGGCTTCGACCGGAGAGCGTCCTGAAGACAGAAAAGATTGGGGACATGGATTTTGGGGAGGAGTAGGGGAGGATTACTGGACGAGATCATGCCTTCACAGATATGGAGTGCCGTCGCCGCTCAGACGTCCTGCTAACCCCCCGCGTGGAATCAGACGCCGGGCAGACAGATAATCCTTCCCAAAGTCTGTCATTTGATGTCACCCCCTCCCTCAAACAGGCATGTATGTGTCATGCATATGTACAAGCATGTGCAGGACGGGGGGATTTGAGGTCACAGCTATGTTTTGTGTTTTCGGGGGGAGAGTTAAGGATTATTGATTTAGTAGGACACTGGCCAGATGTACCCACACACGCTGACACTGTGGTCAAATTCCATGTCAACACTTTACAGCGATGTTGTTCAATAACAGAAACATTTGATTTGTGTGGAGTGAGAGCTCTGAGTGCTTTCACTTCCCTCCATTAGTAATGGCTTTGTTAATGTTTCTCTCTGAAGCCATTTCATTCATGTCTAATAGATGATAGCTCCATCAATCCGTCCACACCATGACTCCAGAACTGGAGGACATTTTACGTCCCACCCATCAAATTTCAAATAATCCTTATAGAAAATACTAAAACAAGCAGTTGCTGTATGCATTTACTTGGCCTGAGACCAAGCCATCATATCCCAATTTTCCTCACTGGAATTCTGAATGGATGGTTGGTTTTATTCCTTCAAGAATCAAGAGAAAGAAAAACCTGACAGGCTCTAGAGGCAACCAAAAAAGAAACTGCAACTGGTCAGTGTTCACGCCCATCCTGCATTTCTGCCCTCTGACTGGTTCCCTTGTCTCGACCAGCTGTATCCTCCTCTTCCTCCTCTTCCTCCTCGTAATTCTCTTCGTCATTATGGTTCATGCCATTTCTGTTATCTCCCTCTGTTCTGGGAGGAATGTCCTTTCTTCTATTTTTCATATTTTCTCAACATAGTCAGACTTGATTGAATGTCTCCCTCTACCTCATATTATCAGGATCAGACTAATTCTTTGGACTGTTTTCCATCAGTCAGTTTGTCCTCTTGGTCAGCAGTAACAGCTAGCTAAATATCTAGCTTCTACTGCTGAGAAAAAGATCACATTAGCATGGATTAGCAACCCTGTTACTGTGATTAGAGTAGGGTTAGCAAACAAGACAGAAAACATGGAATAAAAATGCTACCATTGATGTGGAAGCTGAGCCAATCAAGCCTTTGATAGTTTATTACCTATTATTGATGGATATGGAGCAGAAATTGGAAAAGAGAAGGGTTTTTTTCATAAATTTTGAAGCCCAAATGTCCTCCAATTCTGGAATAACCGTTCTCCTCTATGTCAGCCTCGCTAACCCCAGGTCTCTGTCGCTGCTCTTCATCTAGAAGCCGTTTTCCATCTCTTTATATCAGCACTTTGCTTTCCTTTCTCAGTCTGTCTGACATCCCTCACTCTCCTGCTATTTTTTCTCTCTGTGAGCATTCACATCACGTCCTCATCTCCCCATTTGCTCAGATTTTAAGCTCGATTCTGGGAGTAAAATGAAACCCTTGTGGCGATTGTTTGATATAGAAGTGGTTCATTTAGCAGCCTGAGCTCAGAGTTTAAGTTCAGCTACACCTCGATCGGTGTGTGTTTCACGTGTGCCTCTGCGAGCTCGATCATATAAATGGAGCTGGCAGGACTAGAGAGCAGCTCCAGACCCAGGAAGGAAGGAGCTCCACTCAAATTAATCTCCACTGGACGGCCCAGTAAAGGAGCACAGCCATTTTTGGGAGCAAGGAGCCATCTCCTAGGTGAGCGCCATGGCAACAGCCAACGTGGGCCCCAGCTTCCCGAGCTGTCCTTTTCAAGCTCGCTATCAAAAGTGGCAGGCCAGGTTTTTTGTTGTGTGGCGTCTCTCGCTCCCTCTCGGCCCATTCTTCTGCCTCCTCCTTTCTGTGGTCCTGGCCTCGTCCTCCAGAGAGGCTGTGAGAAGGCTGACCAGGGGGAGCGTCTGTGGGAAAATGTTGCCAGACAACAGTGGGGTATGTGACAGCGAGGGCGAGCTACAGGACATACATCATTCATTCAGAAAGTGGGAGCCTCGTGCTTCTCATTCGCTTGTTTCCAAATAATGCAAGTTGCAGATTTGGGGATTTTGTTCCAAAGTTGTGTTTAAAATCTAGAATAACTACACTACCAGTCAAAAGTTTGGACACACCTTCCCATTTAATGTTTTTTCTTTATTTTCAGGACTATTTACATTGTAGATTCTCACTGAAGGCATCAAAACTATGAATGAACACATAAGGAATTATGAAGTAAATAAAAAAGTCTGAAATAAGTCAAAGCATGTTTTATATTTTAGATTCTTCAAAGTAGCCACCCTTTGCTTTGATTACTGCTTTACACACTCTTGGCATTCTCTGGATGAGCTTCATGAAGTAGAACCTGAAATGGTTTCCAACAGTCTTGAAGGAGTTCCAGAGATGCTGAGCATTTCTTGGTCCTTCTGTCTTCACTCTGTGGTCCATCTCATTCCAAACCATCTGGATTGGGTTTAGGTCAGGTGACTGTGGAGGCCAGGTCATCTCCATCATCTCCTTCTTGGTCAGATAGTCCTTCCACTGCCTGGAGGTGTGTTTGGGGTCATTATTCTGCTGAAAAATAAATGATGATCCAACTAAACGCAAACCGGATGGGATGTCATGTCGCTGCAGGATGCTGTGGTAGCCATGCTGGTTCAGTATTCCTTCAGTTTGGAATAAATCCCCAACAGTGTCACCAGCAAAGCACCCCCACACCATCACACCTCCTCCTCCATGCTTCATGGTGGGAACCATGCATGTAGAGACCATCCATTCACCTTTTCTGCGTTGCACAAAGACACGGCGGGTGGAACCAAAGATATCAGATTTGGACTCATCAGACCAAAGCACAGATTTCCACTGGTCTAATGTCCATTCCTTGTATTTCTTTGCCCATGCATCATCTTTGTAACATTTATAAACTATAATGTTCTACTGTTTTTTCCTTACATATCACATCAGTGCAAGAGCATCACGGTCGGTCTGTACTAACCTAAATCTTAATATTCACCGCTCCTACTGAGCAGTCTTTGTGGCTGAAGCTCCTGCCATCCGTGCCCCATTTCTGAAGAGATTTCACTGAGTAGTTTCATATTGGTCAGCATCATGCAGATGAAGCTTGTAGTGGGTGTAATCTGGCATAGTGGAACAGCCATGATTTGGATGCTGTACTGATGTATTGTTCATCATGATACTGTATGTAGCGTTACTCTTGTGTTGTCAACTGACTGATGATCCCTTAAAAAAACAAGATCTAAAGCTTATCTTTAAATTTAAAACTGACTAGTGTCGCATCCACACGCTTCCAAATATATTGAAACTGCAGCTTTTCTCCACAAAGACAGACCAGACATTAGATGTGGTATTAGGGTTTATTATTGACAACAGATGTGGTATTAGGGTTTAATCTTGACAATAGATGTGGTATTATGGTTTATTACATTCATAGAATAATGACAGAAGTCTTAAGGTGCATGTCAACAAGTACAGCTAAAATAACATCACTTAAAGGTTATTAAAAGGTATGTCCACACCACAAAACACATGCTGAATAATTCACGCATCTCTAGCTGCTTCCGACCCTCTTTATAAATACATGCAGTAAGAGCTTCTCTGTTTATGTTACCACAGAGCCACCTTGTGGATAAATGAGGCGGCGCATGGACAAAGAGTACAGTGCATATGTTGCTTAAATAGTTCTGGATATTCCTAAATGACAGACAGATGATGAGTTTGAGCTAGAAGTGAGAAAATCAGATCAGATTTACTGTTTTAGAACGTTAGAATGAACCTGCATTATCCTAAAAATAAGCCCTGACCAGCCCATCTAGCATCTAGCAAGGGTGTCCAACATACGGCAGGGTGAGTTTCCAAAGTGTAAAAATTACAGAGAAGACATGAAGTGCAATTTTTCAATAAAAGTAACTGCTATTTTAAATTTGTACTTTGCCTCTGCAGATACACTGTGATCCATAAGTTGTAATGCACACATATAAATGATAAACTGAGGCTTAACATTGTTGAAATGGCACTTATTTTCCTTTTAGAAATGTCAGATTGTTAATAATCTCTTGTAAAAATATACACCATCGTTCAAAAGTTTGGGGTCATCCAGACAAATTCATGTTTTCCATAAAACTCCCACTTTTATCCATGTGTTAACATAACTGTACAAGGGTTTTCTAATCATCAATGAGCCTTTCAACACCATTAGCTAACACAATGTAGCATTAGAACACAGGAGTGATGGTTGCTGGAAATGTTCCTCTGTACCCCTATGGAGATACTCCATTAAAAATCAGCTGTTTCCAGCTAGAATAGTCATTTACCACATTAACAATAGTACAGCTGGAAGGGACCTACAGCGCCACCAGCATAACTATGTAGCTACCGACACCTACATCTTTTGCACAGCAGCCCATTGAGACAGGATGGTGAAGTTGCAGCCGTAAATGAGAATCTCAGTGTTGCCAATAGCTGTTTCCACAACATAGTTAACGTGCATTTTAAGGTATTGCATCAGGAAAAGTTAATGGAAATGACAAAATCTGAATAAAGGTTCTCAATTTTGCAAAAACAAAAAAATTTTTAGGTCTTTTTGAGAGAGTGTTCATAAGCTTAATTGAAAATGGAAACAGCTTTTTCAGCAGTTTTGACATCAAAAATTTTACTTGCATGACTGAGGAGCTGGTTTTGCTTCTTTTATTGTCTTTGAATCCCAAAAGCAAAAAACAACTTTCTCCATTGAAAACAATAATTTTTTTTTTTGTTTGTTTGTTTTAACCATTTTTTCTGGCGTAATCAGCTAAATTCCTTTTGTATCTTTTTTTCCCCCATTTTTGTACCTTTTCTAGACTGGATTTCTGATTCATTCAATGTTATCTTCATTGAAAAATAAAACTGCTTTTCTTTCAAAAATAAGGACATTTCTAAGTGATTCCAAACTTTTGAACGGTAGTGTATGTGAACATTTTCAGAATGTACTATTTTGCACTAAAACAAAGGGAAATATTTGGAGTTACTTGCTATTTTGTGGTCACTTCTAGGTTATTATGCTGTGATTTAACTGGTCACTTGGGATCAAACTGGGCTGTATGTGGCCCCTGAACTGAGATGAGCTCGGCACCCCTGGTCTAGCGGGACGCCATGAACGGCTGCAGCCATCCCAGGTGGCGTGACACCTTCTGGAAGATGTAGCCTTTGGTGCAGTCGGCGCCCGGCGGCTGACTCAGCACCCCGGTGAGGAAGAAGACGTCCCTGTAGAGGGTGAGCAGGGGGCTGCCGGAGCTCATCTTGCAGTCTGCGTTGGCGCGAGCCGTGGTGCAGCCCATTTTATTGGTCATCAGGTTGGGGTGAGTCTCCAGACACTTGGGCAGCTTCTCGTAGGCCAGCTGGTTGAGGGACAGCGCGCCCGGGAAGGCAGACTCCTGCTCGGGGACCTTCCAGCCGGTGACCACAGCTGGATTCTGCCCTGACATCAGGATGCTCTCAGCGAAGTCTCTCTCCGGCAGACAGGCGGCGACCACCTCTCTCTTGAAGACGATGCGGTCGCGGAGCTCGATCACAGCCAGGTCGTTGTCAGGGCGACCCTCCACCCAGCGAGGGTGAGTTTTAACCACTTTCACATACAGCGTCTGCTCTCCGCTGGCGTAGGTGGTGCTGCGCTTACCTGAGGAGGAAAGTCATGTTAGAGGTGAAAAACTCAGAGGCACGTTCTGAAGTCCAGAAGAGGAACAAACATCAGTCCAGTTCAGTGCAACTTTAAAGTCCTGAGGAGTAAAACAGAGATAAAACCTGCAGGGTTCCATTCAGTCCTAAAACATTTAAAGGCAAGTCAAGTTTATTTGTATACCACAATTCATACACAAGGAAATTCAAAGTGCTTTACATTGACAAAGAAATACACCACCATTCAAAAGTTTGGGGTTACTTTTAAATGTCCTTATTTTTAAAAGAAAAGCAGTTCTTTTTCAATGAAATAACATTAAATGAATCAGAAATCCAGTCAAGACATTGTTAATGTGGTAAATGACTATTCTAGCTGGAAACAGCTGATTTTTAATGGAATATCTCCATAGGGGTACAGAGGAACATTTCCAGCAGCCATCACTCCTGTGATGTGCGAGCTGGAATCGAACCCGGGCCGGTGAGTCTGGGTCCAGCCCCCTGTACATGGGTCGCCCTCTTAACCCGTTGAGCTATACGGGCGCCCGAATTACTGTGTCTTTAAGTGTGCAGCCCTTTTTTTTTGAATGTCATTCATCAGTTCTGTGGCTCAAAACGCTGCCCACTGTTGTGTGATTGTGTGTTTTGTTGACTCACCGACAGCCACCTGGAAGGACGGATATTTGGTGGTGCACTGAGCTGAAGTCAGGACCAAATTCTCCTTCAGAATGACTCCGCTGCAGAAACCGTCCGACTCTGAGCTCTTCAGAAGAGCCTAAACAAACAACGAGACGTCAGCAACATCCGGAGATGATCCTGTAACGTGTCCCAGTGAGCGTTTGCATCCTACCTGCCAGGGACACTCTGAAGACGTACAGGAGAGGCCTTCGAAGTTGCTGCGCATGTTCCTGGCCTGTCTTTCATTCCACTGACTCAGACTGTTCACCTTACCACAGGGGTATTGGACTGACAGAAGAAAATCACAGTTAAAACATTTTGTTGTTGCTGTTGCAAGTGTTATAAACTTGGAGGTGTGAAATAAAAGCTGTGAAGAACTAGTGAGCCTCCCAGCTGTACATGTGAGGTTCAACGCAACAATAAACAGTCGTGTAGCTCAAACAGGAAGCGTCTTCTTCAGCCTTTTTACAGCAAAACAGCCCTAAAATCAGGAATTATAGAGTCACAGTGAAGTGAATCATCTTCACAGTACCTTCAGTTGATAAACTGTAAGATTATCTGGCTGAAAATAGATTAAAAATATGGGACCTTTAACGTGTATTTGGAGCCAAAAATGTGCTTTTTAGTTTTATTTCCTCAAGAGAAGAAACAGTTCTGCCTGGTAAACGAACCAAACCAGCATCTAACAAAGTGATGAATCACTGCTCTGCTTACATGCAGTTCAATGTGCAGATAAATAAAACTGCTGGCAGAAATGATGGAATCACCACTCTTGGGGGACGTTCATTCAGTTTTGTAGGAAAAAAAGCAAATCACAGACATGCCGCAAAACTCATTTTATTCAAATTTTTCCCTCTGCTTGATCTAAAAAGAGCAATTGTTACTGACTACAGTAATTTTCTTTCTTTTGTTACTCTGCCAAGGAACGCAGTGGAGTTAAGTGGCACAGATAAAAAGAAAACTCCTTTATTGAAATTGATATTTTTCAAGGAGAATATTCTCAACTTGTATCGTATTTTGTCCTTTAGCTTGAAGTAGTGAATGACTTTAGGTGGCTGAATTCATTAGCCATCTCGTTTTACATATAATAAAAATGCATTGATTGGATGTTTTCAAGTTCAAAAATATGTCATGCATTTTGTAGTAACCACACAAGTCATGGGAAAATGCCAATTTGTCACGTGTAGTTTTCTTTAAAGGATAAAACAGTTTGTTTTATTTTTAAAAATTCTAATAAAATAAACAAAAAAAATTAGCATAAGTATCAGATTAGCTTGTGTCGCCCGCCCTCCCCTCCTCCCAGAAGTCCCTCCCCCCCACTTTAAAGGCAGAGAGGGTGAAGCTAAGGACCCCACATCGGTGTTGGTTTGTCTGTCTGTCTGTCTGTTAGCAACATTACCCAAAAATGGACTAACGGATTTGGATGAAGTTTTCAGGGAAGGTCAGAAATGATACAAGGATCAAGTGATTAGATTTTGGCAGTGATGCAGCTTATAGTCTGGATCCATGGATTTGTTAAAGATTTCTGTATCATTGTGAGATAGTGACGGCATCACTGTAACCATGACAACAAGTGAACACTACGTCAGCTGCCTGCTGACAATCACATGATTGTGATCCTACTACAAATCCACCACTGCGAACTTATTGGGACTTATCCGTTGGAAATCATACAAGGACCCATTGATTAAATTGTGGGGGTGTTTCTGAGTCCCATCAATTCCTGTCGCTTGCTACATGTTTAGGTCACGTGATTCGGTATCTGTGCATAATGTACACATGCATAACACACGCCTGTGCTCAGTGCAAGGTCATTTTGTTTGTGAGTGCATCTATATTAAATGGCCACATTCTATGGTGCTGTGATTTCTGATCATCAATAACTCATAAACAAATGCTGCATTTCTAAAAAAAAAAATGCTGCATTTCTGACAATGCCATATGGGGGAATGAACAGCCTTGGAGGAGTACTGCGCTCTCTGAGTGCTTTTCTAGTTTTTTAAATGTTTCTCAAAACCAGAAGGTTGGCATTCTGAATAAAAATTGTTCTGTGGCATGTCTGTTATTTGCATTTTTTCTACAAAATTAAACAATTGAATGAACGTCCTCAAAGAGTGGTGATTCCTGGATTTTTTTCCATGGTTTATAGAAGCACTGTTCATAAATGTGTGTTTGTTGTCCATGAATCTCAGGTGCAGGATGAGATGCAGGATCATGCAGCCCAGAGGGTCAAACCAGCTCCTGCTCAGTGAACTCAACACTGACTACAGATGTTCTGTTTAGTGCCAAACCAAAGTCTTCCAAACAGTACACCTATATAATAGAGATATAAGAAACATAGAATGCTTTGTGAAACCAGCTCTTCCTCAAAAATATGAGAAAACAGAATTGAAGTCACCAAATCTCCCAACATCATACCATCAGCTGAAGCTTGCTGCAGGAAAACACAACCAACAGAGCCTGTGAACTCATATCTGAGCTGTGCTACCTGGCTTAAGGACAGATTTATCTAATGAAATGTTCCTCTCAAATTCTAATCATATTCAACATATTGTGACTAAAATTTTGTCTGTGTGTTGCGCTGCAGACAATGGAAAACATGTGATTTACAGATATGTGAGCTGCAATAGGAAATAACAAATGCAATACATAAAGAATGCAGAAGTTGGACCGGCAGACAGAAGAAGCGCACCTGCAGCCTCGCACGTATTCTTGTCTGAACTCTTGAGCCTCCACCCGCGGGCGCAGGAACACTCGTAGGACAGGTAGCCCGGTTTACAGAACTGGGAGCAGCCCTTGTCCTTCTCCAGGGTGCACACAGTCTGGTCTGGAAACAGAAACAGGAAGCTGCAGATCTCACAAACCTCAGGAGAAGCAAACCAGCAACAACGCTCACGTCCACCTCTCACCTTTTTCACAGTGGACGCCCGAGAAGCCCGATTTGCAGACGCAGTCGTAGCCCCCAACGCTGTCCGAACACATGGCTCCGTTCTTACAGGGGTTTTCTGCACACTGATCTCCATCTGAGACAAACCCAGGAGAATATCTAATGCACCGCTAATGACCGAGCAGGGAAGGGAGAGGTTCTAATGCAGCACTTACCGATGTAGACCGACCAGAAGATATCCTGGAAGAGAAACGGAACGTGATCAGTCACTCATTTATCAGGGAGAGGCCGGGAAGAGATGAGGAGGGGATGAGCAGTGAACCTACCGTACGGTACGAGTCCTGGAAGAACCTTCTGGCCTCCTCGTAGCTGCAGACCTTCTCCATGCAGGCCTGCTCCAGGGTGGAGGCCGAACTCCTCTTCTCACGGATCAGAGAGCTCGCCTGCTGCTTCTCCAGAAACACTGAGGGACAAGTTCACGCCACAGACTTAGACTGACTTCATAAATCCATGAAGGGAAATTAAGCAACACGGCTGAATTAGTCGACAATTCACTGATTTATTTGCACTGCTGTGTTTCACAGCATCAGAAAAACTGAACAAGTCCATCACAATTACCTTTTTTTTCTTCTCTGGGACTTGTGATGAACACTTGTCAACATTTTAAGGTAATCGGTAACTATCTTTAGTCATTTTTAAGTTTAAAAAAAAACAATAAAAATGATTATTTCAAAAACATGGTATCTCTCCAAAAAAAAACTATGAGAAAAATTAACAAATATTAATGAACCTCAGCTTTCTGTTTAGGAAAAAAAACCAACTCACAGACAAACAATAACAGATCAGACAAAACAAATGACGTTAAACCTTTATATGCACAAAAAAAAAATCCAAAAAAAAGATTTGGCAGAAAACTAAACTAAGCAATAACTTGTAGCAAAACAGTTTAAGATTCTGTAGAAAACAAACAAATAAATAAAATGCATGAAATGTGGATCGCCATCTGCTAATTCTCTCTTCCTGGTTAAATAAAAGCAGATAAATAAACAACTAAATTAATACATGTCATCTCTCTTTGTGGCTAAATAAAGGTGAATAAATAAATAAACTATGCTAATATATAAAACATATAATATAACTACTGTCCCCTCTCCTCCTGGTTCAATAAAGGTAAATAAATAAACGTCCCCTCTCACCTGGCTCGGCGCTCTGGACGGCCGCCACGGCTCCAGCCAGCAGACACAGCAGAGCGGCGGACGCTGTCGAGGAATTCATGGCGCTGCTGAAGAGTTTCCTGGTTCTGATTTAACGTGTTTGTTCTCCTAGAAACAAGCAGAGCACCGGATGTGACGAAGAGAACGTTTAAGTACTAGGATCCATCTGAGGCAGCCCTAAATAAATGGAATTTAATTTTATAATAAGACTAACAATCATTTCTTTCAGTAATTCTCAACTAAAACATGATTGAATGCATGAATTATAATATTATAGATTTAAGATTCTTACTGGTTACTGTCACACTTTATAGATCATCAGCTGAGGAATTAATTCAGTTATTTCAAGCATTAACTGATACATGAGCAAATTAGAAATGCTAAAACATAGATTTTCTCGAAACAATCACGTTTTTCTTTTTGCGGTACAATTCATCATAACAAGCTCAACAAAAATCATTTTTTTCATGAATTTACATGGTCTTTTTGTGTGTATTACAAGCAGCTACATGCGGTTCAGAACCACAAAACCAGATTCTGAATCAATGACATGATGAGAAATAACTGTGAAGATTTCAGGTTTTTATTTTTAATAATTATTGAGATATTGTCGTTCATACTGCCTCTGGTTTCATTTCATATCTCAGAAAGTATCTAATATTATTAAGGTAAGTAAATGATGATTTAACATGGACTAACATTATCTGCTCTAGCAGAAATATGAAGCTCCTGTGGTCTTAACATCCTGTACACTCCCCTTGTCCTAAGGGTCCCAAAAATGACCCACCTGTCCTGGTTCTGGACTGCTTGTGTCCTGGTTCTAGACTAGTTGTGTCCTGGTTCTAGACTAGTTCTGTCCTGGTTCTAGACTGGTTCTGTCCTGGTCCTGGACTGCTTGTGTCCTGGTTCTAGACTAGTTGTGTCCTGGTTGTAGACTAGTTCTGTCCTGGTTCTAGACTGGTTCTGTCCTGGTTCTAGACTAGTTCTGTCCTGGTTCTAGACTGGTTCTGTCCTGGTCCTAGACTGCTTGTGTCC
>CM049583.1:4696512-4929012 GCA_027123335.1 Amphiprion clarkii | reverse complement strand
TCAGAGTGTGAAGCCCCCAGACAATGTGTGTAATGATGATGTAATGGGTTAATAACACACACACACACACACACACACGCAGTAATGACCTGCAAAGACCCACCGCTGACCTCACACTCATACATCACCACGGGAAATAACGAGGTCAGGTACAGAAGCACCATCACCTGCCCTGGTTTAGTTTGGAGGAATAACACTACATTACAGTCACACATCAAAAATACCCTCACCCACATGTACGGCGTGTGATATTAAATCCAGCTGCAAACAACAACCCAGACACAACACAATAACGGCCGCATCAAAGCACCACAAGATTGCATGTAATCGAGTTTGTGTGACAAGGACCAACGATGATGCTGTGTTAAGTAGTGGAAAGCAGGCAGCCATTGGCCCTGTGGGGGTCTTTCACAGCCCCAGCAGCTACTCTTGAAGAATCACCTTCCTCTGTCCCACATTTCTCTGTGATCAATTCACGTCATCAGGCCATATTTTATTTAACAGGCTCCCTCCCTGTGTCGCCTGCAGCTCATTTGTTCACATGTAGCAGAACAGAATTGGAAGCACGTGATTGTTGCTTTCTGCTCCTTCCCACGTTTACCGCCTGATCAGAAACATTTCAGCCATCGCTGGGCAAATTCTCACTCAGCTCCAGACCCCAGAAATCCCAGAAATGAAGCTTAAAGACAGTGTGAAGATCCACCGGCTCTTTTTTCTTTCTTTCTTTGTGTGAGACTCTAATCTCATCTGCCCTGCGGCCCTCATGGCAGCACCGTGCTCTACCTTTTAGAAGATGTACTGACAGCAGAAATGGGCAGAGTGTGACTCTCTGTGTGATTTCCTCAGACCTGTGGAGAGCTGACGGCGCTCCAGAAAGCCGTGAAGCTTCGCTGTACCGATGCCAGAACTGCTCTAAAGCTTTCTGCGCTGGAAGGTTCTGTAACTGTGCATTCACATTCGTACAGGACAAGAAATAGGTCAGATATTTCCATCATGTGCTGAGAAAGATGGTGGGAAAATGACTCAGAAATCACTCACAGAGGAAGCTGAGAAATAAACACCTCAGCAGGTGAAGAGTGAGGCAACGAATCAGTTTATTAGGAACACGTGTACCAGTAGCTTTACCTACTTTATCCTGCAGAGATTTTCCCAGCACCAGTTCACTACGTGGATGACTCAATTAACCAGTTAACCTGCAGCTACCAGAAGGTTAGAAGTTAAGTTTCTAATTACGGTGCTGGAGAAAGGTGTTGATTAAATCGCTGTGATTTGCTGGAGGATGCAGTTTATGGTGTTTTCTAATGTTGGACTCTTTCATTACATGTTTAATGCTCTGGTTTTTATTTACTATCACCACGTGTTACTGCAAAATGCATGGAAACAGCACTCAGAGAGAGCAGTCCTCCTCCAAGGCTGTTCATTCCCCCATATGGCATTGTCACAAATGCAGCATTTGTTCATTTATTAGTTGCTGATGGTCAGAAATCATGGCAACATAGAATCTGTCCATTTAATATAGATGTATCCACAAACAAAATGACCTTGCACTGAGCACAGGTGTGTGTTATGAATGTGTACGTTATGTACAGATACCGAATCGTGTGACCTAAATATGTAGCGGGCGACGGGACTTGATGGGACTCGGATACATCGCCACAATTGAATCAATTGTTCCTTGTTTCATTTCGGAAGACTGAATCCTGATAAGTCCACAGCGGTCGATTAGTAGTAGGATCACAGTCTTGTGATGGTATGATGTTGGGGGATTTGCTGACTTCAATTCTGTTTTCTCATATTTTTGAGGAAGAGCTGGTTTCACAAAGCATTCTATGTTTCTTATATCTCTATTATATAGGTGTACTGCTTGGAAGACTTTGGTTTGGCACTAAACGGAACATCTGTAGTCAGTGGTTTGACTCTCTAGGCTGCATGATCCTGCATCTCATCCTGCACCTGAGATTCATGGACAACAAACACACATTTATGAACAGTGCTTCTATAAACCATGGCAAAAAATGATGGAATCATTATTCTTGGAGGATGTTCATTCAATTGTTTAATTTTGTAGAAAAAAAATGCAAATAATAGAGATGCCAAAAAACAATTTTTATTCAAAATGCCAACCTTCTGGTTTTAGGAAAGATTTAAAAAACTAGAAAATCACTAAGAGAGCGCAGTACTCCACCAAAGCTGCTCATTCCCCCATATGGCATTGTCACAAATGCAGCATTTGTTTATCAGTTATTGATGATCAGAAATCACGGCAACATAGAATGTGTCCATTTAATATAGATGTATCCACAAACAAAATGACCTTGCGCTGAGCACAGGTGTGTGTTCTGCATGTGTACGTTATGTACGGACCCCGAATCATGTGATCTAAATATGTAGCGGGCGGCGGGAATTGATGGGACTCAGAAACACCCCCACAATTTAATCAATGGTTCCTTGTACCATTTCTGATGGATAAAGGTACGTGTCCACTGGATCTGTCAGTGTCACACATCCCATTCATTGTCTATGTGAAACACACCACACTGAATGCAGGTTCCATTGTGGTGCATTTCGAGCTGTGGTCCGGTGCGTCTCCCCAGAATTGTCCGAAGTCCATTTGAGTAAAGTAGACATCAAGCCTACTTTATGCAAATTCAGTGTGGCGTGCAGAGGTCCAACGCATCACAAAACCTACATCAAACGTCTAAACTAGCCATTGTTGAGCTAAAATGAGGACAGATTCAGCAAATGCACAGGTTGTTTGTCGCCTCAAATGTTTTCAGAAATACTTTTCACTGAACTGTTTTCATAATAAAAGAGAAAGTTTCAACGGAGCCGCCATGTTGGTCCGACGCATCTTCCAGACTGAAGCTGAAAGTGATGTCATGCCACCACCTAGTAGCCTGCTAGTGCACACCCCCCTAGCGGTGGAATTTTCAGATGCGACGCTTTTACAAGCAAGAAAAACAGATCCTGTGGACACATACCATAAGTCCCAATGCGTCCACAGCAGTCGATTTGTTGTAGGATCGCAATCATGTGATCATCAGCAGGCAGCTGATGTAGTGTTCACTTGTTGTCATGGTTACAGTGACACCGTGCCACTATCTCACAATCATGCAAAAATTTTTAGCAAATCCATGGATCCAGACTATAAGCCGCATCACTGCCAAAATCTAATCACTTGGTCCTTGTGTCATTTCTGACCTTCCCTGAAAATTTCCTCCAAATCCGTTAGTTTCTTTTTGAGTAATGTTGCTAACAGACAGACAGACAGACAGATAGATGTACGCCGATCGTCACATAACTCCACCGTGTTCTTTGGTGGAGTAATGACTGACAGTCGCTGCTCTGCTATCGACCTCAGTCCAGCTGATAAACCACAAACTGAAATGTGAATATTTGTGTTTTTCAGTGTCAGTCTATTGGTACATTTTATCTGGAGATACAGACAGTTCACACTGCATGGAAGATTAGACCGAGCAGCCGCAACAAACACCTCCACACACACTCACATGTCACCTTCCTGTGTGTGGTGGAAAAAGGATTCATGTTTAAACTGAAACTGAATCAAACACCAGCAGCAAAGAGGCACGTTGACTCAAAACAAACAGGGCGAACGCTCTCCGTCCTCTTCCACCGCCGACTCATTTATCTTCTCTCATCTGTCACATCTGTCTCCTCATCAGTTTTATTATCTCTCTGTTCTCTCCCTCTCTCCTCCTTCCCTCCCTCTCTCTCCTCCTCCTCCTCCTCCCGCTGTGCTCTCGAATCGCTCTCATTCCTCCTCCTCTCACACTCAGGCAGCATCCTCCCCTCTCCACTTCTACCTTCACACTCACCTCTTCACGCCTCCCTCTCAGCTCTGCTCGCCGCCTTCCTCTCCGTCACCTACTAACACACATCATCTCTCACATCTCTTTCCCCTTTTTCACTCCCTCCTTCCATCTCTTCCCATTCTTCGTCTCCTTTCTCGCAACACTCAACCTCGCTGTCTTGCGCAAACGCTCGCGTGCAAACACTCATGCTGATTGGCACCCAAGGACGGAGCAGCCTCTCTCCCGAACCGGCTACCGGGCGCTTTGATCGCTGCTTGGGCTTCTTGACACTGAGCTCAGCTGAGGAAGAGGACGAGGAAAGAGGCCATGGAGCACAGCCACATCTTCCCCGTTTTTTCCCCAAACGGGAGCACCTGGAGCGGGCAGGAGGTTGCCCAGCGATGCCCTCTCGGACCACTGCCGGTCATCTACTACAGCGTCCTGCTCTGCCTCGGCCTGCCGGGTAAGAGACGTGCACAGAAGTGTGTGTGTCACAAGCAATTCTGCGTTAATTTGCCAATTTGGAGCTTGCATTGGTGGTTTGCAGGAGTTTTGTGCTTTGCATCTTGATTTGTTGCCCACTTGTCTGCAGACCTGGGTGCATCGTGCACAGCTGTCACTCTGTGCACACATACTGTTGATTTGTCATTCTGACCTTGTGGCTGTCACTCCTGCATGCGTACCTTCCTCCTATGTGTCTGTCTGGAGTTTCTTGGAGATATTTTCGAGCACAAGATGGAGAGATGTGCAGAACATTATTAAATCTGTCCAGAAATCTTGCAGAGCTACAAAATAAGAAAACACATTTTATTGTTTTTATTAATCTGAGTTGGTGTGCTTTATGTTTGCGTGACAACCTGTGAGTGATGACTGTGGCTTTGACCTCAGCGACAGATGTGTCTTTCGACGACCTGAATTAATGACGCCTCCTTCTTGTGTCTTTACCGTTGAATGATTAGTCCATTCACAGTCACTGTCAGACCCATTTACTGCCTCCGTCCCGCTGTGTGATCTATGAGCGCTGACCCGGTCTCATACAGAGCAGCAAAGTGGTGTGTATATGAGTGCGAGTATAAAACAAGGAGATGGAAAAGCTGGAGGTCAGATGAAAGAGGAAAAGATTGGAATCTGCTTTAACCCAGCAATGAAATACCGGACTCATTCTGAGATCAAACAACATCAAGCAAAACATCCATCCATCCATCAGCCATCCATTATTAAGACATCGCTTAATCCTTATTAGGGTATTGGGGGGGCTATAGTCTATCCCAGCTGACTTCAGGTGAAGGCAGGGAACACCTTGGACAGGTCGCCAGTCTACCACAGGACTGCATGTACAGGGGGGTCTCGACTTGCATCAAAAATTCATTCCTACTGCACGACATAATGTGATTTTCAACATAAGTCGGAACCCACATTTGTACATAAGTACCTATGTCGGTCATCTACGCTGTCACAGTGGCAAAATCATAAACTGACTAGACAAGCGTTTGACTTGGGAGCCATAATGAGGGGCAAACAGTTTCCAAAAAAACAACACGAACGAAAGAAAGCGAATGTAGCCCAATCCAATAAGGCATACAACCGGCGAATGTGAACAAAGCCGTCTTCCTCGTAGAGCGCGACGTGACGATGTATTCGTCTGCTCTGCTCGCCAACTAGTTCCCGTGCGAAATTTGTTTTAATGGCGCAAACGCTGTACATCGGAATGATGGAACAAGACTTTCTTAAAAAATTTATGGGAGATGGTGACGAAACCACAAAACGCCGTAGGTCGAGGACATCTTAAATGAAGACCTGATGGACAGACAATCACACTCGCTTTCACACCTGCAGACAATTTAGAATCACCAGTTAACCTCAGCATGTTTTTGGACTGAACTTGGAGAAAACCCACTCATTCACAGGGAGAACACGGAAACTCCATGCAGAAAGATCTGGGACGCAAACCGTGGATCTTGTAGCTGCAGGGCGAAAGTGCTAGCAGCAAAGCTAGCTATTATTTAACACTGATTTTTAGAATCCCTGATTCACATCCCGGCCTTCCCAGGATCTTTCTGCTTGGTGTTTCCATGTTCTCCCTGCTGGGTTTTCTCTGGGTTCCCCAGCTTCCTACCACAGACCAAAAACATGCTGAGGTTAACTGATGATTCTAAATTGTCTGTAGTTGTGAATGTGAATGTGAACCTGCCTTCGCCCTAAGTAGACTGCAATCCCCTGCGACTCTAATGAGGATTAAGTGTTGTGTAGGTAATGAATGGATGATTTTAAGATAAACAAGCAGTGCTTTATTTGTCCTTAAGATTAACCAACATCCTTAAACGCAGAACCTTTTTCCTTGATGAAGACTTGAAGGAGATGTTATCAGCAACATAAGCCGCTCTGCTTCAAAACAAATCTGCATTGCAAAGTGAAAAGCTTTTGTGTGCCAAGACTGCAGTTGCCCCAGAGGTTTGAGTGAAAGTCCTTCTTTTGGATCAAACCTCCCCGAATGATTTCTGGACGGCAGAGCCGGAGTTTCATTTCATTTCATTCTACTGCTGCTGCTGAGTTGTCTTTACACATGCTGTTTGTTTAATCGCTGAGTAACAAGCGGAGAGTGCGAGGCAGTCCTACAGTAGCAGCAGCGAGTTTGACTTATTCAATCATAATGACACAGCTCGTTCCACTCAAGCTGAATCATGAATGTTTCATGAGCGCGGCATGTGTGAGTAGTAGCGGCGTGACCTACAGACCTGCACAAATGAAACGCTGGCAGCGGAACGAGGCTGCTATTCCGATGATCAGACGGTGTTTCATTAGCAGCAGCGACAGGAAACTCCCCGACCTGCAGACAGAGAAAGGTCACATCGAGAGCTTCGAGGGCGCAAAGCGAGACGAGGGAAGGTGATGAGGAAAGGGATTGGGCAAGTCAAGTGGTGGGGAGAGATTACAGAGTGACCTGTGGAAATGATGAACTGGAAAGAAGAAGACAAGGACACCCAGAAGAAGGCGAACGGTGGAGTTAAGAGATCAGAGCCCTAATAGAGAAAGAGATTAATAACAGCCGAGGCAGCGGAGTAGCAGCTCTGAGCCTGCTGCAGACGACGGAGCTGAAACGAATTGCCACATTTTTAATTAATCGCTAACTCGCTCTCTCTCCGCCCGCTGCTCGAGACAGAGCAGACGTGTGGTCGCATAGCAAGCAGCACAATGAAGGAGCTGCTGCTGCCTCCCCGGGACGATCCAGACGTGAAGGCCTGCTGCTTTACAGTAGAGCACGTGTGCAACAAGCCAACGGCTGCTTCCCAGTTTAAATCCACTTCAGGTGGTTCATCAGGTGAAATAAGCCACCATCCTCCTTTAGTGCTGCTTAAATACCTGTATATCTGAATGAGCTGCAAAATGTGTTGATGAAAAGTCTCCAAGACGGTGCAGCAGGACACAAAACCGCTAATGCATTCAAGAATTAACATCATATAGATTACATTTATCAGAATCGGAAATAATTTATTGATCCTCGAGTAGAAATTGTTGACGTTACAGTTGACGAAATATGAACAATATAAAATGTATAAACATATGTAGAAAATAAGTCTTAAAAATAAAATGTTACAAGGAAAATATGACATAAAAACATCAACCTAAGTACAAAAATATGACCTAAAATGTAAATATAAGTAGAAAATATGTCCTAAAAATATAAACAAAACAAGAAAAATATGATCTAAAAATATAAACATAAGTAGAAAAATATGTCCTATAAATATAAGTTGAAAAAATATCCAAAAAATATAAATATAAGTAGAAAAATAGGTCTTAAAAATATAAATATAAGTAGAAAATTATAACTTAAAATATTAATTTAAGTACAAAAAATATGATCTAAAATTATGGATGTAAGTACAAAAATATGGCCTAAAAATATAAACATAAGTTTTAAAAAAATCCTAAAAATAAAAACTAAAGTAGAAAAATATGTCCTAAAAATATGAACATAAGTAGAAAAATATGACCTAAAAATATGAATATAAGTAGAAAAAAATGTCCTAAAAATATGAATATAAGTAGTTAGTAATAGTAGAATTAGTCTCTTGAGATGCATTATTTTCTTCAAATATTTTCTTTCATGTCATACATTTTTTGACATTGTCAGAAAAGTATAATTATCTTAAAATGGATCGAATGTACATTAGCTGCTAGCTACCTAGGCACTGAAAAAACTGATAACTTTCTGGAAGTTTCCATGTAAATGTTTTAATCAAACCTTTGAATAAAAAAACATTGTTTAACAGTAAAATAGCGATCAATCGAGTGTGTTTTGGGTTCTTGTCGAGCTTTCAGTGGACCAAGAGTGGCTCAGGTGTCGCCATGTGTTGGACAAATTGGCGGTTGTTTGGATTCGAGATGTGGACAAGAAAACGAATGCACACACTGAGTCACTTCATATGAGGCTCTCCAGATCCTCTGAGTGTTCAAGTCGACCTGCCGAAGCTTTGGTGTGTCTGTTCAATAGTCGAAGGTGCCACTAGTTGGAGAATGCCTCGTCCAGCTCCCAATTATCCACCCATCCAAGGGGAAAAGGTCGGGAATGTTCCGCGCTAACAACCCCTTCTTCCACATCGCAGTGTAGGCCAGGTGTCAGCCGCTACTTAATGAAGAGATGGGCCTCATCGATTTTCAGTTTGAACTATCGATCTGTCAGTCTTCAGCTGCGACGGGACGGGGCCTCGTTAACAGATCCTATCACTCTGAAAGCAGAGTTTGAGATTAGCTGGAGCAGACTGAAGGAAGGGATGCGACGGTGTGGGGGGGAGTAAAGCAGCAAATCGAACGGAGGCAGGTTGGGATTGTGAGTTTTGTCTCCAGTCTGCAGTTTGTGGAAGGAGAGGAGGACGAGCCAGAGAGGACGGGGGAGGTGTTGTTTCAGGCAATAAATCAGAGATGTGCTGTCACAGAGCTGACTTTGTTTGATGAAAACGCTGAAAACACTGCAAACTAAACAAGAAAAGCACTCAGAGAGTATCATTTCCAACGGATTAAATCTTGAAAAAAATTGTGGCAGAAATCACAGCACCATAGAATATGGCCATTTAATATAGACGTACCCACAAACAAAATGATCTTGCACTGAGCACGTTATGCATGTGTACGTTATGTACAGATACCAAATCACATGATCTAAATATGTAGCGGGTGGTGGGAATTGATGGGACTCAAACACCCCCACAATTTGATCAACTGTTCCTTATATCATTTCCAATGGATATGTCCTGATAAGTCCTCAGCGATGGATTTCTAGTAGGATCACAATCATGTGATCGTCAGCAGGCAGCTGATGTAGTGTTCCCTTGTTGTCATAGTTACAGTGACGCTGTGCCGCTATCTCGCAATGATATAGAACTCTTTAAAAAAATCTGTGCATCCAGACTATAAGCCGCATAACTGCGAAAATCTAATCACTTGGTCCTCCTGTCATTTCTGACCTTCCCTGAAAATTTCATCCAAATCCGTAAGTCTGTTTTTGAGTAATGTTGCTAACAAACAGAAAGATGGACAAACAGACAAACGTACGCCGATCATCACATAACTCCGCCGTTCATTGTAATAAATTGCTGTAACTGGTTTGTTGTTCATACGTTCATACGTTGTTATTACGTCAATTTGAGGATAACTACGGCGCTGTGATCCTTCTTCCCTCCTGAGTTCTGTTTCATCTCTCCTCCCCTTTGGTTGTTTTCTCAAAGCTGCAGATTAAAAAAAGAGAAGAGCCAAGGGCACGTTTTTAACAGTTGTTTATGAGCCCTTTAAAGACGATGAGCAGCACAAACCTGCAGCTTCAGCCTTGACGTGAGGACAGTCGTCTCCAAACCTTGACTCTCGGTTGCCTGTCTGTAAAATGAATGAGTGTGGAGGTAAGCAGGTGGCAGAGCACTGCAGTCGCATCAATATCGTTACAGGGCTGCTTTCTCTCTCACAGTGCATATTAAACATCACATCTCTTTCTTACTGTTGCTCTGGCAGTACGTTGGGTTTTTTTTTACACACGTCTAGATAAATGGGTCATTCCAGAACTGGAGGACATTTTACGTCCCACCCATCAAATTTCAAATAATCCATGTACAAAATACTAAAACATGCAGTTGTTGCTTAAATGTTCTTGTCCTGAGACCAAATCTAAAAATATTGACCAAATTGAATCTCTAATAAAACGATTAAAATTAAATTAAAATCTTTTTGGTATTATTTCTTTCATTGATGTCTCTTGTAATTGTGGGGAAAAAATTTTTTAATCAACATAATATTTTAAATAATAATTATTATGCAAGGAACCAGTTAGCATAAACTTTTTAGCTGGTAGAAGAAGAAGAAAACAGTTTTCCTACAGAATGTGTAGAGCAAAGCTATGTTCTCTCTTCTATTTTTCATATTTTCATAACACTGTCAGCCTTGATTGAATGTCTCACTCTACCTCATATTATCAGGATCAGACTCATTCTTTGGACTGTTTTCCATCAGTCAGTTTGTCCTCTTGGTCAGCAGTAACAGCTAGCTAAATATCTAGCTTCTACTGCTGAGAAAAAGATCACATTAGCATGGATTAGCAACCCTGTTACTGTGATTAGAGTAGGGTTAGCAAACAACACAGAAAACTTGGAATAAAAATGCTACCATTGATGTGGAAGCTGAGCCAATCAAGCCTTTGATAGTTTATGACCTATTATTGATGAATACGGAGCAGAAAACTGTAAAAGAGAAGGTTTATTTTTCAAATATTTTGAACCCCAATTGTCCTCCAGTTCTGGAATGACTCTAATGTTATTACTCTGCCAAGGAACGTGGTGGAGTTATGTGACGATTGTCATTGGTTTGTCTGTCTGTCTGTCAGCAAAATTACTCAAAAACTGAGTAACGGATTTGGACGAAATTTTCAGGGAAGGTCAGAAATGACACAAGGACCAAGTGATTAGATTTTGGCAGTGATGCGGCTTATAGTCTGGATCCACGGATGTGTCAAAGATTTATGTATCATTGCCATAGACTATATAAAGATGAACGTAGCTACCTTGACGTCACCCATTGGTTTCTGCACTGAGAAAATGAAGCCCGGATTTTGCTACTTCCTGGTTGACATCTTGGATTTTTGGAGCCAGTGACGTCAACAAGGGCGGAGCCAGAGAGCAGTGATTGGTCAGACTGAAGGCGAGCCTTGGACTCTGCCCGCCCTGATTTACCGGATCTGCTGTTTACTGACGCTGCTGCTAACAACGTTAGCCTCCAAAAGTCGAGCACAACTGTACAGGTAAGTGTTAAAGTCATCTTTGTAATTAGTTGTACTCTTCTCCACACCTGGAGAATATCACATATAAAGCAGTCACCTACATTACTGTAGCTGAAGTTACTGTAAGTTAACATCAGACTGTAATCTTTGATATAAACATATTCTAACATCGTGTTTTAAAGTTGTTCTGGAAATCTCAAGTTACGTTTCCTAACTTTGTGTTCACACTAATGCTAAATCAGGTTAGTCAGTGTCATAAATTAGTTAACTGTTAGCTGTAGCTAAGTGTCCTGCAGGTCACAGCTGATCAATCATAACGGATCAATAACTGCTGTCTCGAGGTGCAGTTTGTTTATGATCAGCAGATAGAAATGAATCTACGTTAATGTTCCTCCACAGAACTCTGTTACTGATGAATGTTGATCTCTCAGTTCAGTTCTGAGTTAATATCTCTGTTCTTTGCTTCAGTTTTTTTCTCTACAACAGTGTATTGTCAGATAACTGTGTGGAGCTCATGTTAATGCTAATGATGCATTAGAATAAAACAGAATAAACTTTATTGTCAGTTTAAGGCAGTAAAATGTTCTTTAGCCTCAACTGGGAAAACAAACATTTCCATAAGATTAAAAAAAAGGACAAAAACACAACACTCTATTGTGTTCCATTCATATCCCGCTGTGTTCGCTCTGATATTTTATGTTCCAGCAGTTTGAGTGAAAGAACCTTGGAGATCTATTCCTCACTGTTAGTATCTTTTCCTTCCAGCCCTGGTCTGGATCATTTGGAACATCTGGTCTGATGTGGACTGAGAGCTCCAGAGAACATGAACATCCAGCTGTGGTTGTCTGAGGAGTCTTTTCTCCTTCATCACTGTGAGGAAGACCAGCACTGATGTCCTCCTCATCCTTCCAGTAGTAACAATAATGCTGCAGATTCAGCTCCTCTCTTCATAGTACAACTTGTCTGGTGACTGTTCAGTTTTTACATTTCACTGTCAGCAACACATTATTTATTTCATTCATTTATTATATGTGTTTACACATCTTTACAGTTCAGAAATGTGAAATAATATAGTTTTAAAATGTGCAATTAAGGTAATAATGAAGCTCCTGCTCTGAATGTGTTGTTGTTTTAATGCTGCATATCAGCTATAAATAATGGCAGCATGTACTCTATTATCATCATGCTACAACAGCAGAGATGAAGTTAAAGGTGATAAATGGAACCTGAATACTAAGAACAGAGAATAATAAACTGCTGAAACAGTTGGTCTGTCCTTCTATAAGTGAAAGCTAAACAGGAAGTGGCTCACTGAGAATGTCGTCCATTCAGTCTCCTTCTTCACAACCAGATGAGGTTTTCCTTCTGTTGGCTTCACTCAGAAGATCCTCACAGTGAAAATGAGACACCTGAGATGAAGACAGACGTCACAGTATCAGCATCAACAGCAGAGGTTCATTTTAAAGTATCCCTGGAAGGATTTCCTATTTCATATATAGTTTTCCAAGCACTGAAAGACAGAAAGGCCTGTAGTCACTTTAGCTTTAGGGGAGAGGATTTTATTATCCAGCTTATCTATGCTGTAATTTAAATGTAATAACTGTAGTGTTCATCATTACTTTGATCATATTCTGGGAGTTTATCTTTCCAATCTACACTGCAGGAATAAGTACTACATCATGTGAATCAGTCATTAAACAACGTTAAACGTAAAATTTACTGTTTTCTCCAGTTTAACTTCAGAGACTCAGCAGATATTCAGGACTACTGACAACACAGAACCTTAACCGCTGCTGATCCACCAATAAATAAACCAACAGTGATCATATCAGAGTTAATCCAACCGAGGAGAACAGAGTTTACGGTGAATGAGCATCTGGGCTGCCTCCTCCAGAGGACCTGTCAATCATTCCAGACCAGACTGTCAGTCAAGTAGCCCCGCCCCCTGGCTCCGCAAACTTTATCGCTCTATAAAAAATTTATTTTGAGATCGGCCACCTGATCTCTTGTTTTAACCATAACAGCTAATCAAAAAAAAAAATCCTGAGCAGTTGAAAAGCAGTCTATCAAATTTTAGTTTTTCCCGTGATGAATTGGGGTCTATGGAGCCAGAGCTTTTTGGAGCCAGCACCTGGCGGACGGTGTGATATTGCAAGTTTTTGACACTTCCGGGTAGGCTTGAGTTTTGGAGACAGACGCTACGTCCATCTTTATTATACAGTCTATGATCATTGCCAGATAGCGGCACTGCATCACTGTAACTATGACAACAAGTTAACACTACATCATCTACATCACATGATTGCGATCCTGCTATAAATCCACCATTGCGGACTTATCAGGACTTATTCATCTGAAATGATACAAGGAACAATTGATTAAATTCAGTCCCAGCAAACATTCTGAGTCTCACCAATTCCCGCCACCCGCTATATATTTAGGTCACATGATTCATTATCCATACATAACGTACACATGCATAACACACGTCTGTGCTCAGTGCAAAGGCCATTTTGTTTGTGAGTACATCTATATTAAATGGACACATTCCATGTTGCTGTGATTTCTGATCTTCAATACCTAATAAATAAATCTTGCATTTCTAAAAAAAAAATTGCTGCATTTCTGACAATGCCATATGAGGGAATGAACAGCTTTGGAGGAGTACTGCTTTTCTTGTTGATGAATATGTAGCAGAAAATTGCAAAAGAGACGGTTTGTTTTTCAAAAATTTGGAAACTCAAATGTCCTCCAATTCTGGAATGACCTTAAGGTTATTACATTTGCAACATCCAGGCTTTAAAAACCGTCACGTTTCTTCCCGTTGCTTCGTAGAAGCGATAAGCAGCTGGTTTTTGTTCCGCAGAATTAAGGAATCGCTCTGCTTTGTGTAGAGCGTGACGCTTACAGAAGACTAAAGGGAAACGGTTGTCATGAAGAACAAAGTGGCTGTGACCTTTGAAGCCAGCTTTGATATTCTCCTCTCTGTTTCCTCTACACCTCGCTGTCCGTCTCGTTCGGTCCTTCTCTCTAATCCTGCCGTCCTCCATCCCTCCCTGACCTTCCCTCAGACCACAGTTTCCTTCACCCTCCATCTATTTTCTCATCCCTCTCTCCTCCTCTGGTCCTATTAGCCTCCAGATGAGCCGTTGTACCTCAATTCCCTCAAATGACAGAAAATCCTTAATTGCAATGCTGCGACGCTCCTTCTCTTTTAGAGGGACATCATTTCCTTTTTACGATATTCTGTGAATCTTATACAAGGCCCGTGAGAGAGCCTGACGACCGGAGGGTGTTCTACCTCTGGTTCTGACGGGTTAAACTGGTTTGTCGACAGCCGTCTGATGCGTCCCTTTAGTGGCGGGATGAGTCAGCCTCGTTACACACCTCAGGGAGCTCGCTGTGCCGTCTCTTTTCCCGCTAAACAACGTCAGCCACCCTCGTTACATTAGAGGAGCAGCAGGGGGAGCGGCGGCACAAAAGCGCTCCCACACAAATAGACAAAAGGGTCACCGTGCAAACACACAAACACACAGCGAACGCAGACAGACGCACAAGCACACAGCAGCCCATCATCTGTCCTGCAGGTCGTTCTAATCCCCTCTCTCAGCTGGAGGCCTCGGGGCTTCCTTTGTGAGGGAGAAAACAGGGAAAGATGATGAGAGTTTGCATGCATTTTTGTGCGAGCGTCTGCATGAGCCACTGAAGGCTGAGCAGATCCAGAGACAACCTGGAGACCAGGAGTCAGCTGCAGTGAATGGGAAACCCAGTGGCTAAATGGAAATGTCAACCTCACAGCAGATCCCTTTTGTTTGTCTGTGGAGGGCCTGCCTCAAACAGAATAAAGCCCATCCAGTGACAGCCAACAGCTTCCCTCCTCTCTGTTCAGCAGACAAGAGAGAGTCACAGAGAAAGTGAGGCGATGGATTAAAGTGGTTGGATTGGTGGTTAGCACTGTTGCCTTGCAGCTAGAAGATTCCCAGTTCGCTTCCTCAACTTCCCAGAATCTTTCCACATGGAATTTGCATGTTCTCCCTGTGCATGTGTGGGTTTTTTCCGGGTCTCCAGCTTCCTCCCACAGTCCAAATCCATCCGTCCATCATCTATACACAGTTTAATCCTCATTAGGTTCGCAGAGGGGCTGGAGTGTATCCCAGCTGACGTAAGGTGAAGTTTCACCTGGACAAGTCACCAGTCTATCACAGAACTACATATACAGACAAACAATCACACTCATATTCACACATATGGACAATTTATTATCACCAATTAACCTCAGCATGTCTTTGGACTGGGCTACACAGTGGCATGGTGGTTAGCACTTTGGCCTTGCAGCTAGAAGATCCCTGGTTTGTGTCCTGGCCTACCCAGTTCCTCTTCTACCAGCTAAAAACATTATGCTAACTGGGTTGTTGTGGGACACACGTTCCACACATAATAATAATTATTCAAAACATTATGTTGATTGGGCTGTACAGTGGAGTAGTGGTTAGCGCTTTCGCCTTGCAGCGAGAAGGTCCCTGGTTCACGTCCCGGCTCGGACCTGGGATCTTTCTGCATGGAGTTTGCATGTTCTCCCTGTGCATGCGTGGGTTTTCTCCGGGTACTCCAGCTTCCTCCCACAGTCCAAAAACATGCTGAGGTTAATTGACTATTCTAAATTGCCCGTAGGTGTGAGTGTGAGAGTGCTTGTTTGTCTTTGTGTGTGGCCCTGCGACAGACTGGCGACCTGTCTAGGGTGTCCCCTGCCTTCGCCCGAGTCAGCTGGGATAGGCTCCACCCCCCCCGCGACCCTAGTGAGGATTAAGCGGTGTATAGATAATGGATAGATTATGTTGATTAAAAAAAATGTTCCCACAATTAAAAGAGATGTCAATGAAAAACTAATACCAAAAAAGCAGATTTAAATTTCATTTTAACTGTTTTATTTGAGATTGAATTTGGTCATCAGGGGGGTGGAACAAGAGAAAAATGGAATTTTAGTAGGAACTCCAGACTTATTTGGTATTTTTAAAATTATTTTTAAACATTCTTTTCTTCTAGTTTTTTTTTGGTCTCAGGACAAGTAAATTCACACAACAACTGCATGTTTTAGTATTTTGTACATGGATTATTTGAAATTTGATGGGTGGGACATAAAATTCCTCCAATTCTGAAATGACCCATAAACTCACAACTGATTTAATATTGTGCCAAAATGGAGCACAGTAGAATGAGTCTTTATTTCTAAGAATGAAAACATTTTTGGGCTGTAAACATATCTTCTGAATTTTGTTTTTTTTTTTACCTTTAGGAAACTCTTCCACAGTTATGCTGAGCTATGGACATGACATAGTCTAAAACAGCAAAGAAACAAGGACATAAAACGTGCAAATAGATAATAAATGATAACCTAAGAGACAGCCATGACACTGAGGGTTACTATAAACCTTGTATCGTTGATGGTTCCACAACTCTGAGTCCAAGCTTCGACTAAAACAAACCAGCAGCAGCGAAAGAGTCAACAACAGTCGGGCAGGACCTGACATGAAAGCGAGGAGCAGTTAGCAGTTAGCAATTAGCAGTTAGCAGTTAGCAGTGTGCTGGTGAAAGGTGTCGTGCACTCTGGCAGCTCAGTGCACGTGTATTGGCTTGTTGAGTCTTGTAAGCCGCTTTGACATCTCATTTATGGTTATTGATAGATTGGATGTTAATGAATTGGTGCATCCCTAATGATCTGTGAGTTTGTATGTGTGTGTGTGTGTGTGTGTGTGTGTGTGTGTGTGTGTGTGTGTGTGTGTGTGTGTGTGTGTGTGTGTGTGTGTGTGTGTGTGTGTGTGTGTGTGTGTGTGTGACGTGTCTGCTGCACATCTTCAGTCATTATCTGGAGCCAGCTTTGTAATTTGTAATCAGCTGATAGCGGCTGAGGCTGTGAAGTGTGATGTACCAGACTCCAAGCTGCCATCTTTAATCCAATCTCAGATCTATTACTGCAGAGGGCACACGCACACACACGCACACACACACACACACACACGCACACACACACACACACACACACACACACACACACACACACACACACACACTACACGACAATGACAGCTGCTAAATGCATTAATGTCTGTGACGCTATGATGCAACGTTAGACAGATCTTTGTCTGAGGAAAGCGACTGGATGTGGCTCCAACAGTTTGTCTGAAGGACTTTGGTTAGCAGATACTCTGCTGTGTGTATTTTTAATATTAGTTAGATAATTGAACTAACACTGCATGAAATAGAAGCTCTGGTTAAATTGAAAAAGTCTTTGAATTTTACACCTCATGTCACATATGCATTGAGGACTATAATGTGCAACAGCTTGTCTACACGAAAAATGAAAGTCTAAATATGTGAGAAACTTTACCAAGTTTGCCTTAATGAGATGTCCTACAAAAATCACACTGCTCATTTTTAAAAATACACATTTTCCTGCTAATTTCTCTGCTTTCAAATGTCTCATAGACTTGAATTGACCTAGACTGCTCGTGGGTGTGCAGTAAATATCAGACACCACTCGCATCCATCCAGCTGTTATCACATACACTACTGTTCAATAGTTTGGGGTCACTTAGAAATGTCATTATTTTTGAAAGAAAAGCCTTTTTTTCAGGCCCATTTCTAGCAACCATCACTCCTGTGTTCTAATGCTACATTGTGTTAGCTAATGGTGTTGAAAGGCTAAATGATGATCAGAAAACCCTTGTGCAATTATGCTAGCACATGAATGAAAGGGTGACCCCAAACTTTTGAACAGTAGCGTCAGTGTGGAACAGCAGAAACAAAGGTGTCCAAATGTGCCCAATAAAAGCTAACAGATGGCTGTGAGTTCAGATTATTTTGGCATTTGACTTGATTTAAGGATCGTCTCTGAGATAATCCACCCAGTTTTTATTATATTTTAGGAGACATATAGGTTTTGTAATCAGTTAAATGATCTTAAATCATCACTCAATCATTCTGCCCCACATCTGGGAACACATGCACATTCCTGAAGCAACTGTTAAAGCAAAAATGGATCAACTTCACCGCTAAAACATGAAGAAACAGCAGCATCTATAGGCCTGCTAGCAAAACATTTATCTGTGTTTTAAATCCAAAAATAATACATGTTTTGTTAACTGAGGTCAAATAAAATTAGTTTAACTCTCTGTACCCTAAAATCTGCCAGTGTGATTGAATAGATTATGGTCTTTAAAAGAAATTGTGGAATTTGTCAGATTCAGACATCAAATTTTTAACTTTCTGTCAGTTCTTAACGAAACATAAGCTTCAGTTCTACATGTCCTGTTTAAGAATTGGCCAAATTAAACACAATTCTGACAGAAACAAAACTAAATCTGTGCTTGAAGCCATTCATGACTCAACTGCTACAAAAAGTCACGAGATTTTTGAGAAATCTGGAAATTTTCAGCCGAACTGCAGGACATAAATAAACTCAAAATGAAAGCAGTGAAATGTTTCTAGTGAGTGACGCTGCCATTTAATTTGCTTTAATTCCTGTACCACAAATAATCAAAGAAATTCCATGCACATATTCATTAAAAGTTATGTTAAGCCTCTATCTTGTTTATTCGCTCCTTAAGTGTGCCAGAAACTTTGGGAATAATATGCAATGTGTTGTGTTGAGAGGCAGCTAAGCTAAGCTAAGCCAGAGGTCAGTGAGATAAATCACATTTGATGCCCTCCTGGACTCTACACCTGTCCGCTGGAATAGAGACGGGATAAATGAAAGCTGGCGACATGGATGAAAGCGTATGATGCCACATGTTGGGGATGTGGGGTAAAGACGGACGGACAGAGGCAGATGGGGAGTGATGGGCGTCCTTGTGTTGTCTTTTAGCAGATGAATCGCCGGCGGCAGGACGGCAGACAGGAGTGAACCCAGGAGATTGCCGGGCCTGCGATGCTGCACCTTGCCCTTCTGTTTTTGTTGTGGCTTTACTCTTTATTAGAGATAACAATTTGGCCAAAGGCAGGAGCTGCTGGAATTACACAGCAAGTGCAGATGAACTGGGAAGGGAGGAACAAACAGGGAGCGGATTAGAGCGGAGAGCTGCACAAACAAGCCAAACACTGTCCGGGAACAATGACAGAATTGGATATTTTTGCATATAATGGGCTTAAACTGGAAAGAAATGGCACAGGAGTCCACTCAGCTTGGGCCTTATTCGAGTGGTGTTGAAACATAATCCACCCAATTCAAATCCTCTACATGTTGGCAGCATCTGTTACTCTCCTGTATTCATCTGGCTGAATGACAATTTCCCATTTCAATTACCTGCCTACTAACACTCAGTTTCTCTGTTTCCCTCCCTGCTCATTTCCTTCTCCCAACTCATCATACTGTTTCATTCCCCATCATTTCCTCTTTCTGTGTCCTTTCAATCAGCTAACATCCTGACGGTGGTCATCCTGTCCCAGCTGGTGCTGCGTCGTCAGAAGTCCTCCTACAATTACCTCCTGGCTCTGGCGGCCGCCGACATCCTCGTTCTGCTCCTCATCGTTTTCGTGGACTTCATACTGGAGGATTTTATTTTGGCCACGCCGCTGCCCCCGTCGTTAAACAGCGCCGTGCAGGTCCTGGAGTTCTCCTCCATCCACACCTCCATCTGGATCACCGTGCCGCTCACCATCGACCGCTACATCGCCGTTTGCCACCCGCTGCGCTACCACACCGTGTCCTACCCGGCCCGCACTCGTAGGGTGATATTCGCCGTCTACATCGGCTGCTTGCTGTCGGCGGCTCCGTACTACTGGTGGCCGGAGCTGTGGCACAGCCTGCCTGGGGTTGGAGGAGGTGGAGGGGAGAGCAGCAGGAGGACGGCGGCCCAGCATGTCCTGGTTTGGGCCCACTGCGCCACCGTCTACCTCCTGCCCTGCACCGTCTTCTTCTCGCTCAACGCCGTCATCGTGCGGAAGCTGCGCCGGCGTCGGAGCTGTTTCCGTCTGCGCGGTTACTCCACCGGCAAGACCACCGCCATCCTCCTCGCCATCACCTCCATCTTTGCCGTTCTGTGGGCACCGCGCACCCTCATGATCCTCTACCACTTCTACTCGCCCCCGCCGGCCTCGCCGAGCGCCGGCCGCCTGCTGCACATGCTCACCGACATGGCCAACATGCTGGCGCTGCTCAACACCGGCGTCAACTTCTTCCTCTACTGCTTCATCAGCAAGCGTTTCCGGGCCATGGCGGCCAACGTGCTGCGGGCCCTGGTCCACTGCCGGAAGCAGCCGCCGCCGTTCTACGCCAGCCACAACTTCTCCATCACGAGCAGCCCCTGGATCTCACCAGCCAACTCCCACTGCATCAAGATGCTGGTGTACCAGTACGACAAGAACGGCAAGCCCATCTGCATCTCCTCCTGAGCCGCCCTCCGTCGCTGGGGAACGTATCCAGGCTTTGTCTCCGTGGCGACCAGCTTTGTCCACGTGGGAGTCTTTGGAGGTTTGAAAATGTCAGAGGGGGCGCGGCGGTGGTGGGTTAGCTAGCTTTGAGCGACGACGAGGTGGGAAAGTAAACAGCAGGTGCACGTTGAAGCCTCTCATGTTCCATAAAGTATTCACAAAGCAGCAACCAGCATCCGATAGACTGTTTCCTCCATGCAAAAAAACAAAAACTGACTGACTGACTGACTGACTGCTGCACACACTGATGAAGGGAAATCACCACCATCTACCACTGATTGTGAGCCACCATTCGTAGCATATAAACTGACAAAACAACAAGATAAATCCCCGGTGAGGCATCAGATTTACGGCGCTTGCTGCCAACCACGAAGAGCTTTGAACAGCTGCTGGGAGTCAGTCTGGGCACCAAACATCTCCCCTCCAGGGGCAATTCTCTCAGGCAGAGCACCGTCCGACTGTCCCTCCAGCAGCGTACAGAAGCTCCATCGGTGCCACGTTAATATGCAGAGAAGTCGTTAAGAGAGAGAACAGCTCTTTCTGACTTTGTGTGAGTTCATCCCGGCAGCGCAGGTCAGCTACAAGTCGGCGCTCGCTATGGAAGTCATCGTAGGACAAGTAGGCCCTCTGCTTATTGTTGGTGAAATATCTATTAATGGTAGACTTGACTGTTAACGTAGCTTTGCAAAAACACAAGACAAAAAAATACGACTTGGAGTCGGTGTTGATCCAAGGTGTTGTTAATCTAGTAATCACATTTCCAGTGCTAGGACGAGGAAATTTCTGCAGTGAGTAGATAGTCCTCGGATAACTGTTAATGGACTCACTGTTAGCCATTACCTGGATGAATGGATGAATATAATGAATGTACCAAAATGTCTCTTTAACCCTTTAGCTTTCTAAGAAGCCGAGGCAGAGAGAGAAACAGAGAGGGGACAAAAATCAGAGTTTTATGTCCCACGATGCAGCAGTGAATCTGGTCTCAGGGCCGCCATGACACGTTTCATCTCTGCTGGCTGACAGCGCTTCAGTCACATTTTATACCGACACTCTCACACACACACACACACACACACACACACACACACACACACACACACACACACACACACACACACACACACACACACGCGCTCAGATCAATGCACATCCATTCTGCAGACACCTCGGGGCATTAACAGGGTTCATCTATCTGCTGAGAGTGGAGCTGAGCCAAAGGGCAGATTTCTGCTAATACCTGCCTGGAGGGATCAGACGCATCGCAGCTTTTTTTTTGTTGTTGTTAGGCTTTAAATCTGATGAATGTTAGACGTGTCTGTCATAGCCGATAAAGTCGTGCCCTCCAAACTCTTGTTCAGATGCTTGAGACACTGCATGTGTGGTTTCTTTTTCCTGAAACTGCTGTTAGAGCAAAAATGGATTAACTTCACTGCTAAGACATGAAGAAACAGCAGCATCTGTAGGCCTGCTAGCTCAACATCTATCTGTTTAAACCTCCAAATATAACAAATGTTTACTAACTGAGTAAAATCCAATTAGTTTGACTCTCTGAACCCCAAAATCTGCCAGCAGGACTGAAGAGATACTTGCCTTTAAAAGAAGTTGTGGAATCTGTCAGAGCCAGAAATCAGATTTTTTACTTTGTCAGTTCTTAGCGAAACCTAAACTTCAGTTCGAAATGTCTTAAGAATTTGCCAAAACTAAAGCCAAATTTATCCAGATTCTGATGGAAACAAAACAAAATCTGTGCTTAAAGCTATTCATGACTCAGCTGCTACCTAAAGTCACATAAAAATGTTTTTAAAAAGTGTGTGAAGCTGCCATTTTATTTCCAGAATTGACTGCTGATTCCAGGTTTCATCAATTCTTGTACCACAAATAATCAAATACATTTCTCTTTTCATTTTATAGATTTTGCACTGCACAAAAAATGTCTGATTTCTAGCTAGGGTTGTGCTGCTAACATAGAGGTGCAGGATTTTATTTACAAAAATATTTGAGTAAAAACGTGACAGAAGGGGGAAAAAAATTCCTGTAACTGATCAGGTTTCAGGGGGTTTAATGTAAATTCATGCATCTGATTTTATATTCCATCTGTTCGCTAGCTATACCTGCGTTAACCTGTAAAGAGCTGCAGCCCGTTCATGCTAACCGTGCACGCTCACATTCAAAACTACAACCAGTTTATAGTATATAAACATACCGTGCATGATGTTGGACTGTGGGAATAACCAGAGAAAACCCAGCAGGTGCAGATAGAACATGCAAACTACATGTTCACACTATTTCGATGCAGAAAATAAATAAAAGTTTTAGTTTTATTGTGGTGATAAACAAGCTAAACTTCCAGGCTTCAGTAGAAAAACACAACGCTGTGTTTGGCTTTTTAATTACACTTAAACTGATGTGGAGACTAAGTCCCAAATCATGGACCAGAGTCTAAGACTTGACCGTGTTCAAGTGTCCAAAAATGTCTTTAAAGACCTTCGAAATAATCACCAGGAGAAGTCAGCATTCAGAAGCAGCAGGATTTATTGTCAACAGAAAATCCAGGCACATTTCTTAGTAGTGATAACACCACAAGAAAATACTGAAGATACTGAGCTGTGCTTCGTCTTTTATGCTTTGAGAGTTGGTCATTTTTCCACACCTGTAGGGCACATTTCTGGAGAGACAGTTTTGACACCATTCTACTTTTCTCTCAATCTATTGGTCAGATCTTGACATCAGGTTTCACCATTAGTTCTTGTTTTACAGAGAACATGCCCAGATGTTGAGACTTTGTTCTAGTCTCCTGTACACTCATCCCTATTATTTTGTGACAGTTTTTATGCATGTTGTACCATTATTTAAAAGTTTGGGGTCACTTAGAAATGTCCTTATTTTTTGAAAGAAAAGCAGTTTTTCAATGAAGATAACATTAAATGAATGACAAATCCAGTCTAGACATTGTTAATGTGGTAAATGACTATTCTAGCTGGAAACAGCTGATTTTTAATGGAATATCTCCATAGGGGTACAGAGGAACATTTCCAGCAACCATCACTCCTGTGTTCTAATGCTACATTGTGTTAGCTAATGGTGTTGAAAGGCTCATTGATGATTAGAAAATCGTTGTGCAGTTATGTTAGCACATGGATAAAAGTGGGAGTTTTCATGGAAAACATGAAATTGTCTGGGTGACCCCAAACTTTTGAACTGTAGTGTATATGTTTCTCTGTTACATTGCCTTAAGTTTCTACCATTATGTTCAGAGTATTCCATATTTCATTTTTCTACAAAACATGTGATTTGTCTTAATTCATGATCTTCCAGCTGTGTGAATCATCACAATACCATCAAAACATCAATGATTATTAGAATATTCATCATTATATATTTTATATGCATGTTTTAACTCTACTCTTCAGTTTAATAGCGTTTGCCATAACTATATCATCTTTTACTTTTAGTACATCGTACCCAAAAATACATTACAAAACCCAAACTTACCAAAATATAACAGCATCATTTAAAGGCTGAGGAAATAAGTTCACGTAGAAGCACGAACATCTTTCTGCATCGCTGTTTTCCATCACATACAATTTGAAACTGAAAGTGTGTAGTTTTAGAACACATTTGGGGCCTAGATGGATGTAGCTGATACGGAATTAATATTTTATGCACAGAATATTAGTATTCTGTGCATAAGATTAAAAAAAACATCATTAAAATGCATAAAAATGATTGAAAAACTATGAAAACAAAGCTGCAGCTGTTTGAAGTTGTAGCTAAACCTCTTTTTGAGTCCTGTAATATATTTGCAGAGTGGAATTATTGCCAAAAGTCTGCATGTTCTTGTTGTAAAAAGTGATTTCCTCACATCTCCTGCCTTTTTTCTGGTGCTGAACCTGCACAGATTGCTGCTGTTGGTTTTTCTCATTCCAGCCTTTTGCCCTCAGACATCACTTCAAAAAGAAATAACCACTTTCTTTAACGTTTGGCCTCCTGCTGTTTCATTTCTGTTGTGCACACGTGGCCATAACCAGCTTCTGCACTCGTCCTTTATCCGCCCAAAATGATTTTCTCCAGAATTGCAGAGGGAACGAGGGGATTGTGATTGCCTGCTGCTCCCTCTTTGCTCCCGCTTTAAGTCGCTTTTAGCTTAATTTGCGCCCTCTTTCCTTGTTAACTGAACACCTCGGAGTGTTTTCTGCTGCGTGTGCACGCTGCTCTGTCTTTTGTCACCAGAGACAGTCGGGGACCTCGACTCGGAGGGCGTCGAGCGTTAATTGAGGGAGTCAGCCAGAATGTCGATAATCAGAAATCAGTCAACGAGATTTACATTTACAAATATGTACTACGATTCTGATCAATGTCGCCTAATGAGCAGATTGATCATTAACGAAGTGCAGAAGGAGGTTTTCAGCTGCAGGCGGAGGAGCCGGTGTTGCCATGACATTCATTTCACGCGTTAACCGGGAGCAGCTCATGGTAATGTGACATTTGTGTGAGAAAGCGGCGGCTCTCGGCCTCCGGGGACGGAGGCGTGCATGCTGGGAAACCGAAGTGGAGCGTCACATGCAGGCTACGTGGAATCTTAGAAAACAGCCACCAGATATTAAAAAGATAATCCTCTCTGTCTCTCTACCTGCTCACACCCACAGAGTGTGTGTTATTGTGTGTGTGTGTATGTGTGTAAATAAAGTTCATATTAGACAGAAAAAGGCTTTAAAAGTGTTCGTGCCATAGGACCTGTAATGTACAAAACCAGACGTGTATTTATACTCCGTCACATACAGCACAGTATTATTATAACGATATATCCTTGAATGTACAACTGATGCTTCTAGCATTTCTGTTGGTATTTTTCTGATTGTGATTTTCTACACGATAACTTTTTTGGAGCAGTCTTTTACCTCTTCTCTTCATGGCAGTGTTTCAGAGCTGTGTTTTTCGACCGTACCAGAGTGATTGTAGGCTTGCATAATTCAGTTTTTTCCCTCTTAATGAATGTATTGATTGTGTAAAGTATTCTTGTGCTGTGAGAAAGTATGCAGAAAAGTATTGGCTAATATTTTTGATTAATGAAATAAAGAAAGGTTGAGCTAAAGAGCCGCTGGTGAACTTTGTGTTTTTTCACTCTTATTTACAGCTGAAAAGTGGAATAGTTTTATTTTATTCGGACATATCGAGCAGCTTTTCTGAATTCAGAAAACACAATATTAAAAAATTGTTGTATGAATCTAAAATTGTGATCTTTTGTTTCTACATTTTCGCCTCTATGCAGCTGAAAACCAGCAATCATAAAAAACAGATTGAAGTTAACTAAAAACTGGTCTGTTATCATTGCTAATACATTTTAACCAGCTTTACTTTCTGAAAACAGTTTATTCTAAATAAATATACATCAAATCAGGAATCTCGGGATTTATTGGGTTTTGTACGTTGTACCTTAAGCATTTAAAATAGTTCAGTAATTTGATGGACTAGAAATTAGTCCTGTTTGTTTTTTAAATCATATTGTGCGGTCTTAACTATAATATCTGAACTGTTCAGGTAGAAATAAATAATACATAAGAAGAAAAACATGACCAAAAAATATAAACATGAGAAGAAAAATATGTTTTTTTGAGGACATACTACACTATGATGTTTTTGTGATTTTTCTTGACAACATAGGGAAAAAAAAACTTAAAGACACAAAAACGTCATAGTATGATATATGTCGTCAAAAATGGCACAAAAACGTTGTGTCGTCATAGTGTAGTGACACATAAACTTGATAGTACAGTATGTTGTCAAAAACCACACGAAAGCACAGGTCACTCCGCCCCAGTAGCTCAACAGGTTGAGTGTGTGACCCATAAACAGGAGCTGTAGTGCCCAACGTAGCGGACATGTGTTCGATTCCAGTCTATGTAGGTCCCTCCCTCGTTCTTCTCCCCACTTTCCCGTCTTCCTGTCTCTGTTATCCTGTCAATAAAGCCAAAAACGACAAAAACGTCACAGTATAGTGTGTCGTCAAGACACTCTAGAACCACTGTGCAGATAGTTCAAATGGTAGAGTATGTGACCCATGAACATGGGCTGTAGTCCCCGATGCAGCGGTCTGGGTTCAATTCCAGCTGGCGGCGCTTTGCTGCAGGTCTTCCCCCCATTCTTCTCCTTACTTCCTGTCTGCCTCTCTACTGACCTGTCCAATAAAGCCAACAAAAGGCCCAAAATATAACTTTAGAAAAAACTCACAAAAACATCATGGTATAGTATGTCGTCAAAAAACTCACAAACACAGATGCCCAGGTAGCCCAACTGGTTGAGTGTTGGGGCTATAGTTCTGAACGCAGTGGACTGAGTTGGATTCGAGGTCATGGCCTTTTGCTGCAGGTCTTCCCCCTACTTTCCTTTACAGTATAGTATGTCGTCAAAAATGACACAAAACCATCATAGTTTTGTATGTAGTCATAAGACTCACAGAAAGGTCATAGTATAGTGTCGTCTACAGGGGCTATAGTCCCCGACACACCAGACATGGGTTCGATTCCAGCCCATGGCATGTAGGTCCTTATTCCATTCTTCTCTCCACTTTTGTGTCTTTCTCTATTATCCTGTCAATAAAGCCAATAAAGACTTTAAAATAAACTTAAATGACAAAAATGTCATAGTATAGTATCTCATCAAAAACAGCACATAAACTTCATAGTATAGTATGTTATCAAAAACAACACAAAAACACACGGCACCCAGCCCTGGTAGCTCAACACGTTGAGCAGATGACCCATAAACAGGGGCTACATTCAGAGGACATGGGTTCGATTCCAACCCAACGGCATGCAGGTCTTTCCCCCGTTCTTCTCCCCACTTTCCTGTCTTCCTGTCTCTGTTATCCTGTCCATAAAGCCAAAAAAGGCTACAAAATTAACAGAAAAAAACAACAACAGACCAAAAATCTACATTTAGTATGTCCTCAAAAAACTCACAAAAACATCTTAGTATAGTATGTTGTCAAAAAATTCACAGTATGTGTCCAGATAGCTCAACTGCTTTAGCATGCGACCAACGAATAAGGGTTATAGTCCCCAGTGCAGTGGATATGGGTTTGACTCCAGCCCATGGAATGTTGGTCCTGGTCTCCTCACTTTCCTGTCTTTCTCTCTGTTATCCTGTCAATAACGCCGAAAAAGGCTACAAAATTAATTTAAGCCAAAAACGTTGTCGTATAGTATGTGGCCAAAATGACACAAAAACGTCATAGTATGGTATTTTCTCAAAAAACTCATAAAAACATCATGGTTCAGTATGTCATCAAAAATGACACAAAAACATTACAGTACACTATGATGTATCGCTCTTCCTGGTGTCAAAACAAGTTCCTCATATTGGGATGTATTGTGACAAGGAATCTGCATTTTGTTTTTCATTTTTTAGAGATATTTTCTTACCTGATGAGTAAATCTGATGTCAGAGTCATGATTGAAGTTTCAGTAAGTCTCCAGGAAGTGAATGTAAGTCAATGTAATGTCCTCTGAAGTGATGGAAGCTTTCTCTGTGTGTGTCTCGGCCCAATTAAAGTGTTTTGACACCAGCTGACACTTTGTCGGCATCAGGAGAAGTGAGAAACGACGTGCACAGAACAGACACACACCAGCTTCGCCTGTAATCACCTCTGATTGGAGTTAAAGCAGCGCGAGTGTGTCGGCTTCCAAACTCCCTCCGGTCACACCCAGCCAATCAGAGCTGACGACCAGCCAATTAGCACCTCTCATGGAAGAAAGATTAAAAAACACGAGGCTCTCTGCTGTTCCCAGCTTCACAGTCAGGATCAGAGTTTCAGAGAGAAGCTGCAGGTTTCATGTTTTAAAATAAAGCAGGTCAGTCTGATAAACCCCAAACCAGGTAGACCCAGGTAGAGAGTGTTTACTACAGCGTCTTAGCAGTGTGTTGCTGCAGTCAAAAAGATAGATGAGGCTGTCAGACGCTGCTGTGATGACCAAAATGTGTTTTCTCTAAAAAAAAAATTTCAATTATACACACTATATTGCCAAAAGCACTGGGACTTCGACCTTGAACTCATAAAAAGAAGCTAAATGGGCAGAAAAAAAGATAGTAAATCATCAGAAATGTGTGTAATTCCCTCCAAAGGATGCCTAAGAACCACTAGAAGATGCAAAATCATCACAATAATATGCTAAATTCCCATTAAAAGGTGTGAAATCAACACAAAAAGATGTAAAATTACTACAAAAGATGCTAAAATATAAAGAACATAAATTGACAAAAAAATATGTATAATTACAATAAAAGATACGAAAATACGAGAAAAAGATGCAGAACCATCACAAAAAAAAGCTAAACTGGCACAAAAATATATGAAATCACCGCAGAAATATATAAAATTACTCCCAAATGATGCCTAAAAACCACTAAAAGACACAAAATTGCCACAAAAATATACTATTTTTAAATTAAAAGATATGAAATCAATTCAGAAGATGCTGAAATACCAGAAAAAGATGCAGTGTCATCACAAAAAGAAGCTAAATTGGCACAAAAATATATGAAATCACCACAGAAATATATAAAATTACTCCCAAATGATGCCTAAAAACCACTAAAAGATGCAAAATTGCCACAAAAATATAATATATTTAAATTAAAAGATACAAAATTAACTCAAAAGATGCTGAAATACCAGAAAAGGATGCAGTATCATCACAAAAAAGAAGCTAAATTGGCACAAAAACATCTGAAATTATCTCAGAAATATGTAAAATTACCCTCAAAGGATGCCTAAGAACCACTAAAAGATGCCAACGCATCACAATAATATGCTAAATTTCCATAAAAAGGTGTGAAATCAACACAAAGAGATGTGAAATGACCACAATAGATACTAAAATACCATGGAGAAGCAAAATCAACATATGCTAGAAGCTAAATTGGTACAAAAATGCATGAATTCATCACAGAAATATTTAAATTACTCCCAAAAGATGCCTCAAAACCACTAAATGATGCACAATCACCACAAAAATAAGCTGCATTTACATAAAGAGATATTAAATCAATACTGAAATACCCCAAAAAGGTGCAAAATCATCACAAAAAGAAGGTAAATTGGCAAAAAAGATTAGATTATTATATGATATTATTATTGTAAAGATATGTTTGTCAATATCCAATATAAACCAGCCAATGAAGACACAAGAGTCTGTTAATTTTTACACCAGAACAGTTGATTTTCTGTTTCAAACATTGTTGTTCACAGAAAGAGACTCAGGTGTGACACATCTGAGCCTCTTTCTGGCTGCAGCTGCAGGAAAACGATGCTTTTATGGAGGCAAAATTACACTGGAGGGTGACGGAGCTCTAAAGTGGCTCTTTAGCTGCAGCTTTGTATTCAGGAGCAAAGTGACAAACGAACACGTCTCTGTTGTTCCGGGAAGCGAAATTAACGAGCTGACGGAGAATCTTTGAAGCCCGTGACGACGTCGAGCAGCAGGTAATGAGGTGAGATTTGCCCTTTGAGCAACATGAGCACATTTATCTGTGTTTATCTGCATTAATGTGTCGATTATTATTAGATTTATCTGAGCTTTGTGTTCAAGTCTCTAAAAAAAAATCACCTCTGTGCAGGAAAGTTACATATTTACAACCTTTTTTCCTCCACAGGAATAATCCCTTTGTGGAGCTAAACTCTACGGGGAGCCTTTAGCAAAGTGTTGTTCGCCTGAAGTTAACTTTCCCTGTTTTTAATTTGGTCGTGAATATTTAATGCTGAAGTGAAATGTGCCCTAAAGCCCCACGAAGCTTTACTTGAACATTTATCCAGTCAGTTGTTTTTTCATAATCAGGGACATGAAAACAGGTCTGAGCACCGGCAAACATTTGAAATGGTGCTGTTGTTCCCAGTTGATTCAAATTTGTCCAAAATGACTCCAAAAGTCTTTAAAAATGACTAAAATAGATCATAAATGAATCAAAATCTGCTCTAAATGGTTAAAACTTGTCCAAAGTAAATCTAAATTTGGTTGTAAATCAATCAACATTTGCTAAAAATTACAAAAAATTGTCCAAAAATAATTAGCAAATTGTTTAAAAAAAAATTCAAAATGACTAGAATTGTTCATAAATAGTTTAAAATGTTAAAATGATTAAAACTGGTCTAAAATAAATCAAAATTTGGTTCTAAATCAATCAAAATTTGCTAAAAATGACTAAAAATGGTCCAAAATATTCAAAAAAATGTTAAATGCTCAAAATTACCCAAACTGGTCATTAATGAATTCAAAAATTGTCTGTAAAACTGGTTGTATATCAATGAGAAGTTGTTCAAATTACTACAACTGGTCATAAAGGAAATAAAAATTGGTTAAATAATTAAAACTGGTCCAAAATCAATCAAAATTTGGTTGTAAATCAATCAAAATTTGGTTGTAAATCAATCAAAATTTGCTAAAAATATATATATTAAAACTGATCTGGTGATTGAGCAGCCAAGGCATGGTTCCAATGTTCTGGTTCTCATTCCAGGCTTTAACTGATCTTGCCATGTGGTAAGGGACATTGTCTTGTTGGAAAATCCAGTCATTGGAGGCAGGAAAGAGTTTTCCAGCTGATGGAAGAAGAGTAGCCCCAAAAATGACCTGGTTCATTGTCCTGTTCCACCCAGACTGAAACTACCCCAGATGGTCACTGATCCACCCCCATGTTTCACTGTAGGGGCAGACAGTCTGGTTTGTAGCTTCTCCAGGCTTCCTCCTAACCAGTAAGTTGACTGGAGTGGACATCAACTGAAAATTGGAGTCATCACTGAAGAGAACCTTCAGCCCAATCATCAACAGTCCAATCCTTGTGATCCCAGCAAAGAGTAACAGGCTTTCCTCTGCCTTTCATTGACGAAGGGCTTCTTCCTGCCATGTGTGACTTCAGACCAGCTTCAACAAGTCGCTTTCCAACTGTCCTTGCTGAACAAGTCCCATTTCTCCACAGTGTTCACTCATTTTTAAGGTCCCTGACGGTCTGACGATGATTCCTGACACAAGAACAGATGAGTGACGGTCATCTGGTGGGTAGAAAGACGTTTCCTGACCAGTTAGCAGTTTGGTAGAACCATGTTGGACTTGTTTTTTCTTGGTGTGATGAATGACTGTCTTGGAGATCTTCAGTTTTTTCACTGCCTGTCTCTCACTCATGATGTCTGCCTTTGTGGCTTCACATAATTCTTAGTTTTAGGCGCAATGTGAGAGCTGACAACTTCTGAGTTGTGCTACGGCTTGAATGTAAGCAGGAAACCACTCTAGGCCTTTGCATGTGCAGTGCTGCTGATATACCCCGGGAATACAATGAAGCTGAAGCATGTCAAATAGGACATAAAGTATGATGGAATCAGCTGCATTTTTTGTCATGTTCATTGTATTCTTCAGGTAATGTACCTTTAGTAGTGAAATGAACAAGAAATTGAAGAAAACAAGGGTGGTTTAATCATATTTTCCATGACTGTATGTACATGTTACCAGACTGTGGTGCTTTATTCTTGGGGGTTGTGTGTTGGGGGAAGGGACAGAAAGCGGCTGAATAAACTGGTCAAGAAGGCAAGTTCCACAACTGGTGTTGAGCTGGAATCACTCAACAGGTGGCTGGGGTGAGAATGCTGAGGAAACTCAGGAACTCTATTATGAACAAGGCTTCTCAACCACTACACAATCTGGAGTTGTTTCAGCAGAGCACCTTCAGCCACAAACTCATCCCCCTCAGTGCAGCAGGAAGTCCTTCCTGCCAGCTGCAATCAGGCTTTTCAATTCACAGGAAGATTTTACCTTATGAGTTATATTCTGTGCATGCTTTTAACTTTAATCATTTTTCTACTCTTATACTATGCATATGGTCATACTGATGATTATTAGTGTTGGTGTTCTGTCGGATTTGTGGCTTCTCTGTGTGTTTTAATGCTGCTATTACAAGTAATTTCCTGTAAAAGATTAATAAAGTATTTTACTATTATTCTATAAGCAAAATTTGGTTGTAAATCAATCAAAAGTGGCTAAAAATGACCAAAATTGGTCCAAAATGATTCAAAAATGGATAAGAAATGGTCAAAATGACTAAAACTGATCATAAGTGAATAAAAAATTGGCTGTAAAACTGGTTGTAAATCAATCAGAAGTTGTTCAAAATGACTAAAAACTGATCATAAATAAATTTAAAAATGGTTAAAATGACTAAAACTTGTCCAAAATTATTCAAAAATTAAGAAATGTTCAAAATGACTAAAACAGTTCATAAATTTTAAAATGGTTAAAATAACTAAAACCGGTCCAAAATTAATCAAAAATTCTTAAGAAATGTTCAAAATGAGTAAAATTGATCATAAATGAATTGCAAAATTGTTTGAAATTGGTCAAGATGTCTAAAAGTGACCAAAATAACAAAAAAAAATCAAAAATGAAAAGAAATTTGATTAACATGAAAAAATGGTTAAAATGACTAAAACTGGTCTAAAATGAATTAAAAATTGTTCAGAATTGGTCAAGATGTCTAAAAGTGCCCAAAATAATTTTTAGAAATGAGTCATAAATGAAAGGAAATTAAACAGTTCACCATCCAAACACTCTCTGAGAAAGTCATTTTATTTCTGTTTCATCCTGACCAACAAACCTGCTGATCTTCTCCCCCAGAAATCACAGCGTCATGCAGCTCTCCAGCTAGAAAATGACGAGTCGGTGCTAATCCCTCTCATGGCCAGCTGCCCAGCTACCTGGTTAATGTATTCCCGCCATGCAGCTTTCATCTGGCTAATCACAGCACCTTGATGTTGGAGAGCTGCTTCATTCAGCCAGAGCATCAAACGCGTCCAGAAACAAAAGGTCACCTGTGAAGTTGACACTGTGGCTGAAACATCACGCATGTTGTGCACCTGACCGGTTTGTTTGCATCATAAAAGCTCTGTTTCAACACCAAGGACGTTCTGCCAGGAGATATCACAGAATAGGCTTTTTCCTCCCCTCGGTTCAAAACAATCAGGCGAGGTTTAATGAGGGAGTGGAGCAGCTGACATTAAGACATGAGCAGCCGAGTGTCCTCCCTCCTGAGGGATGAAATGATGGGAAACACAAAAGGGTGGTTTAATGCCAGGAGACCCATTCATCGGCTCTTTCTGCTGTCTTCTTCTTTTTCTAGTGCAAAGGTTTGGGTCAGCAAAAGTGCAGCAAATAATGGAAATGTTCAAAATGGCTGAAATTGGTCATAAATGAGTTTAAAAATAGCTGTAAAACTGATTGTAAATCAATCAGAAATAGCTCCAAATGACTAAACCTGGTTTAAAAAAAATAAATAAATAAATATTTAAATGGTTAAAATGACTAAAACTGCTCATAAATGAATTTTAAAATGGTTAAAAGGACAAAAACTGGTCATGAATGAATTAAAAATTGGTTGTAAAACTGGCTGTACACCAATCAAAAGTTGTTCAAAATGACTAAAGCTGGTCATAATTGCACTTAAGAATGGTTAAAATGGCTAAAAACTGGTCATAACTGAATGTAAAAAATGGTTAAAATGACTAAAACTGGTCATAAATGAATGTAAAAATGGTTAAAATGACCGAAACTGGTCATAAATGAATGCAAAATGGTTAAAATGACTGAAACTGGCCATAAATGAATGTAAAAATGGTTAAAATGACTAAAACTGGTCATAACTGAATGTAAAAATGGTTAAAATGACTAAAACTGGTCATAAATAAATGTAAAAATGGTTAAAATGATTATCCAGACGAGGTAATAATGGATGAGGGTGTATTCCTCCGACGATGACCTCTATAAAACCTCCTTCTTTATTCCCTCCTCTGTCCAGAGCCGTCACTAATCCTGCAGCAGGATTCAACCAGCTCCCTCTTAAATCATAATTCAACAACAAACGGCAACAATCCATCAAATACCGGAGCCAGGCAGGAAGTTGTATCTAATGAGGAGCAGAAACAACACAAACCCACTGACCCGGCTTCACTACTTTGTTATTCAGTGACAGCTCATAGATTAACTGATGGAAAAGTTTGTTTTCTGAGATGACAGATAGACAGAATGTGGGGAACATAGTGAATAAATACCGCCGGTTTAGTTACTACCCAATTCTGAACAGTTTTTAGCATTTATTTCTGACCAGATTTAGTCATTTTGATCTAATTTCACTCATTTATGACCATTTTTTCTGAGTTATTGTGGTCACCTTTTGACATCTTGACCAATTCTGAGCAATTTTTAATTAACTTTGGACCAGATTTAGTCATTTTAACTATTTAAAAATGTATTTATGACCGATTTTAGTCATTTTAACTATTTTAAAAGGTATTTATAACCAGTTTCAGTCATTTTGAACAATTTCTGATTGATTTACAACCAGTTTTACAGCCAATTTTTAATTCATTTATGATCAGTGTTAGTCATTTTATCCTTTTAAAAATTTATTTATGACCATTTTTAGTCATTTTGAACAATTTTGAATTGATTTACAACCAGTTTTACAGCAAACTTTTAAATTCATTTATGACCAGTTTTAGTCATTTTGAACTTTTTTTTTTTTTTTACATTTTTAAACCATTTTGGACCAGTTTGGTCATTTTTGGCAAAGTTTGATTGATTTATGATGTTTCACAATTTTTCATTTATTTATGTCCAGTTTTAGACATCTTAACCAATTCTTCACAATTTTTACATTTATTTCTGACCAGTTTTAATCATTTTGATCAAATTTGACTCATTTTTTTTAGTAACTTTGGTCACTTTTAGACATCTGACCAATTCTGAATCATCTTTCATTTATTTTGGGGGAGTTTTCGGCATTTCAACCATTTTTAATTTTATTAAACGGCAGCAACGGTATTCATGCATTTGTGATGAGGAGCAGAAACAAAACAAACCCACTGACCCGGCTTTGGAGAATTTCCTCACTGCTTTGTTATTCAGCGACAGCTCATAGATTTTCCGTGCAACTGATGGAAAAGTTAGTTTTCTGCGATGACAGATAGGCAGAATGTGAGGAAGGTAGTGATTAAATATCGCCAGCTTAATTACTATCCACGAGGAAGCAGATGATGAAACAACAGTTTGTCTGAAGAGGTGCTCATGGAAGCCTGACTCAAACATAACCGAGGACTGGTTTGCGCTGAATTGGCAGGAGGTTCGTGAAAACATTGACACCACTCGCATGTCGGAGCATAATTTCCACAGGGAATGAAATCCTATCTCTGACAATCTGGCTGTTATTGTTCCAGGCTGATTTCCTTACAGGCAGGATTAACTGCTGACACAACTTGAGGCTGAGTCTACCTGTGTGAAATTAATGCTCCTCCAGAAATATGCCTGAATAAAAGATCAGTGGAGGATAAAGCGCTGATTGTAAAGATGCAGGAGAAGTGGATGGAGCCGCAGAGCAAATGAGAAATTATTCACAGTCATTATATTCAGGAGGATGAAGCTTGTTGCTTGAAAACTAAACCGAGCACAAATGCATCTCATATTATATTTTTTGTCATTTTGTTTCTCATTTTTGTCGTTTTGTGTTTCCTTTCTGTATCACTTGTGTTGTTTGTCTATACTTTTTATTGTTTTGTTTCTCGCTTTTGCCATTTTTCTTCTCGTTTGTGTCATTTGTGAAGTTTTTGGTATTTTTTTCTCTGTTTTCTTTTGGTTCATGTTGTCTCATTTTTTGTCATTTTGTTCCTCGTTTTTGTCATTTTGTATCGTGTAATATTTTGGCTTGTTTTTGTTCTATTTTGTCTGTTTTTGTGTGACATTTGTCATTTTGATCATATAGTAAAATACAATCTCATTCACTTCCAGATGACTAAATGTTTTGTGTCTTTGTAGAGACTCTGTGATCTGTAAGTTGTAATGTGTAAATGATAAACTGAGGCATAATGTTGTTGAAATGAATTTATTTTTCTTAAGAAATTTCAGTTTGTTCATGATGTTTTGCAAAAAGACAGTTATTTAAATGTGAATATTTTCAGAACGTACTAAAACAAAGGAGACATTTGAGTTGGGGTTATTTATAAGTTATAATGCTGTGATTTTACTTGAGATCAAATTGGGCTGAATGTGGAACCTGAACTAAAATGAGTTTCTGATTTATCTGGTTTAACTTTGATGAGAACAGCTTACAGCTCATGAAATATTTCGCAAAATATTAGAAGGATTTCAAAGGATCAACAAAGAAAGATCCAAACTCTGAGAAGTATGTTCATGTATGTTCTGTCAGTGCTGTCCTCCCCAGGACTGTGGTTGAGTTTATTGAACCAGACTGAGGATTTAAAGGCTCTTTGAAGGTGTTTTGAGTTAATTAGCTAATTAGAGCTCTTCTCAGGACTGTGTGGGCGGGTCTAGGGATCTTTGATTGACATCTCTGTGGTCCTCAGTGAAATATTCTACTATAATATTTGAGATTGATTGAGGGGGCTTGTCATCAAAATAAATAAAGGTGTGAAAGGTTAGAAATGAGGTTTGATGTAAAGATATGAAACTTCATCCTGCTCGTTTTCTTTTTTGCCTTTATGATACTGTGGCATATCTGAAATAAATGAATTGGAATGTGAATATTTCAGTTTATGTGTAATCAATCTAGAATATATATATATATATATATATATATATATATATATATATATATATATATATATATATATATATATATATATATATATGTGTATATATATGCCGCTACTATTAGCGCTGTATTAGTACTAGTTTGCAGTTAGAGTATTGGTTGAATTGGGCTAGAGATCAGACAGATCTAAGTTCGGCTCTAGGACTGGAGGAAAGGAGACTGAACACAATGATATAAGTTTTAGGTGGTACCAATTATATTATATTTTGACATAGACAAACAACATTCAACATTTAAAGTGAATGGCCATTCATGAGAAGTGCAGAATTAAGTCACAATTATTTCACAAGAAAACAATATTCGATGGATCCATTAACACACGAGAAACGATCCATTAGACGCGCGAAAGAGTTCTGAAGTTCAGCCGAGATAGAACACACGCAACAGTTCAGTGGCCCAAACTGTCCAGAGTCCAGAGGGAAAGGGCAGTGTCCAGGGAAAGGGAGTGTTGAGCGAGTGGTGAATGGGTTTGGGCCAAGAATGAGTTGTTGCGAGAAGCAAAAAGTAAAAGAGAAGGGCAGCTGCCTTAAAGGAGCCTCCTACCAGCCCAACCAGGTGGAGGAGGTGCAGGAGGTCCAGTTCAGTTCACTTCAGTTCCAGCTCCAGGGTTCTTCAGGCGGTGTGGGCCTAGAATTCTTTGGGTCTAGCTCGCCATCACCTGGCCTATATAAAGGACAGGACTAATTAAGTTTCCAGTGCGCACAAAATAAATCAAAATACATTCAAAAAGACCAGTGCTAAATATTAATTATAAATAGCAGTGTCAATTCTTATATTGTACAATACATAAATAATCAAAGTTCAACTCAAAATATAAATCCCAATTGAATGAATAATATAATATTTGTCATATTAAAATATTCATTACAATCAAAGTGTTAAAAATACTAAGCATCCAAAGCTAAAGTGCATAATCAGTCACACTGACTAAGTGGACTGGGTTTAAAGTGCATGGAGATGCATAGGACCAATAAACAAATCAAACTTTGGCCTAAAAATGGCACTATATGCATTTAAAAGTCATAAATAGGTAACACACATTTCAATAAGTAAACCACAGTGATTTCGTTTCATTTAGTTAAGTATATTCTGAGAACCGGGCATGAAAGATGAATGCTAACTAGTGATGTTACGCTCGAGCCAGGTTGCTCGACACAGTGCCGAGCGTTTGAAGCAGAAGTGTTCTGAGACAGTGTTTCAATCCCTGCTTCGGCACGCTCAACAATCACGTGACTACCGAGAGCGAGGCCTCGTTACGTCACAGCGTGTGTTGCGGTGCTCATAGACTGTACATGGCGGTGCTTTGGGAATAACGAAGGGGTTGGACATTTCAATCTGTCCAGGTCTTAAAAGGGGTCTGATTCACTCCTCAAACTGTGGGTTTTTGAGAGGACATTAAGCTATTACATTTGCCATTTGGAAAGAAGTCAGAGAGTGAACACATTTAGGTAGAATTAAGTTTAGATAGATTTATTTACATTTCATACACTAAATAACACTCATAGATACATACACATAGATTCACACATACACAACACATATTCATTCATTCATAGAAACACACTACACATATAGTAGAATAGGTTATAGATAGGTACATAGAGAGTAGTTTGAGTGGTTGAAAGAGTGTGTTGTGAGAGTGCAAGGTGTCTATCTGAGCCCCACCTCTCCAGAGGAGAAGACCGTTCACCTACTGGGCATCACGTCAAACTGTATCCAAACCTCTTCAGGATGGCCAAAAAATATCTCCTCATGCCAGCAACATCTGTGCCATGTGAGCGGGTCTTCTCCAAAGCTGGAGAGGTAGTCAGCCACAAAAGAAACAGACTGAAACCATGCACTCCCTGGTTTAAAACCCATTTATACTGCCACAATGGCAAAGTTGCAGAAGCACTACTATTGACTTCCACATCACATAATACTAGTGTCCCACACAAAGTAGCACAAGCACTTTCCTGTCCCCCAGTACCTCTATACACACCATATGCATGTATATCTACACACACACGCACACACGTGCGCACACATTTAAATATATCTATATTTACATACAAAAACACATATACATGCATGCAAACAAACATATATACCGTTTTAAAACATTTATTGCAAGTACAAAGCAGTGAGACCAGCCGTCCTGAGGCTTTTCAGTTTTCTCCACTTGCAGTTCTGACACAGAGCCAGCAGATGTCACTCTTCTGGTTGTGTCAAATGCTTCGAAGCAGTGTGTCGTTCTTGATGCAGTTGTGTCAAAGTGGTTCATTGCTTAATGAAGCTTCGATTTCACCATCACTAATGCTAACCAGCCCCATTCAAATTAATATGGTTTCCTATAGGAAATGAATGAGAAGAATGCTAATGCTAACGCACTCACCAATTCCTTCGCGACGTGTTGCTTTAGTTTTAAAAGTTAATGTTACGAAATTAAGCAAAAATAGCACCGTACCTTGCAGCAAATGTTCCCAACGCGACCCTCTCTCGAAGCTCGCGGCCCGCGAGTGACTTCCGGATATACAACAACCCGATTGGCCGCGCACCGTCACGTGACGGGGTGCACAGCGTGACGTATGACATCATTACGCATTTGACAGGACAGTTTTGGAGACGGGAATGGAGAATATACTTATTTATTTATATTTTTATCACCCGGGTTTTTTTTTATATACATATAAAAAAATGATATATTGTTCATATATATAAAAATTAAAAATATATATATGTATATATATATATATATATATATATATATATATATATATATATATATATATATATATATATTATATATATATATATATATATATATATATATATATATATATATATATAAATAAAAAAGCTTCACTTTGAGCGTCATTTTCCACCAAATTTAAGATTCAAGGTTCCTTCAATGTCATTGTCCAAAGTAAGACAAAAACCGTTCCTCACCAGTGCAGACACAGTGACAGCTAAAATGATGTCGTGAATGTCAAAAAATAGCAGCAGGTTTAACAAGTAAGAAGGATAAAAAAAGTGGATTATTTTGTAGATTGAGCTCTGCTGCAGACATTCCATGAATGAATAAAGCTCCTGTGTGTGAGCTCTGGAGGCGCTTTGCTCTGATGTTTTATGGCTCTTATCCAGCTTGGTTCCTCCTGACTAGATCCTTGCTCGTGTTGTATCTACTCTCAGATGTACGTCGCTTTGGATAAAAGCTTAATATAACTGTGGATTTGCAGAAGTGTAGATGGCCTTGCTGGTGGAGGCTGATGAGGGCTCTGGCTCGGTCCTCCGCTGCACCCTTTACTTCTCTCCAGGGAGCTCCCTTTGAGCCCCTCGCTCCAGCAAACAGCCCCCTTCATCTGGCAAAACGACAACCGTCGACAATGAGGACTATCCTATTTGACACAGGGCAGACTCCAAAGACATTCTGTCCTCCTGCAGCCAGCTGTTGGCAGAACAGCTTCAAAGAGAGGTGAACAAAGTGAAGACTGACAGGAGGAAGGCTACAGACAGATGGACTGATGCAGAGCGTTGGCTGTCCACTGTGGCAGGACAAAGGGGGGAAACAAGACTCTAGATCCGTCGTAACGGAAATGAAATTTGATGAAAATGATTAAATCATTTTCATCAAATTTCATAAATATATTTTTAAAATGATTAAGATGGCTAAAACTGGTTCAAAAGGAATTAAAAATTTTCAGAACTGGTCAAGATGACAGTGACCAAAATAACTAAAAAAAAAACCAAGTCATAAATAAAGTGAAATTTGATCAAAATGACTAAAACTGATCATAAATAAATTTAAAAATTGTTCAGAATTGGTCAAGATATCTAAAAATGGACATAAATTAATGATATTCTTATTATAATTAATAATGTAAAATAGATCATAAATCAATCAAACTTTGATCAAAATGACTAAACTGTTTATAAATAAATTTAAAAATGGCTAAAATGACTAAAACTGGTCCAAAATGAATTTAAAATTGTTCAGAATTGGTCAAGATGTCTAAAAAGAACCAAAATAATTCTAAAAAATTGGCTCATAAATGAAAAAAAATAATCAAAATTATTAAAACTGGTCAGAAATAAATTTTAAAATTATGAAGAATCCAAAAGGATTTACAAACTGTCAAGAAATGTTAAAAATTAATGAACTTAATCATAAATAATTTTTGAAAATGGTTAAAATGATTAAAACTGATCCAAAGTCAATGAAAATTTGGTTGTAAATCAATCGTATCAATCATAACCAGCTCAAAATGATTAAAAAAATTTTCAGAAATATTCAAAATTATCAAAACTGGTCATAAATGAATTTTAAAATTGTTAAAATGACTGAAACTGGTCTAAAATGAATTAAAATAGTTCAGAATTGGTCAAGATGCCTAAAACTGGGAAAACAAAAGGGAAAAAACCAAAAGAGAAGACAGAAAGGCTCCAGATTCATCTCATTTCCCCACAAAGCCCAGAGTGCAGAGCCTCCGAGGGACGGACGTCAGTCATGTAAGTCATGATATGATTGTGGAAGCTGCACCAGAGGTGGACATGCACCAGTAACCAGGGAACCATAAGAGATTTCCTGCTGCTCGTGCTCCTCATCGCTCCTCCTCTCGCACTGATTAGTTTTTACAGTCGACGGATGCAAATTGGAATTCTCTGACAGCCCATCAGTCATGTTTTGGCTGCAGTCTGTGGAGCAGGCCGGCACATGCCAGCAGACATATCGCACAGTCAATTTACTGCAGACGGTCAAATACGTCTCAGCACGGCACACATTAACAACATTCAATTTCCAGCCAGCTGGAGAACGAGCTGCTTGTCACAAATGTCATTTATCCCAGGAACAGCTCCGTTACCTGCAGCCGCCTTATTTACACCAAGCAGAAAATCTGATTTAGCACAACCTCCCAGTATCAGTGTCAACCTATATGACAGTTACTGACTCACTGATTTAGATAAAATGGCTGAAAAATGCAACACAATTTTTGAGAAAAATAATTTACTGATAATTTAAGATAATACTGAATCCATCTCTCAGCCTGTGATGCTCAGAAACAGAAAAGATAGTGAAGTTTTACTACAGAACTGGAAAATATGCATCAGCTAGTAGTGAAAACACACAATTTTTACCATTTTAAAGCTGAAAAATGATTTCACAGCTGTATTTCTGTTAATAAAAAAAAGTAGTATTTTTATTATATAACAGTGAATTTAATTATTATTTTACACAAGAAGGCCTGATATCTGTAAGTATTATCTACATTTTTACCTCAAAAAAATTTTGATGTCATCAAAATGATATTTTAGATAGATAGATAGATAGATAGATAGATAGATAGATAGATAGATAGATAGATAGATAGATAGATAGATAGATAGATAGATAGATAGATAGATAGATAGATAGATAGATAGATAGATAGATAGATAGATAGATAGATAGATAGATAGATAGATAGATAGATAGATAGATAGATAGATAGATAGATTGATTGATTGTTTGATTGATTAAACCTTTATTGATCCCACAGCGGGGACATTTACAATGTAACAGCAGCAGCAAATGGAACAGAATAAAAAGGAGAGCAGCACACAGTGCATAGATATAAATATTTTCTCCTTCTAGAAGAAAAAATACAATATTTACAGCAACATTCTTATGAAATTGCACAGCATCATTATGTACATTTTTACTGCACAGTTTGTAGGTGGGTGAACTGAACTACTGGGAGCTTGATTGTAAAATCTGACTGCAGCAGGAAGGAAGGACCTGCAGTATCTCTCCTTTAGACACTGTGGGTGAAGCAGTCTGTCACTGAAGGAGCTGCCCAATGATGTTATTATTTCCTGCAGGGGGTGGGAGGTGTCCTCCATGGTAGACAACAGCTTTGTCATCATCCTCCTGTCTCCCACCACCTCCACAGGATTAAGGGGGCAGCTCAGGACAGAGCTGGCTTTCTTTACCAGTTTGTTCAGTCTCTTCCTGTCTGCAGCCGTGATGCTGCTGCTCCAGCAGACCACTCCATACATGATAGCTGATGCCACAACAGAATCATAAAAGGTCCTCAGAAGTGCTCCCTGAACCCCGAAGGACCTGAGTTTTCTGAGCAGGTGGAGTCTGCTCTGACCTTTCTTATAAAGTGTGTTGGTGTTTGTAGTCCAGTCCATTTTGTTGTTTAAGTGAACACTCAGGTACCTGTAAGAGTCCACAATCTCAATGTCCGTTCCCTGGATGTCCACTGGTGAAGGAGAAGTGTGTCTGTTCCTGCTAAAGTCCACCACTAGTTCCTTGGTTTTCACCGCATTGATCCGGAGGCAGTTCAGCAGGAACCAGTCCACAAAGTCCCGGTTAAGTTCTCTGTAGTCCTTCTCATCTCCGTCCATGATGAGGCCGACGATGGCGGAGTCGTCAGAGAACTTCTGAAGATGGCAGTTTGTGGTGTGATGGGAGAAGTCTGCTGTGTAGAGGGTGAAAAAAAAGGGGGCAAGGACAGACCCCTGTAGGACCCCGTACTGCAGACCACAGTGTGGGACACACAGTCCCCTGTAGGACCCTGTACTGCAGACCACAGTGTTGGACACACAGTCCCCTGTAGGACCCTGTACTGCAGACCACAGTGTGGGACACACAGTCCCCTGTAGGACCCCATACTGCAGACCACAGTGTGGGACACACAGTCCCCTGTAGGACCCTGTACTGCAGACCACAGTGTGGGACACACAGTCCCCTGTAGGACCCTGTACTGCAGACCACAGTGAGGACACACAGTCCTCTGTAGGACCCCCTACTGCAGACCACAGTGTGGGACACACAGTCCCCTGTAGGACCCTGTACTGCAGACCACAGTGTGGGACACACAGTCCCCTGTAGGACCCTGTACTGCAGACCACAGTGTGGGACACACAGTCCCCTGTAGGACCCTGTACTGCAGACCACAGTGTTGGACACACAGTCCCCTGTAGGACCCTGTACTGCAGACCACAGTGTGGGACACACAGTCCCCTGTAGGACCCCATACTGCAGACCACAGTGTGGGACACACAGTCCCCTGTAGGACCCTGTACTGCAGACCACAGTGTGGGACACACAGTCCCCTGTAGGACCCCATACTGCAGACCACAGTGAGGACACACAGTCCTCTGTAGGACCCCCTACTGCAGACCACAGTGTGGGACACACAGTCTCCTGTAGGACCCCGTACTGCAGACCACAGTGTTGGACACAAAGTCCCCCGTAGGACCCCGTACTGCAGACCACAGTGTTGGACACAAAGTCCCCCGTAGGACCCCGTACTGCAGACCACAGTGTGGGACAAACTGTGGCTGGTTGTGAGGTAATCCAGCTGCTACATTGTGAGGTGGGAGTCTACTCCTGTCTGCTCCAGCTTGTCCCCCAGAAGCGCAGGCTTGATGGTGTTGAAGGCACTGGAGAAATCATAAAACATGATTCTCACAGTGCTCTTCGTCTTCTCCAGGTGAGAGAGACATCTGTGCAGGAGGTAGATCACTGCATCATTAACCCCGATGCCGGGCTGGTAGGCGAACTGCAGCGGGTCCAATGATGAGCTCACCAGGGGTTGCAGATGACAAAGGAGCAGCCTCTCCAGGGTCTTCATCAGGTGGGATGTTAGTGCCACCGGCCTGTGGTGGTTGAGGTCCTTGGGGTGCGAGATCTTCGGCACCGGTACCATGCAGGACGTCTTCCACAGCTGTGGTACTCTCCCCAGCTTCAGGCTCAAGTTGAAGACGTGCTCCACAATCCTGCTCAGCTGATCTGCGCAGGATTTGAGGAGCCTGGAGCTGATGCCATCCGGACCCGTAGCCTTCCTGATCTTCAGTCTGCTCAGTTCTCTCCTCACCTGGGATGTCGATAGGGACAAGTTGGGGCAGGGGGGCTGTGTGCTGGTTGTGGGTGTGGGGTCCTGTGGGGGAGGGGAGGTGTGATGGTAGAAGAACTGTGGTGGAGCTGTAAGGAGGGGGAATGCAGTGGGGGTGGTGCAGTCAGCAGGAGATGCAGACAGATGCATTGGTGGCTGCTGCAGGGTGGACTGGTCCGGGGGAGGGGTGGCTGCCTCTTCAAACCTTTTACAGAAGCTGTTCAGGTCATTCACCCACTCCTGGTCCTGTCCCAGTTCAGTCTTGGGATCTTTGTGGCCAGAGATGGCCTTCAGGCCCCTCCAGACCCCAGTGACATTATTCTGCAGCAGCTGATCCTCCATCCTCTTCCTGTAGCTGCTTTTCCCCTCTCTGATCTTCCTCCTCAGCTCTCTCTGTGCAGACCTCATCTCCTCCTTGTCTCCTGACCTAAAAGCCCTCCGTTTGTCCTTTAGGAGAGCCTTTATGTCAGGAGTAATCCAGGGCTTGCTGTTGGCAAAACAGCATACAGTCCTTCAACACACTCATGACTGTTGTGTGAAAGAATATGAGTTATCATTATTATTATGTATCATCAAATCAGCCTACTTTATAGATAGCTAGCACTAGCTAGCTAACGTTAGTCTATGTATTGAGTGTGCATTTATTTCTGTAGCTACACACTGATTGATAGGTTCGTTTTTCATTCAAAACATTCTGTTGCTTTTATGTCTTCATCTAGGGTGTCATGACTGCTAGGTTCACAAGAGAAGTGGTCGTCCAGATGCTGGATGATGGAGAGGCAGTTGTGGAGTTGGACTCAGAATCTGAAATCTCTGACATCTCAGATGATGAGGACCCAGATTATCATCCAGCTGGAGGTCCATCTCTCTTGACTGAACAGGATCAGTCAGACAGAAGGTTCCTCTGATGAGTCTCTGAAAAGGAGAGTGAAGTCAAACCATGTCAGGCAGAATGAGTCGTAAGGACTCTAACTGGAGTAAGTTACCTCCCATCCAGAGCAGAACACCAAGACATAATATCCTGAGAAGTCGGCCGGAACCTGCACCGGGCTATACCACCACCGTCTCACCAAAGATTAAAAGATCAAAAAAAAAGATTAAAAGAGACTTTATTGTCATTGTTCAAAAGTACAACGAAATTTGTCTGAAGAACACAACAATTAGCAGCAGTGCAAATAATAAAAATAGATAAAAAATACTCTTAAAAAATAAAAAGAAGACTCAAAGTACTATATACAAGCATGCATGGGTTCATGGGATGCATGGGAGATCTTTATCACTGATAATATCACATAAGAGGTGATGAACAAACTTGGAGGGACGGAGAACAGCAACAGCTGGAGGAAAAGAGTGGAAAAATGTAAACAAAATGGATGTTGACATTCTTCTGTTGCTCTTCTGTGTAATATTCTTCTTTTCCAGTTATCAAGATGTTCAAAATCTGTGCTTCTTTTTGTAACTCATTCAATAATTGAACGTTTTCATGTCTTTGTTTAAACTGTTATAATGAGGACTTGCAGTGATTTGCTCAGAAGGAGTCCAAAAAAATAAAAAAAAACTGCACAATAATGTGTTTATTAATTGGGGGTCAATTAATAAACTCATTGAATTTACACAGAAGATTAACCTTTATTCTCACAGGTATTTTATTCTATCATCCATGACTTTTTTCCTCCATCAACTTAATATCAATTTCTTCTGTTTCTGTTTTAGTGCTTTTTGAAATGCCTTCATACTGGAGTCTAGAGAACCAGTTCTGTGTCAGTAGATGCAGCTGTTTGTTGACTTCAGTAACTAAAACTACTAAAATGATGTAACTGACATGTAGTGGCAGCGTGATCAAGACGTGGTGTCGGCATGGAAACGACATGAATGTGAGGATCTGTGAGGTTGCACAGGGACGGGGTGAGAAGGAAAGTTACGTAAACGGACATTAACATTGTTTTTAAGCATCAGCAGGGAGAAGATCGAGATCTAGTTGGATTTACTGAACATTTAAAGCACATAAACAACAGAAATGTCTCTGAAAGCTACAGAAAACCAACAAATATCCGAGTTAAACTTAATATTTAAAGCACTATGGGGGGATAAAAATGATGCTAATTGTATTTACTTTTACACAGCCTCATGGACACGTTTTGAGTCTTTGTGGACGATTTGTAGTCATTCTGGACGATTTATAATATTTTTGGACACATTTTCAGTCACTGTTGATCATTGTTGCCATTTTAAACATGTATTGAGCCATTTCAGACATGTGTCGAGTCTTTTTGGACCATTCTTGCACTGAAATTTAACACAAAACAAGCAAAGGTGGGTGTGAACCTGTTTTTTGAGTCATTGGGGACCATGCTTGAGTCATTCAGAACAATTGTTGAATCATTTTGGACCATTCTTACTACTAAAATTTGACAAAAAACAAAGAAAGTTTGGTGCAACCCTCTTTTGTTGAGTCATGGACACATTTTGAGTCATTCTGGACAATATATAGTCATTTTGGGCACATTTTCAGTCATTGTTGACCATTTTTTACATTTTAAACATGCATTGAGCCATTTTAAAAACAAGTGTCGAGTCTTTTTGGACCATTCTTACCACTAAAATTTGACCAAAACAATTAGAGGTTTGTGCAACCCTGTTTTGTGAGTCACTGAGGACCATTTTTGAGTAATTCAGAACGATTTTTGAGTCATTTTGGACCATTCTTACCATTTTAGACAATTTTTTTTACATAATTTTGGATGACTCTGGAGTCATTTTTGAGAAGGTTTTTCATTTTTTGTAAAAGAACACATGATTCATCAGACCAGGCCACCTTCTTCCATTGCTCTGTGGTCCAGTTGTGATGTCTATTGTTGGTCCTGTGGTGGTGCACAGGGGTCAGCATGGACATCCTGACTGGTCTGCAGCTATGCAGCCCCATATGCAACAAACTGATGCTCTGTCTATTCTGACACCTTTCTATCAGAACCAGCTTTAACTTCTTCAGCAGTATGAGCGACAGCAGCTGGTCTGTTGGATCGGATCACACGGCCAGCCTTCCTCCCCATCAATGAGCCTTGGCTGCCCATGACCCTGTGGCCACTTCATCACTGTTCAAACTAGGATACATCCCAGAATATTAATGCTCAAAGTTGGTTCTAAAGAAAATGAACAAAAACCAGATTTAGTGTTCCGATTGTGACATCTGGATGGATGAAATTGTTTTGTTATGCATCGTTTTGTGATAATTTTAATGATTTTTTGTCCAAAGTGCATAAAAAATTGTCCGGAATGACCCAAAATTAGTCCAAAACATGCAAATAGAAGAAAGAAAGTGCAAAATAACACGTCCCTCTGTGCATAACATTGCAAATACACAAAACTAGACTCAAAATGTGTCCACATTGACATAAATCTGGTCAACCATTACCCAAAAATAGTCCCAAAATAACTAGAATTTTAATAAAATTCCTTAAACTTGTCAAAATTGCATCCAAAATTAGGCGAAATCCATCCAAAATGACTCAAGTTTACACAAAATTGATCCAAAATGACAGAAAAAAGTCTAAATTGACTCAAACGTGTCCAAAGCACAGTCAAATTGTGTCCTTCCAGCCCACTAACAGGAGCCATGATGAAGAGGTAATCAGTGTTATTCAGTGGTCATAATGTGATGGAAAAGTTCAAAAAACTCAACTATTGAGTAAGTTACAAGAAAACAAAGCAGAGTACATCTAACTTCGATGATGTAGCTCTCCTGCTTTTACACTTTCTTCGTCAGTTCATGATTTATTCTATGGAAGTCCTGATCCCAGATCTGGCAGGACTTCCTGTTTCATCTCCAGCTGTCAGGCTGGAAGTAACGGCCTCCGCTGCCTCCTGCTCTGTGCTGCTATTTACATGATTTCTCTGTGAGGACCGAGGCTGATCAGAATATTAAAGGCTGGAGCTGCAGCAGCACCGCCTGATTGCTTCTTCAATCAAAGGCAGGAACAGTTGCCTCCACCACCCACAAATTAAAGTTCAGCCTCTCGAGTTTTGGATGGCAGTAAATGTATGTGAGCACATAACAGCGAGGTCTGAAATGATCTGTTTGGAGTCACACCGGAGAGAGGCGCCCTCGGGACCGGTGATGGCAACTTATTTGGAGCTTTTATGGCTGCCGGCCGCACTAATTAATCACACTGTTTGTATCGAGTCCAGGCGAAGGATTTGGAGAGAGACTGAACCTGCTGCTCCAGACTGCTAAACACAATGAACCCGGCGAACCGAAGCTCCAGCAGAACGACTTCTGCACGTGGGACTGCAGGGTGAGCTCCAACAACAGCCAGGAATTACAGTCTGCATTGTTTTCCAGCCTCCAGCAGCAGTTTATTCACAGCATCAGTCTGAAGAGCAGCTGGACGTCCATCAGCTGACCATAAAACACACCTGGATGAATAAATAAAGGTCAAATTAAAGGAAGAAAGACATAGAATTTTTAAAATATGGACAGTCAACTAGAACTAAATAAAAAAAATATATAGTTGTATTTATTTACAAATCCTTCAAATTTATTGTTTATTTAGAAAAACCTAAAAAGAATATGGAAAATTTCAGTGTAAAAATTGTGATTTTAGTAGATTTTTGGTGTTTGCAGCACCAGTGCTCTTTTTTTTTAATGGAATATCAAATTTAGAGCAAATTTTCTTTCAATTATTGGGGAAAATTGCAACATCAGAAAATGTTTTTTTTGTTGTTCATTTGTTTTTTACAAAAATTGCACTATAAAACAAAGATGCTTTCAAAAATAATGGCACGCTATGTGAGTAATGTGCAATAAACAGAAAAAAAATTTGTTGATTAAAACTTTTAAAAGATGTAAACCAAATAAAACACACCAAAATAAATAAATGAAAAGCCAAATTAAAAGAATAAACTGTTCAAAATTATGGACCGATAACTAGAACTAAATAAAGAATGTGTGTGTATTTAATTACAAATCTTTCAAATTTCTTGTTTATTTAGAGATACCTAAAATTAATATGGAATATTTCAGTATCTGCAGTGCCAGAGTGCATTCTTTTTTATTGGAATACCAAATTTATAGCAAATTTTCTTTTATTTATTGGAAAATTAAATCAAAACATCAAAAAATCTGCAAAACAAACAAGGCTTTTCTCAAAATGCGCTGAACCGTGTTAAATTTTTAATTCATTTTATCTAAGTTAGAGTCAATAACTGTGATATAAAAAGCTCAGAAACAACTCAAAGTACAATTATTGAGTGAGTTACAAGAAAAAAAGCAGAATACATGAAAAATAAATACAATTTGTTTGTGCTTTCCTCATTAATTAATATGTAAAATCTTAATTTTTATATATAGAAATGCAAAAAACACACAATCTTTACAACTTTCATCATTTTAAGCAATAAACAAACAGCACTATGTTGATTTCCCTCTTCTGTTAGTACAGAAGAAGCATTTTTATGATATGACAGTGAATTCGTAGATTAGGACTTTAATAAATTTAAATCATTATCTGAAGATGAAAGCACAAAAATCTGTAAAAAAAAAAAAATAGAAACGCTACACATATTTATATATCTAATTTAGATGTACTCTGTTTTTTTTCTTGCAACTCTTGCAGTAATTGTACTTTGAGCTGTTTTTTGAGCTTTTCGTTGTATTAAATCATATAATTCAACCAATATCACAGTGACTGACTCACTAATTTAGATAAAATGGCTGAAAAATGTAACGCGGTTCAACGCAGTTTGAGGAAAAACCTGATTATTGAGAAGTTAAGATAATACTGACTCCATCTCTCAGCTTGTGATGCTCAGAAACAGAAGAAGGAGTAAAGTTTTACTACAGAGCTGGAAACGGTGCATCAGCTAGCAGTAAAAGCAGCAGTAAAACAGGAAACCCTACTGGATCTGTGCAGAACTGTGGTGATAAAGCAGCCTCAGCAGCAGCAGGTCACGATCAATACCAGAATGTGCACGCTCAAACGGGCATCCCGGGTGTCATTTAGTAAAACTCTGCGCAGGCTTCGTGTTGCTGGATGTGTCTCCTGAGGCAGCTTTGTGTTTGTCTGCACCGAGAGCTGAAGACTTATTTAAAGCAAACATCCAGAGACGCGCATTTGTCCTGCATTGATCCCTTTCCTGTTCTCAGATTAAATAAAAGAGAGAAACTCAACCTGGACTAAACAAACACATCATTTGATAGTTCATCATCTGCTCTGTGCAGAAACTTGTTTTTTTAAAAGGCACAATTAGACCAGAGCAGAGAAAACCGGTCGCTCCGTCCATCATAACTAGAGAGAATGTTCCTTTAACGACAACATGTCAGAGAAGAAATATGGCTCTGCTTTAGAAATAAAGAACAGCTGTGCACATTGTTGCAAGTAAACAAAACTACTAAAAAAGTATCCAAATCTCATCAAAAAGTAATCACAACTAGATCAAAATGACTGAAACTTGCGTACTACAAAGTGAGTCCAGAATGTGCAAATAGAAGAAAGACGATGCAAAAACATGTCCTTATGTGCCCTGTTCTACTTCTAGCTGCACACATCTTTGCAAATACATAAGACTCAAAGTGACATAAAGCTTGTCAACAATTACTCAAAAATAGTCCAAAATTAGTAGAACTTTTCTAAAATTTATCTAAATTGTGTCCAGAATTGCTGAAGTGACTTATGTTTTTCCAAAATTGATCCAAAATGACAGAATAAAAATCTAAATAGACTCAAATGTGTCCAAAATAAAGTCAAATTGTGTTATTAATGACAACATTCTTGAAACGACTTAGAATTATTCTAAAATGTCAAAAATATTTTCTAAATGTCCCAAATGGCGAAAATTTGTCCAAAATTCCTCCAATGTGTCAAAAATGAGGTGATATCTGTCCAAAATGATTAAAAGTTGTCCAAAATGCATACGATAGAATTGGCCCAAAATGTGTAAATAGAAGAAAGGAGGTGCAAAATAACATGTCCTTGTGTGCACATCATTGCAAATACACAAAACTGGACTCAAAATGACAAATCTTGTCAACAATTACTCAAAAATAGTCCAAAACTACTACAACTTCTCTAAAATTCGTCAGATTGTGTCCAAAATTAGGTGAAATCCATCCAGAATGACTTAAGTTTATCCAAAATAGATCTAAAACTACAGGAGAAAAAAAAAAAAAAAGTCTAAAATGACTCAGGTGTGTCCAAAATAAAGTCAAGTTGTGTCCTTCATGACCACAACATTCTCAAAATGACTCAAAATTAGTGTAAAATGGCATAAATTTTGTCAAAAAGGTTTTTCTGAATGTGCCAAATGACTAAAACTTGTCCAAATTTGGATGAAGTCTGTCCAAAATGACCAGTTTATCCAAAATTAATCTAAAATGTCTAAAACTTACCTAAAATCCCTGTAATTTGTCCAAAATGAGGTGAAACTGTTATGGCAGGTTCAAAAGGTTCAGGAGCAGGAAATGAAACATCAGCATAAACGTTTTAAAAATGCTTTTATTCACAAGAAACTCTATACAGGAACCGGAACTAGAATCTTTGACAACGAAGAACTAAACTACTACTAGAACTAAAAAACAAAACCCATCTAGAAGCACAGAGGAATAACTACATGAACATGGAAACTGAAACTAAGGTTAACCCACAGATGGTAGCACCAAGGCATGGAAACAACTGAAAATACTAAACTAACCCAACCTAGACTACCAGTAATTAGGAGCTGAAACCCCAGACTAAAGCTATCCTATGCAGAGCATAAAATACGTCAAGTTAAATACGGAACACTGATTATTTAATTCCACGTATTAACAATACAAGTAGTCTGGTGATACTAGGGCTTGGAGACGTAGCTGATGAGCTGAGAACAGTCCTTTTGGTTTGGCTTCATCCAGAACTCTCCCTCCAGGTGTTCACCATGTGCTTGGTAAGTTGGTGTCAGTAGAACCCAGTCATGGCAGATGTTTCCAGAGAAAGTCCTCTTTCCAGGTGTAAGCCGATGTTCCCAGGTTAAGCTGGCGACAGGTGGAGATCCTCCGGAGAAGAAGGCAGAATCCATGGTAGGGCGGAAAACCAGCAGACGAAGGAACCCAGGCAACTCAGCAGGCAGGAATCAGCTTTCTAAACACAGAAAACAGAATTACTGGCAATTCTAGGCTGGTGGCAAAGACAGTTCTACTCCCAGCACTAACTGGAGATTAGACGACAGTCCAGCTTCGAATGATGGGTGCCATCTGCTTATATAGAGACGCTCAGAGACCAGTCACTCAGCTCCACCTGCAGCTCGTCTGCTGATTAGGATGCAGCACACCTGCTGCTAGCTTCACCATGAACACACCTAGGAGAGAGAGAACAGGAAGCACTACCACAGCCCAGAAGCCTTAAGCTGTGGCTGGGACAGAAATCTGTCCCAAATGACTAACATTAGTCCAAAATGCATAAAAAGTTGTACAGAATGACCCAAAATTAGTCCAAAATGCGCAAATAGAAGAAAGAAGGTGCAAAAACAACATGTCCTTGTGTGCACTGTTCTGCTTTCAGATGCACACATCATTGCAAATACACAAAACTAGACTCAAAATGTGGCCACAATGACATAAATCTTGTCAACAATTACCCAAAAATAGTCCAAAGTGACTAGAATTTTTCTACAAGTCCTAATATTTGTCTAAATTGTGTCTGAAACTAGTTGAAATCTGTCCACAATGACCTAAGTTGATCAAAACTTGCTCCAAAATGACAGATAAAAAAGTCTAAAATGATTCAAATGTGTCCAAAATAAAGTCAGATTGTGTCACATTAATGACTACAACATTCTCAAAATGACTCAAAGTGAGTCTAAAATGAGATAAATCTTGTCAAAAATGTTTTTCTAAATGTCTCAAATTACTAAAACTTGTCCAAAATTAAGTGAAATCTTTCCAAAATGACCTTAGCTTATCCAAAATTAGTCAAAAATGACTCAAACTTAGCTAAAATCAGCAACACTGATATACCTGTTATCTTTTATTCATAATCACGCTAATAATCAGTTGTATATTAAGTAAAAATCAATTACTAGTCATAAAACCAGTGATTGTAAACATCAAAAATCGATGAAAATCACAATTTTACATTTAATATCATTCATTCAGTTGTTATCAATGATGCTAATTGTATTTTTACACTGAAATATTTTGCATTATGATTCGATTTGTCCAAACAAATAAGTTTTTTTGGAAAAATTTAGAAATAAATAGAGATGTATTCTTTATTTAGTTCTCGTTAATGTCCCACATTTTTTTAAAATTCTACACGTTTAGTCTTTTATTTAGAGTTTTCATTAATAAAAATTGAAGTATAAAGTATATTTTATACGTTTTGGAGATGCTTGGAACAGCCTGACTGAACTGATGCCGTTCCAGACAAATTACTGCACATATTTACACGGCATTATTGTTCGTCTTCATATGTAGATGCAGTTATTTTCCCAATAAATTAAAGAAAGTGTATTATAAATGATATTCCTTTAAAAATCAACAGCTCAGACTGATAAATCAGAGAGCAAACAGCAGATGGCAGCAGCGCCGTCCTCAGAGAGTCTGTCTGGATCCACAGAGGAAGAAGCAGGAGGTGTGTTTAAAGAATAGGGTGTGTTTGAGGAGCTGAGGCAACTTCAGGACACAGCTTTATATGCTGAGACTTCTGTGAGATTCAGATGAGGATTTCTGCTCTTCCAGGTCTGTATTCTTCTGCAGAACTTTGTCAGGTTTCTCAGAAAAGTTCTTTACACTCAGAGGAAGTTAGTGAATCATTGATCTGCGTGAGTTTTAAGTGCCAGGCCTGACATGGAGGTGAATGGTTGGTTTGGGAGCTTGGTCTGACAGGTTCTGCTGGTGTTCTGGTGACAGATTGTGGAGATGAAGCCCGTCAGCAGAGACTCTGAGCTCCAGCAGCTGTGGGGACGATGGATGGTCCTGCTGAAGCGGCTTCAGGAGGATCCCAGGGTGACTTTAACTCTCCTCTCTCACAAGCTTCAAGTCTTTTTTTACTTTTCCTCCAGCTGAGTTTCTCTCTCCTCACCAGGTGTCTGTGATGCTGAACTCCAGAGTCGGGCAGCACCTCAGCAAACGCCCCTTCTCAGCTCTGGCCGTGGTGCTGTTCGTTGCCATGGCAGCGCTACCTGTTGGACTCTTCCTCACCTTCGCCCTGGTGACCGTCACCATGTCGGTGGTGGGGTTTGCTTTCTTTGAAGGTAGGACTCAGAGAAAGCTTCACTGCCAAGTGAACTCACACACAAGGAATCTGTGTTGGAAACTTACGGAACTCAGGAAAAGTCAGTCAGACAAGAAGACAGCAACAGAGTTAGTCAGTAATAAATATAAAAAGACCTAAAGACCTAATAAGAATAACAATCTAAAAAATCAAGATACACTAAGGAAGGAGTACTTGTAGCATTACAGGTGAATAAATCTGTCACTGTCGTATATTTTGTTGATTTTTACCTTCACCTTATACCCTAATATTCTGTTTTGTCTTATTGTTTACTCCTTTATTGAACATCCATGCTGCTGTAGCAACCTAATTTAGGATGAATTAATGAAGTCATCTAAGTGATGCTTTTCTTATTTCTTCAGCTACTAACCAGTCATTTCTCCGCCAGGCTTCCTGCTGTTCGTGGCCGGAGTTGCTCTTCTGTGTGTTCTGTCTGCCGTCGCCTTCTTCTCCGTCCTGGTGTCCGTCGTCACCAACGCTCTGTTCATCACCGCCTCCGGCCTCCTGAACCTCTACGACTCCAACCTGACAAAGGTAAACCAGCACGACTTGAGGAGGTTTATGGCTGTTTAGGAAAGAGAAAAACTGTGCAAGAAGTGAGTTTTTATCAAGTCATAAACCTCAAAGTCAAGACCGAACTTTTTAATCAGCAGTTTGATTGATTTGATAGATTTTACTTATTTATTACTCTTCCTCAAATTAATTTTATTTATGAACTTCTCTAGATATTGACCCATTTTCATATACTATTTTCTTATTTCATCCTATTTTTATTTTATTATATTTTATTTTGCTATATTTTATTATATTTAACTTTTCTAAGAATGTATTTTATTTATTGACTTTTCTATTTGTTCACCTATTTACATTTTTTATTTTATTTATATTTAGTTAATGAACAGTTTATTACTTCATTTTTATTATTTCTTATTCTGTCTTTATATAAAAATATTTTTTTACTTCTATTTATATCTCTATCTCTATTCTAATAATGGACTTTATTTCATTTATTTTTATTTATTTTTCTATCTCTCTATTTATTTATCTATTTTATTTTGTTTTATTTTATCCAATTTTTATTTCTATTCTATTTTTATTTGTTATATTTATTTTATTTTAATAATAGATATTTTGTTTCATTTTATTTTATTTGTTTAGCTTATTTTATCCTATTTTATTTTATCTGGTGTTTCGTCATTACTCTTCTTAGAATTAATTTAATTTATTGTTTTCTCTATTTATTTACCTATTTATATATTTTAGTCTATTTAATATAACTATAACTTACTTCTTTTTTATATATATATATATATATATATATATATATATATATATATATATATATATATATATATATATATATATATATATATATATATATATATATATATATACATATATATATATATATATATATATAAAATAAAAAATTCTATTTTAATAATAGATATTTTATTTAATTTATTTAATTGTATTGATTTATCTGGCTTATTTTATCCTATTTTATTTTATTTTATCTGAAGTTTCTTCATTAATCTTTTTAAAATTCATGTTATTTATTGACATCTATATTTATTTATTCATTTATATACTTTAGCCTAACTTCTATTTCTACCTCTATCTATTTCTATTTTAATATTAGCTGTTTTATTTCATTTTATTTTAATTTATGGAGCCTATTTTACCTTATTAAAATGAATGGAGCGGAATTTACGGTCGTCCTCCCTCCTGCAGTGGTAATAATGTGGAAATTAAAATATGTTCCTAAATGGTATTAATTTTCCTCCCAGCAGAAAATCCAGAAGAAGGAGGGTGAAACTTCAGCAGAGGAGGAGGAGCAGTAGTCTGAGGATGAAGACGCCTGAATGTCCTGTTTACTGATGAGACAGATTTTATAAGCACAAAAACTCCCTTCTGGTTACTGTCCAACTAAGATTTAATGATGTTATTATCTATATATGTGATGCAGAAAGTAAACAAAGCCTGAAATAACTCAGCTTTACCAAATACAGGAGACTGCTTTTAGTCTTGAAACAGGAGAAACCAAATAAGCCGAGTACTGCTCCATTATGTGAGGATTTTGCTATGAAAATGTCCTTTTTATGTGTTTGCAGCTTTTCATGAAAATACACTGGAATAACTGTTATATATGTGTGTTTGCTGTTACGGCGAGTTTTCAATAAATACTCATCAGAATGAATGTATAATCTCTGTTCCTCTGCTTACAGTTTTTTATGATTGCATAAAGACTAAAAACAAAAGAATGACATAATTATCAATGCCTTACACTCAAGGAGCAAAACATTGGACCAGACTTTCATCACTATTAACACAAAGTCAGCCTCACACTTTCTGCAGACACAAATCACTACACTCATGAACCAGTTGGTTAAACACATGATTGATTTATCATAGACACAGCGATCAGGTTTGAGCTCTATAAAACCACCGTCATGCCACCACTCTGCTCCGGTCCAACACTGGTTTCAACACCATCTACAGTTTACAGTACTGTACCTTCCACCATATTCTCCATTTCTAAACCCCATCCAAGAGTTTTTCTGGGCATGGCGGTGGAAGGTTTATGATCTCCGGCCCCATGTTCAGGTGACCCTCATTCAGATCATGGAAGAGGTTTGTGACCAAACCGACGCTGCAGCTGTGCAAGGATGGATCCGTCATTCAGGACGGTTCTTCCCACGTTGTCTTGTCGATGAGGATACTGCCTGTGATGCTGATGAAATTCTCTGGTTGTGTTAACTGTGTGTAGTGTTTTGAAATTCTGAGCCCTGTTTTCAAAATCGTGCTTAAGCAGTCGTAAAAAACTGTAAGCAAAGACGAGTTATAGAATAATGACGGTCCCTTTTAAATAATACAATATGTTGTACGACACACAACATTGATTTTAACTGCTGCTCCACATGAAATAAAGTATATTGAGAATCTGTACATGACTTTGAGAAATAAAGGTTTATCCTGAGTCTGTGTTTTCATTGTGAGCAGCCAGAAATAATCTTTCAGTGTTTCTGAAGCTTCTTTTAGACTCAGTGATGGATATTAAATGTGTAAATTCTGGAAAATAACATTAGCTCAAGAAATTTGTTCAGTTAATTTGATTAAATGTGAATTCAGCTTCCCTTAAATGCTCTGTTTTGTTGCCTCAATGATGCAAAAGAGATCTAGATGAGTAGATTTTTAAATCCTTCATGCTTCACAGACACTACTGTTCAGGAGTTTGGACACACCTTCTCATTTAATAGTTTTTCTTTATTTTCATGACTATTTACATTTTAGATTCTCACTGAGGGCATCAAAACTATGAATGAACACATATAGAATTATGTAGTAAACAAAAAAGTGTGAAATAAGTCAAAACATGTTTTATATTTTAGATTCTTCAAAGTAGCCACCCTTTGCTTTGATTCCTGCTTTGTACACTCTTATCATTCTCTGGATGAGCTTCATGAGGTAGAACCTGAAATGGTTTTCACTTCACAGGTGTGCCTTGTCAAGGTTCATTGGTGGAAGTTCTTGCCTTCTTAATGGGGTTGGGACCATCAGTTGTGTTGTGCAGAAATCAGGTTGGTACACAGTTGATAGCCCTATTGGACAACTGTTAGAATCCATATTATGACAAGAACCAATCAGCTAAATAAAGAGAAATGACAGTCCATCATTACTTTAAGAACTGAAGGTCAGTCAGTCCGGAAAATTGAAAAACTTTGAATGTATCCCCAAGCGCAGTCGCAAAAACCATCAAGCGCTACGACGAAACTGGTTCACATGAGAACCGCCCCAGGAAAGGAAGACCAAGAGTCTCCTCTGCTGCTGAGGAGAAGTTCATCCGAGTCACCAGCCTCAGAAATGGAAAGTTAACAGCAGCTCAGATTAGAGTCCAGATAAATGCCACACAGAGTTCTAGTAGCAGACACATCTGTACATCAACTGTTCAGAGGAGACTGAACCAATCAGGCCTTTATGGTCAAATAGCTGCTTAGAAACCACTACTAAGGAAAAACAACAAGCAGAAGAGATTTGTTTGGGCCCAGAAACACCAGGAATGGACATTAGACCAGTGGAGATCTGGGCTTTGGTCTGATGAGTCCAAATTGGAGATCTTTGGTTCCACCTTCCGTGTCTTTGTGAGACCAGAAAAGGTGAACGGATGGTCTCTACATGCATGGTTCCCACCGTGAAGCATGGAGAAGGAGGTGTGATGGTGTGGGGGGTGCTTTCCTGGTGACACTGTTGGGGATTTATTCCAAACTGAAGACACTCTGAACCAGCATAGCTACCACAGCATCCTGCAGCGACATGACATCCCATCTGGTTTTTGTTTAGTTGGACCATCATTTATTTTTCAACAGGACAATAACCCCAAACACACCTCTAGGCTGTGGAAGGACTATCTGACCAGGAAGGAGATGATGGAGATGACCTGGCTTCCACAGTCACCTGACCTAAACCCAATCCTGATGGTTTGGGATGAGATGGACCACAGAGTGAAGGCAGAAGGACCAACAAGTGCTCAGCATCTCTGGGACTCCTTCAAGACTGTTGGAAACAATTTCAGGTTCTACCTCATGAAGCCCATCCAGAGAATAACAAGGGTGTTCAAAGCAGTAATCAAAGCAAAGGGTGGCTACTTTGAGGAATCTAAAATATTTTTTGTTTACTACATAATTCTGTATGTGTTCATTTATAGTTTTGATGCCTTCAGTGAGAATCTACAATGTAAATAGTCCTGAAAATAAAGAAAAACCATTAAATGAGAAACTTTTGACTGCTAGTGTACTACGTAATATGTGTATTAGCATATTATGTGTTTGGGTTTTTTTGGTGCATTTTACCACTTTCTCACAGCATTTCAATGACCAAACACCAACACTGGAAGGTGATTCTCATAAAATCTTTAATGGAGGTGATATCATGCAAAAAAAAAAAAAAAAAGACATAAAAATTTGAAATAATACTTTAGGAATGGCTACTTTGAATTGAGAAGTTGACAAGAGGCTTTTACCTTAACAGAAATGCACCCAGTGAACACCACCACTCAATATCAAATATGTTGAACCGTTAACGTGCTGGAGGTCAAATATAGAAACACTTCTTATCCAGAAATGTGGTTTTTCACTCATTCATTATTGCTTTTTCCTCATTTCAATTATTGACGAGTCGCCGCTGGAAGGTGTTTGTGAGTTTGTTACTGGGGTGCAAAAACATTTTTTGTGCTCTATCTACATCCAAAATGTGACGTGACACTATTTTAAATCTGTATTAAAGCTGTAGAAGCATTTCCTTAAAATACAATGAGAAAAAGGAAAAAGAAAGATTAGTAAACACGTCTTAAAGTGGATTCCAAATAAGACAGCCACCACTTGAGATTCTGCGACAAAATGATTGCTGGCATTAAATTTAAGATCATACTACAAATCCTCTTCTTCTTCTTACAAAAAGATCTGAATTTTTAGGCTACCTTTGTTAAAACGTTGGCTTTTGTTTTCTAGAAAGCAACATTCTCACAAAATGATGAGCGTGTTGGTGTGAAACTCCGCATTTGGCCTCTTTAAAACTTTCTAAGAGAGGGTACATGTGTTACAATATTGCATACAGTTACCGTGACAAAACAAAAACACTCAAAAGTAAAAAGATGAAAAAACAAATACCGTGAGAAACTGACATAATCTTCATCAGGCACTCGGATACATTACTCTTTATCGCACTCTTTAATAAGACTGTACATTTTTGTGCATTTCATTACCAAGTCAAACCAGGTAGGTCTCATTATCGATGCTATTTGTGACATTATATATATAAAAAAAAAGAAAAAAATATAAGCGTATACACCTCACATGTAAAAATAAAAAAAAAAAAAGAAGAAGAAAAAAAAGCCTTTTCTCCTATTTGAACAGCGATGAAAAAAAAGCTTAAGGCAAGATGCTGAACACAGAAATCCAAAGGTTGATCTGGGACGATCTTAGTTCAGCTCTGGTGTTTGTTGGCATTTACCAGTTCCATCATCATGAAGACTAGTGTTTTCCCCCGATAGTTGGCTCTCTGTCTCCGGCATCCATCCGTTGCTATAGGTAACGAGATTCCACCATGTCATCTCCAAACCCCCTGAGTCTGCTGGGAGTCGCCTCCTGACGGTTCTACGCCGGCAGGCTCAGCTTCTTGCCTTTCAACACTGAGGACAGACAAAGTCACAGGTGAGAACCGCAGCCGGGCCATTTAATGTTTAAATTTTATTCATTTATCTATATCATTTTATCCTATTTTATTTTATCTGGTGTTTCCTCTTTACTCTTCTTAGAACTAATTTAATTCATTACGTTCTGTACCTATTTATATATTTTAGTCTATTTAATGTACAGTTTATTACTTCATTTCTATCAAATATGTGTGTGTGTATGTGTGTGTGTATATACACATAAATACATATATATTCTATTTTAATCAGTTTCAATAGATATTTTATTTTATCGAGCTTATTATATCCCATTTTATTTTATTTATTTATCTAGCTTATTGAATCCTATTTGATGTCTCCTCATTATGCTTCTTCGAATTAATTTTATTCATTGACTTCTCTGTTTATTACATATTTTTAGCTGTATTAAAGGTAGTTTATTACTTCATTTTTATCATGATATATTTTTTTACTTCTATTTCCATCTTTATTTTAATGATAGATTTTTTTTAATTTAATTAGCTTATTTTATCCTATTTTATTTTATTTTTATTTTATTGTATTTTATTTTATCTTGTGTTTCCTCATTAATCTTCTTAGAAATTATTTTATTTATTGTTTTCTCTATATATTTTCGTCTATCTGATGTAGTCTATTATTTCATTTTTATAATATCATTTTTTAAAAACTTTTATTTCTATCCCATCTCTATTTTAATAATAGATATTTATTTTATTTTATTTACCTAGCCTATTTTATCCTATTTTATTTAATCTGGTGTTTCCTCATTACTCTTATTAGAATTAATTTCTTTCACTGACCTCTGTTTATTCACCGATTTATATATTTTTGTTTTAATTAAGGTATAGTTTATTACCTCATGTTTATCATATCATATATAACCCTAACCCTGATAATATTCAAATTAAAAATAATAACTTGTATTGATGAGTTTAAGGGAAGCAGAGTGACATATCACGACACAAACAAAGAAAACAAGTTATTTTCATTTATGAATTTAGGAATATATGCTTAGTATAATACAAATTTAGCACAAAAATGCAGATCAGTTCAATGAGACTCGAGCAGAATCTGAAAGTGTTCGTTTCTCCGAGGAGCTTCATAAACAGTTCTCTATCTAGTAGCCACAGACAATGAATAAGGAATGAATGAACAGATGATCTCAACTCTTTCCAGCCAAGTAGTTCCAGAAACTATGGAGCCTCCAGGAACTTGACTAGAAAATTAAAGTTCCATGTGAGACGCATATTCACACTGTAGAAGTAACACAGGAAAGTATTGTTAGTGGAATTTTATAACTGTAGATTCAATTAGACAAGCATGTCTGTGACGTTTACTCCTCAGCTGCTGCTTCCTCTCGCTTGTTTGAGCTTTTTCTACTTCAGACACTTGTATTTTAATAATAATTATAAACTTATAATTTCCGGTGGATGAAATCTTTAATAAAAAATGACCTTGCGCTGAGCACAGGTGTGTGTTATGCATGTGTACGTTATGTACGGATACCAAATCATGTGACCTACATATGTAGCGGGCGGCAGGAATTTATGGGACTCAGAAACACCCCCACAATTTAATCAGTTGTTCCTTGTATCATTTCTGACAGATAAGTCCTGATAAGTCCACAGTGGTGGATTTATAGTAGGATCACAATCATGTGATCATCAGCAGGCAGCTGATGTAGTGTTCACTTGTTGCCATAGTTACAGTGATGTCATCCTGCTATCTCGCAATGATAGAGAAATGGTTAGCAAATCCGTGTATCCAGACTATAAGCCGCATCACTGACAAAATCTACTCACTTGGTCCTTGTGTCATTTCTGACCTTCCCTGAAAATTTCATCCCAATCCGTTTGTCCATTTTTGAGTAATGTTGCGACAGACAGACAGACAGACAAACCAAGACCAATCGTCACATAGGGCCACTGCCTTCCTTGACGGAGTAATAATTCTCTTGGAAAAGTCGCTGTAGTGGGAACGGACTACCAGTAGGAGCCACCAAATTTAAACCCCCCTCCAGTGAACATCTACTTTATACCACCTTAAAAATTATATAAAATAATAATAATAACAATAATACTAATGATAATGAGCCAAATAATCCGTCAAAGGCATGACGAAACATTTCCACCTTAAAACTGCAGCGTGTCGACCAAACAGTCTAGAAAATACAGACTGCTGGGGAATTTTTAGAAGACAAACCCAAAGAACCAATCATGTCTGACGACTGACGCCATCGTGCAACATGGAGCTTTCTGTATCATCGCTCTTGCTGCATTCTTGGATGCAGACTTCATAGATCTGCACATTCCAGCGGAAACAATGATGTCCCGTTACATCATTTTAAGGAAGGAAAGGGATTATTTTCATTTGATAAAGCTCTCAATTTGTAACGCTGATACACAGAGATGAGTTTTAAGGATTTAATCAACAACCAGAAGCTGACTTTTGGAAAAAAAAAACAAAACAAAACAACTATATTAGAAGCACTGTGCAGAATTAACAGACTGTTTTAACACATATACTATCGTTCAAAAGTTTGGGGTCACTCAGACAATTCCATGCTTTCCGTGAAAACTCACACTTTCATTCATGTGCTAACATAACTGCACAAGGTTTTTCCAACCATCAATTAGTCTTTCAACACCATTAGCTAACACAATGTAGCATTAGAACACAGGAGTGATGGTTGCTGGAAATGTTCCTCTGTACCCCTATGGAGATATTCCATTAAAAATCTGCTGTTTCCAGCTAGAATAGTCATTTACCACATTAACAATGTCTACACTGGATTTATCATTCATTTAATGTTATCTTCATTAAAAAAATGCTTTTCTTTCAAAAATCAGGACATTTCTAAGTGACCCCAAACTTTTGAACTGCAGTGTAAAGAAGGCAAAAAGTGTAAAATCTACATTGAATTTCTTTAGAAACTAATCTTCCATTTTCAGTGCCGTTTCTCTACATCCTCAGAAGTTACACGTGTGATTAGTTGCAGTTTTGGGAGCGTTCTGGTGTGATTAAACAACTTCTTGTGACTGTGAGGAATGACGCAAAATAACAGAACTGGCTGCAGCTAAAAACCACCGAGTCATCTGTGCATTTACAAACGTGGCCTTTTTAGCACAATATTTCCTTTATGTGCTTCCTGGGACTGTGAAGCTGGTAAATTACAGTAGAGAGACAGTGATAAAATGAGGAAAACAGGATAAATGTAATTACTGAAACCTCACATTAGCTTTGGTTGAACTTCAGAATGAGTTTCAGGGAAATGTGGATTTTCGCACGCATCATCTGCATCAAAATTATTCTAAGAAGGAATGATCACATCGAGCAATAACTTGATAAGCTTTTAACTTCATCTATGAGCATGTGAGCGCCGTACAAAGACACATTTTAAAAATTCTGACTCCATCTTTAAACATTTCCTGATGGTTATTCGCTCATTTTCTCGGGTCAATCTGACCGGAAGTCTTCACTGCATGATTAATTCAATGCAATTTTCAATTAAATTTTATTTATATAGCACCAATTACAGGTCAAATTGTCTCAAGACAGTTTACAGAACCCCAACTAATAACCTCCGTAATGGATGAGACCCACCTTTGGTGACGTAAAGGTAGAAGAAGTCGCAGTAGAGGATAGTCTGAACCACGCCGGCCACGATGGCGATCATGTCAAAGAAGCCCTCGAAGTAGAAACGCCAGATCCAGTTGAAGAGATAGAGGGCCCGGTACAGGCCCAGGCAGAACAGGTAGTGGGTGGTGATGGTCTCAGCCTCACCCGTCTTGCTGATCATGAAGAGCTGGGGCAGAATGGCCACCGACTCCAGGTAGATGGAGAACGTCCAAAGGATCTGAAGCCAGAAGAGGTTTAACTTAAATTTAGTTTTACGTTACAAAAGGGACCATTTATTCTCAGAGTAAAATTTATTTATATTGCACCTTTCACAGACACAAAATCACAAAATGCTTTATAACAATAATAAAACCAGGATAAAACAGTAATTATAAAGGTAATAAATTGTTAAAACAGGTGAGTAACAGCTAAGATACAGTGCATCAAAAACAATAAACAAGAAAAACACTCAGTGCGCAGTATTCCTCCAAGGCTGCTCAGTCATTGTATCATTTCCGACGGATGAAATCTTTAATAAAAAAATTACGTTGCATTGAGCACAGGCATGTGTTATGCATGTTTACGTTAGGTACGGATATCAAATCGCATGACCTAAACATGTAGCGGGCGGCAGGAATTGATGGGACTCAGAAACACCCCCACAATTTAATCAATTGTTCCTTGTATCATTTTTGAATGGATAAGTCCTGATAAGTCCGCAGCGGTGGATTTGTAGTAGGATCACAATCATGTGATCGTCAGCAGGCAGCTGATGTAGTGTTCACTTGTTGTCATAGTTACAGTGATGTCATGTCGCTCTCTCACAATGATACAGAAATCTTTAACAAATCCGTGGATCCAGACTATAAGCTGCATCACTGCCAAAATTTCATGAGGTGGTTCTTAGGCGCTTTTCCACTAGCACCCACTCGGCTCGGCTCGACTCGACTCGGTTTAGGTCGTTTTCCATTACAACTGAGCACCAACTCATCGTGGGTGGAGTCGTCATAGCACAGCGACCCGGAAGTCCCTTAATGTCATTTGCGACACAAACGCAACACAACGGAGGACACTGAAGTGATGGTACACCTGCTGCTCGGTCTATGACTTTTTGTCAGATTCAAAGTAAAAGAAGAGAGTCAGAGAAAGCTGAGGGCGGTGAGTCAAAACACTCAGGAGAACAGGAGAGTTTGGGAGGCGATACAGCAGTATCAAGCCAAAGACAAGAGGATACGAATTAGTCGATAGTTCGCTACAGTTATGGTATATCAGTCCCGTGTACAACCCTGCAATGGCTGCAATATATTGCTATTAGGAATTAAAACATGTATGCTGTGTAGTGTCGGCCCTCCCTGTCCAATCAGTGGCCGGCACTCAGTAGATGTCACATTATTGACTCAGCTCGCTTGGAACCCCGGCTGAGTAGGGACTAAAATAGTACCTGGTACCAGATACTATGTCCTAATGGAAAACCTCACAAACCGAGTAGAGTCGAGCAGGTGTTAGTGGAAAAGCGCCATTAGTGTCATTTCTGACCTTCCCTCAAAGTTTCATCCAACTCCGTTTTTGAGTAAAGTTGCTAACAGGCAGACGGATTCACGTACGCCGATCGTCATATAACTCCGCCGCGTTCCTGGGCGGAGTAATAAAATAAAAAATAAATAAATAAAGCGGCTACAGGTCATCCAAAGGCCTGTCTGAATAAAAATGTTTTCAGCTGCATCATAAAAGCTTCACAGGAGTCGACTGATCACAGCTTTAGAGGAAGAGCATTTTACAGTTTTGGTGTAAGAGCTTGAAGGCACAGACAGCACAGGTTTTATACTTGGTTAGTAGGACAACAAGTCATTTTTGTTGGTCTGACCTAAGAGCTCTATTCAGGGCAAAAGTGTGAAGGAAGTCAGCAATATATCGCGGTGGTTGGCCACGTAGAGCCTTAAAAGTTAATAAAATTTTAAGATGTGCATGAAAATTGACTGGGAGCCAATATAAAGAGAGGACAGGACTGGGGTGATGTGGGATCTCCGGTTAGTTTCTGTTAAAAGACCAGCAGCTGCATTTTGGACTGTCGGAATGCAGTTTAGAGAGGACTGATTTAAACAGGTGAAATATAAAATATGTCACCCTTTGGTCTGAACCCACCTCCAGCAGAGAGAAGTCGTGGTTGATGAGAACAGCCAGTCCTCCGACGGGAACAACCAGGAACTCCACTCTGAAACTGTCGTGGTTTCCATCGTAGGTGGCCCTGAACTTCATGTAGATCAGGTAGACGGTGGCATACGAGCAGCCGATGTAGATCACCTGGTGAACAACAGAACAGCTCGGCACTGAGGGTTCTGGGAGGGAAATGGGCCCACACGAAGAGCTGCTGGTGGCGGGCGTCTTACCTTCATGGACGTGTTGTACAGCGAGATGAAGGAGGTGAGCAGGTCCAGGTAGCGAGTGGTGAACACAAGGGCGAAGAGAATTTGGCTCTTCCCAGAGATACCTTTAACAGAAACATCAGGCACCATCAGAACAACTTCACAAGCAGAACTGTGATTTTCCTTATTGAACAGTGACATCTACTGGAAATGAAATGAAATATTATCTCATTTTTGGGCTTATTTTTCAGGCCAATGTAACATAAAATCTTACTTTTTAGAGGCACTGCTGACTAGGAAGGAAGAGAAGCATAGATTTGTGTCCTTACATGACTGCAGATATCACAGGACATTAAGAAGAAAAGATCAGTGCTTCCTCAATGCATGTACATGTGTTCTATAGGATAGGATTTGCTCTATTTATTGACAAATTTTAGTCTATTTAATGTACAGTTTATTACTTCAATTTTATCACACACATATATATTTTTTCATCATATATTTTTTTAACTTCTATTTCTGTCTCTATTTTAATAATACCAGTTCATTTCATTTATTTGATTTATCTAGCTTATTATATCTTAATTTATTTTATCTGGTTTTAATAATGGATATTTTATTTCATTTATTTTATTTTTATTTATTGACCTACTTTATTTTGTTTTATTTTATCCTATTTTATTTAATTCTATTCTATTTTGTTATATTATATTTATTATATTTTAACAATATATATTTTAGTTCATTTTATTTAGTTTATTTATCTAGCTTATTTTATCACATTATATTATATCTGGCATTTTCTCATTATGCTTCTTAGAATTAATTTTTTTTTATTGACTTCTCTGTTCATTCACCTATTTACATATTTTAATTTCACTAGTTCATTTTTTTATATGTATATATTTTTTACTTCTAAGTCTATCTATTTTTATAAAAGAAATTTTATTTCATTTATTTTATTTAATCGTCCAGCTTATTTTATCGTATTTTATTTTGTTTTGTCTGGTGTTTCCTCATTAATCTTCTTAGAACTCATTTTGTTTATTGACAAAAATAAATCAGTGACTACTCGCTGTATAGTGCGTTTTTTGTAGAGTCGTTACACCCGATATAGTCACTCAGAGTATCCCACAATGCACCATGATACTAACGAGAAATATCTACCATCATGCATTGCGTTGAATCAGAAAGGCAGACAGACGCTCTGGCATTTCCACAGATTTCTCAGGGCTATTTTATGGGGTTAGGACGTATTTTATAGCATTAAGACGCATTTTCTACTGAATAAATCAGTCTGTTGAAAGACAACAGTAAATATCAAAACTAAAAACAACAACTGGTACTGATGTGTTTAAAGGAAGCAGAGCAATCTAAAATCCTATTTTTAAGGGTCAATGATGACTAGGAAGGAACAAAAGCATAGATTTGTGACCTTATATGATTGCAGACATCACAGGACATTAAGATTAGAAGTGTGCACGATTCCCCGTCAGTCTGATTACATATCTGACCTGATACCAGCCAACAGTCTCCTACATTATCTCGGTTTCAGGGACACAGCTTTCCCTTAATCAAATGTAAACATTCTGATTGTGTAAATAATCTTAGGGGTGTGTGGTCAGCATGGACGCCTCACGGAGGAGATATTTTCTCTGAACAGCTTTTTTTTTTTTTTTTTTTTAAATAGTCATGTCACCAATGGGTTTCTGAACACAAACAAACCAGGTGAAACAAAGCCTCTAAACTGCTCATAGAGGTGAATAAATGAGGAATGAATGGTTGTCTGACTATGGGTACCGAGAAGAGAAGCGACCGTACAACCCTAATCCTAGCTGCCCTCCAGCGACTTTTAGAATTGATTTGAAGATCTGTTGCTTGTTTTTAGAGTCTTGAAATTGACTCCTGCTTATATCTGCAGTCTGCTCACTCCCTTTGAGCCTTACCTTTGCCTCAGATTCTCCAGCAGGCCTCTACTCACAGTTCCAAAGTCTCAGTCTGACCGGGCCTTTGCTATTCTTGTCCCTCAGCTGTGGAACTTCCTGCCTGGAGGTTCTCAGCATGTTCTTGCAAATCACCTCTTAAAGGCTCGCTTTTATCATATTGACTACTCTTCTGTTGGTATTTGTTGTAACCATTAATTTTTTGCATTTTGTGACATTTTATGTTTACCTGCAGGTGCTACAGAAATATTCTTAAATTTGTGTTCTTGGTATCCCTGTTTTTCTTATGTCTTCAGTGTAAGTGTAGACAGTCTTCAGAAGTCCAAGAAGTACTTTTACTATTGTTACTGTTGTTCTGCCTGCTTTGCATACAACAATGTCTGTCCATCCTGGAAAACGGATCAGTCCTGTGTTGTTGTTGTTCTTTTAATTTAAATATTCAAAAGTGATTCAGGGTAATCTGAGTAAAACATCCGAGGCCCAAGGATGCTATATGCTGTACAGATTTTAAAGTACTTCAAAGCAAATTTATTAATACAGTGAAGGAGGAATGTCAACGTTTTTCTTGAAAGGTCACCGTCTTTGAATAACTGTCAATCTGTTTTACTATTTATTGTAAATTTGTGTATTGTGTATCTATTTTACCTTATTTTTTTAAAAATATTCTATCACTGCTACCTTGGCCAGGTCTCCTTTTCAGAAGAGATCTCTAATCTCAATGGGATTTCCTGGGGTTTTTTTTAAAAAAAGGGAAATAAATAAATAATGGTAATTTTAGGTATATATAAATAAAACTGACTTAACACGTGGATATGATACCTCTAGTTTAAACCTTGTACCTCAACAAACTTACATTAAGCTAATATCTAACCATTTTAACCCCAAATTAAACAATGTTTTTGTTGTTTTCAGCTGTTATCTAACATAACCATTTAACTTTGAACCTCAACCCTGCAGCTTTTATCACAACACTCCTTAACCCAGGAAGGATCCAGACTTGTGCCCTGTCGTCTTAAGTCCAGATGACAGATCATAGTTTTCTCACTAGCAACATACAACGTGTTTATAGCAGTTTGGAAGGTGAAACATGGTGAAATGTGGTGAAAGAAACTCTTTTAGCAGGTTAGCTACTTCCGTAGCGCCTCCTAGAATGCCACGTCAGACGCCAGACCAAAAAAATCGATCCCCAAACCCCCCAAATTAACAGAGCAGGAGTGAATGGATGAGAGATGTGTAGAGAACCAGGAGACACTGTGGCGGAAAGATGCCAAAATAAATCTGGTAAATGTGGTATTTTTTTTTTCCACTAAGCAGCAGGAAGCTACCTGACCTCACAGCTAGCTAGCACAGTAGCTCTCATTAGCAGCAACTTTAACGATGGATTTGGACGTTATTGCCACTAGTTTTATTATTCCACAACGTATTTAAAGTAAATAAAACAGTAACTATGATTCAATTCAAACACTTTCTAGTTGACTGTCGGAAGTTTTCTCATTCACTGATTTTAGCTGCTGGCTCAAATGAATGAGAAGGAAACGTTAGCATGTGTGGCTAGCTAGCTGTTAGGTCGCTGTGTGGGACAAGGCAAAGCTATATTTGTAAAAACTAACCACAGATGAAGTTAATCAGTAACATCAGAGGAGCCACAGAGCTGCAGGTGTAACAGAACCACCGCTCACCTGCACACGACCTGCTTTTCCATATTTTGAGCAGCAGGATGATGATAGCAGCCAGATGAGAGAGGTCTCCTGTCAGTCTGAAGATGTTCATGGTTGCGGAGGGAGGAGGCAGACACGGCGGGGAAGATAGCGCAGATGTCCCGTTTTAAGTCTCGGACACACCGGTCACACTTTCTGCGGTGCTGTGGGGACGTTTGTCCGGTTGAACTCGGGGCTTCACCGGGCAGCGGGACGTTCACGGCTGGAAATATGGCGAGAGTGCAGGTCGACGTGGAAGGGGGCGTGGTGAGACACACAGGCGCGTTCTGATTGGAGGAGAATATGAGTGAAGCAACATATGACCCGCCCACAGCGAGCTGAACGGACAGAAACTGAAACCCGAAGATTCACTTTTACACCCAAATCTGGGTATATATATATATATATATATATATATATATATATATATATAAAAATTAAAAAGTTTATATATATATATATATATATATATATATATATATATATATATATATATATATATATATATATATATATATATATATATATATATATATATATATATATATATTAGTTTCATACACTTTAAGCTATATATTAATTTATATTAAGTCTAAGCGCTGGACTATAGACTGCATATATAAAGTCTAAGACTGGGATTATAGACTATATATACATATAAAAATGAACAGATTTATAGATTTTAATTTATAAAAAGTCTAAGTGTGAGATTATAGATTGCATATGTAGATTAACAGTTTAATACACTTTAATTTATATATAGTCTAAATGGGATTACAGACTACATATAAAGATTTGCAGTTGTATACAGTTTATTTCATATAAAGTCTAAATGTGAGATTATAGACTGCATATACAGGTTAATAGTTTTATGAACTATAATTGAAATAAAGTTTGTGTAGAACCACAGACTATATATAAAGATTCACAGTTTTATACATTTTCATTTATATAAAGTTTAAATGTGAGATTATAGATTGCATATAAAGATGTACAGTTTTATATTCTATAATTCATATTAAGTTTGTGTAGACTGTATATAAACATTTACAGCTTTATAGATTTTATTTTATATAAAGTCTAAATGTGGGATTATAGACTACATGTAAAGATTTACAGGTTTACACACTTTAATTTTATATAAAGTCTGTGTGTGGGAGATCATAAATTGCATATTTTATACTTTATTTTACATAAAAGGTATTTGTGGGACCATAGACTTTATGTAAAGATTTACAGTTTCACACAATTTACCTGATATAAAGCCTATGTCTGGAATTATAAACCTCTTCTAGAGGTTTGCAGTTTTATGCTCTTTACTTTATATAAAATCTATGGTTGACACTGTAGATTCTCAATGAAGATTTACAGTTTTAGACACTTTAATTTATATAAGTTTTATGTGTGGGACTACAGACTGTATGTAAAGATTTAAAGTTTCATACACTTCAATCTCTATATATAGTTTGTTAAAACTAATATATTCCCTCTGAAATGCAGCAAAATTGAAGCATAATTTAACTTTAAAATGCAAACCTTGAACCTGCACGCTTGGATAGAATGCATTTATGAATTAAATCTGATCTGTTCTGACTGTTGGTCTCATCGTGCTGTTTATTTTCCATTTAACTTATTTTATCATAAACACAGTAAAGTGTCATCATTCCTAACCACGTCTCCTTCTTTCCTGGACTGCTCCATCACCTGAAATTAATTCATTATTGACTCTACATTTTCAGAAATGTTGCACAGATCTTTTCCTTATTTTAAAATGTGCAGTTTTGAATGTATTTACTGTTGACACATGTTTCTGTACAGTCAGGATTTGACCATTCAGTTGCTCAATATGGGGAAATAAGCAGGAAGTCGGTGTTGAGGAAGTACGGTGACGTTCTGTCAGCATTCAGATCATCTCGTACGAGGAATCATGAGATCATTCACAAACTGTCCAGCTACAGAGATGGACCGGTTGGTTTGGCTTTCTCTGCTGCTCTCCCACCTGCCTGCGACAGGTTAGATGTCCTTCTTGTGATTTATTTTGTGTACTCCAACACAACTCCTGTGGATTAATATCGTTATATCTGTTGATTCCAGAGAGCTGCATATCACAACCCAACGAGACGATCTGGAGGAAAACAGGACAAGCTGCTGTTCTTCACTGCACCGTGAGTGATCCCTGCTCAGCTGGAGGCTTTCTGTACCAATGGTTTGCTTTCAACCAAAGTGGGCATTTTCGCCTCGACCTGACTGGCGACAAGTACATCCTGGACGGAGCATCTTTACACATCAAGTCACTGCAGGCCAACGACAGCGGGATCTACCACTGTGCTGTAGCATCACAGGGACCAGAAACATGTTGTAGACAGTATGTAGGGATGGGAACAAGTCTGATGGTGAGAGGTGAGGAGGACACCTTAACCCCAACCCTAACCCTACCCTACCCTAACCGTACCCCTACTCTACCCTACCCCTACCTTACCCTAACCCTAGTCCTACCCTAACCCTAACCGTAACCTTACCCTTTGATTTAGATTATACAACTTGACTTTTGTTTTCAGAGCATGCTGAAATCATGATCGGACACATTCTGCTGTCGCTTCTCGTCCTCTTAGCCGTCTACAGCCTGGTGATCGTGACACTTATTGTCAGAAAGGTGACTCAAGAACACTTATTTAATGTAAATGTGATGTATTGTGTAGTTAAACTAACTTTTATATTCTGTTCTAGGGCGGCTGCAGAACCTGCGTCCACAGAAAGATGAGCAGAACTGACAAGGTTGTGGAGAAGTATCTGTCTTTTCTGTTTTACACTGTCTGATGAGTTCACTGTTTTTGAAAAGGGGAAAAGCCCACAGAAAGAGGAACAGGAAACTGGTCTGTGTCAATTACTGGCCAGTAAAAACTCCTGAAGCTCTAAGAAGAAGTTGTTGACTTGTTGTTGTTGTACTATTGGTCAAAAGTTTGGGGTCAACCAGACAATTTCATGTTTTCCATGAAAACTCACACTTTTATTGCACAAAGGTTTTCTAATCATCAATTAGCCTTTCAGCACCATTAGCTAACACAATGTAGCATTAGAACACAGGAGTGATGGTTGCTGGAAATGTTCCTCTGTACCCCTATGGAGATATTCCATTAAAAATCAGCTGTTTCCAGCTACAATAGTCATTTACCACATTAACAATGTCTAGACTGGATTTATCATTCATTTAATGTTATCTTCATTGAAAAAAACTGCTTTTCTTTCAGAAATAAGGACATTTCTAAGTGACCCCAAACTTTTGACCGGTAGTGTACAGAAAAGAAAATGCTCAAATATCTGTTAATATGTTTTTACAAATTTTTCCAAACAGAATAACTCCAGTAAAAAAATGCAGTTTCGTGACGTCCTACAAGAAATGTATAGCAGAAGGAACCTTGAGAAAAGCAAACAGACAGCAAGAGGAAACACTTCTCATGTTGAGGTAAATATGGTTGCAGCATGTTAAGGTTAAATTTGGTCAACAGGCACATTGAGCAAGTATGAAATTTTCCCACAGTTACAGCATGTTTCCTGCCTGTCTGGAAATTTTCACGAGTTTCAATTCCATTGCAGGCTGGAAACAGCGAGCTGGACGGCTCCACTGACGACATCTATCAGAACGTCTAGGTTTTATTGAAGGACGTTAAACAACAGATTCACACTTTCATCAACCAGACTGAAAGGAAATCTCAAAGTCGCCAAACAGCTGACGGAGGACGACGTTCCATGACTGAACATTTTCTACAAGTGATGCAAGTTAGTTCCGTTCGCTCAACTTTTCTCTGGAAATGAGCCACAAGCATCAAAACAACTGTGCTGAGTCAGTGTTTGCTGTCTGTAGCATCCAATAACGTACTAACGGCCAATGATGTCATAAAGCCAATAACGTAATAACATCTTGTCAATAATAAGAAATTTGTAATCAAGTTAATACATTATTGGTTGATTATTATGTTAATGGTCTAGCATTAAGAAAATCTCCTGAAAATGTAATAGCTGCAGCTGATAATGTAATAATGGAAATAGTACTGCATTCTTCTCTTGTATATACACTACCGTTCAAAAGTTTGGGGTCACATACAAATGCCCTTATTTTTGAAAGAAAAGCTTTTTTTTTTTTCAATGAAGATAACATTAAATGAATGATAAATCCAGCCTAGACATTGTTAATGTGGTAAATGACTATTGTAGCTGGAAACGGCTGATTTTTAATGGAATATCTCCATAGGGGTACAGAGGAACATTTCCAGAAACCATCACTCCTGTGTTCTAATGCTACATTGTGTTAGCTAATGGTGTTGAAAGGCTCATTGATGATTAGAAAACCCTTGTGCAGTTATGTTAGCACATGGAGAAAAGTGGGAGTTTTCATGGAAAGCATGGAATCGTCTGGGTGACCCCAAACTTTTGAACAGTAGTGTAAGGGAGCCTAGAACTAGACAAAAGATGGTCGTTCCATTCGTATTATGAAGCTCTACAAGGCTGCTGGACCAACAGTGGTCTGAGTTTACACAAAACAGTTATTTAAAGGACAGCTGATGGATGAAAACCTGCATTCTTCACAGTAATGTACAAAGTTAAGTTTACTCAAAGTAGTAATGTCAATTTTATGTTGAAGTTTTCCCCTTAGTTCAATATGTAGATAAACTCTTCAGTTTTTTGGAGTTAAGTGCCGTTATAGTGCCATTCCAGTTGTTTTTAGGGTGTCTCCTGCCTCCTGCCCTAAGTCCTAATGAGGATTAAGTGGTGTACAGATAATGGATGGATGGATATCTAAGCAAATAAACAATCTTCTAAATAAAGTTGGCTCTTACAACCACAATTAAGGAGAGTGAGAGCCACAGGATGAATGACAACTATGCTATCCCACTATGTCTGTTTTTGATGAGCAAACTGCACAAAAACTGCAAAAAATCTTTTATTTCCAAGAAATGCAGAATTATCCATCCATCCATTATCTATGCACCGCTTAATCCTCACTAGGGTCGCGGGGGGGGGCTGGAGCCTATCCCAGCTGACTTAGGGTGAAGGCAGGGGACACCCTAGACAGGTCGCCAGTCTGTCGCAGGGCTACATAGAAAGACAAACAATCACTCTCACATTCACACCTACGGGCAATTTAGAATCATCAATTAACCTCAGCATATTTTTGGACTGTGGGAGGAAGCCGGAGTACCCGGAGAAAACCCACGCATGCACAGGGAGAACATGCAAACTCCATGCAGAAAGATCCCAGGTCCGAGCTGGGACGTGAACCAGGGATCTTCTCGCTGCAAGGCAAACGTGCTAACCACTACTCCACTGTGCAGCCCATGAAATGCAGAATTATTTCAGTGTTATTACATTTTAAGAGTTTTTTTTTTTAAATTAATGCTAGTCCATAATAACCGACCAATAATGTAATAACTTATTACATTTTAGCCATTATTATTACAATAATGTTATTTTTACAATATTGGCTGTTAGTGTGTTACTGGTTGCTACCATATCGTTCTCAATTTTCAGTCTCACTGACATTACAAAGACCGTCTCTCTGGTCTTAAATATCGTCTCCTCGTTCTTGAAGTTCTATTTCAGGAATCTCAGTGACACAAAATATGCAAAATTATATGTGTGACGCAAGAATGAAATGTGAATATTACTGGTAGAAATGCAGAGTGAAAGACACCGTACCTCATAGATCAACCTGTTCAAAGTGTAATTAGAGCTGCACGGAAACAATCCGGACGTTTACACGAAATGAAACAACATTTTTAAATAATGAGCACACTGGCAGCGTAGATGTGTGAACATATTTTTATTCCAAAACACTGATTTCATCTGACTGCACACAGTTGATCTTTATATAAAAAAAAAGAGAAGGCACAGAATTTTCTGCTGTTTATCCAACACAGCGTAAAAAGTGAAATAAGAAAACAATGTGTTAGATGAGCTCTTACTGTCAGCTTCATAGAAATTCACATTGAAGTTATTTTATTATTCCTGTTTGTGATGCCTCCTGCTTTGTCATATTCTGTACAGTTAGTTTTATATTTTGTTTTTCACTGCAGAAATCATTCAGATCCACCCAGTGTGAAATGGATGTACAAGCACTTTTTTAAAAAAGAAATTAAAAGCTGTGATTTTCCTTGTTCTGTGTGAATTGTTCCCTTTTTGCATCCTTTCTTTCATTACTCGACTATAAATCATCAGATAGGAACAGTGTGATCCAGGTTCTGCTGATTTTATGTTTTAGTCTTGGGTAGGATTTCAAGTAAGGCACAAATCTGTTTAAGACCCTGCAGATGTAAATGCATATCAGGGCATCGTGTTAAAATCAGGCTGGAGTTCCATGTATAAAATAAAGATCAGGTTTTTGACGTTTTCATCTCGTTTCTTCTATTAAATCAAGAAATACACTACCTGGCCAAAAAAAAAAGTCACCACTTCGATTTATTTAATCAAATGGGTAAGATACTTCCATTGGATTATTACTGCAGTGATGAATATGTTTCAGCTGCAACAACTTATTTAACTCTAGCTGATGCAGTGAGGAGCTTCTCATTTCTCAAACAACCATGTTGGAAGACATATCCTGTGGTCATGGAAAGGATGTTAATCTCTCAGAAGGGCCAAATTATTGACCTGCATCAAGCAAAGAAAACAGGAGATTTCTGAAACTACTGAAATCAGGTTAAAAACCGTCCAACACATCATTAAAACCTGAAGGATAGTGGAGAACCATCATCTGTAGTTGGAACAAACTCTTAGATGATGGTAGGAAATCAACAGTAGAACTCACAGCTATGTTTAATAGTGAAAGAACATTTCCACACACACAATGTGAAGGGAACTCAAAGGATTGGGACTAAACAGCTCTAAGAAAACCACTGATCAGTGAGGATGATCAGAAAAAAAGGCTTCAGTTTGCTAGGGAGCATAAAGATTGGACTCTGGAGCAATGGAAGAAGGTCATGTGGTCTGATGAGTCCAGATTTACCCTGTTCCAGAGTGATGGGGGCATCAGGGTAATAAGAGAGGTGGATGAAGTGATGCCCTCATCATGGCTAGTTCCTACCAGCCTGTGGGGGTTAGAGTTATGATCTGGGGTTGGTCAGGTTCAGCAACGTTATGTTCCCAAAGAATGAGGTCAGCTGACTACCTGAAGATACTGAATGACCAGGTCTTTCCATCAATGGAGTTTTTCCTCCCTGATGATGTTTCAAGATGACGATGCCAGGATTCATGGGGTCACATTGTGAATGAGTGGATCAGGGAGCATGAGATGGATTGTCCTCCACAGAGTCCAGACCTCAGCCTCACTGACAATCTTTGGGATGTTCTGTAGAAGACTTTGTCCAACTCTCCCATCATCAATACAAGATCTTGGTAGAAAATTAATGCAACTCTGGACAGAAATAAATGCTGTGACATTGCAGAAGCTTATCAAAATGATGCCACAGTGAATGTGTGTCATTCTCAGAGCTAAAGGTGGTCCAATGAATTATCAGAGTGTGTGATTTTTTTTGGACGGGCATTGTACGACTGTGGATTATCATCATGTCATCATATTTAAAACTTGCAAACATGCAGTTTATAATATGAAAGCATTTTTAACAAATTCTGTTCATCAAAACAAAGATCACACAAAAGCCTGACTCTGTATTTATGAAATGTGTCCCTAATCCACAACATAACCAGCTGAATTCATTCATTTTTCTTCTCTCTGCACCATTAGAACATTATACTTTAGCTGTAATGTGCTTTTTTCTGTGTACAAAACGGTAATGTCCTGAATCATGCAGCCAAAAATCCTGCCTGGAATGTGAAAGTTCTTGAATATAAAAATTCACACAAATATTCTTTACAGTTTTGTGCTTTTTTTTACTCCTTGCTCCTGCATATGAGGTGAAAATAAGTCCGTAAATAACCGTTTGACCAGCTTTGGTTCAGGAGGAGTGTGATGCTGTAAACTGAATGTATTTTATTCTTTTCTGCTTCAAGACGCTGAATTTATCACTTAATCTGACAGTTTCTGAAGCAGCTCAGTATGTCTGTTTGGTTTCATTTTTAGTTCATGATCCTTGGTTGAAAATAAAAAAAAAAATTTTGTGCGCATTCTGAGGAATCGGTCTGTTTTTGCAGAGCAGAGCATTGAGGATGACTGAGCATCTACATCTAATACAAGTGAAAGAACTTGATTCTTTGACAAGAATCATCATAAAGGAATCTATGTAAGTTTTACACCATAAAAGCAACGGTGGTCAGTAGCTCAGGTCTCACTTTAAATGCAGGTAATGGAAATCAGTAGGATGATTTTAAGTATGAAGCCACAGACTGCATCAAATATTAAATAATTTTCTACTTTCAATGCTGTCGCGAAAGAATTTCCCCCAAATCCCATCTAAAGAAACATCCACCAGCTTGGCCGTTAGCCGTCGATGTACTTTGCGTCGACCGTGTGACTGTTGCGGATGGAAAACGGCCTCCAAGCCAGGACTTGCAGAGCAGCAACACACATGGGCACCAGACAAACCAGGTAGAACATGACGCTGTGGAGGCTCTCCAAGGCGCTGGAAGTAAACGCACACAAAGAGTCCGGATGTTTGCATTTATCCACACCCACATCAACCTCTGACGGGTTTCATACGGCTCATTATCTCAAACAAACAACACCAAAATAATAAGACGGGGTGTGAAATACAGCGCAAAGGCAGTTTCAATCACAGTAGAAGGATCAATGTGGTTTATATAGTTAAAAGTATTTTTATGCTGGGAAGTTATTGTTTATTACATATGAACTTTAATTCACACATGCACGTTAAATATCTGATTCCAAAGCGAATATTTCAGTGGCTCTGAATTGATGAAATTATATTACTGTTGAGACTAAATTAAGAATTAGAGAGTTACATCATCACTGATATTTATTCAGCTGAAGATAATAAAGAGAACTTTTCCATTATTTAAATTTGCTGCAGATAATGTTAATGCACATTTGAACAAATTATATGAATAATACCAATAATAAAACAGCAGGAGGACATTAAAATGAATGGTTTTTAAACAGTTTTAACAACTAAAAAGAGTGCATGTTTGATATTACTACTGAGAAAGTGTTTGTTCAACCTTTTAAAACCTTAAACTTGCATTTATTATCATTATCAATAATAATAACTTATATATTTGTATAGCACCATAGATAAGCAATGTAGCTCAATGTGATTTAGCATCAAAATTAACTAAAAGGTTGAAAAAGGTTGGTTTAAAAAAAAAATGTAATCCTGCTTCTGATATTGTTGGGTGGGTTGTCACACAGCTTGGAAATATGACTGAAAAAAGCTCCAGAAGTCAGCAGGGGTGTCAAACATGCGGGAATTTAAAATCGTAGGCAAGATTTAAAAATATAATTAAAACTGGCATATTATTAAAATACAAATAAATGCAATAAGAGTTTTATAGTGCTTGTCATGAGAGAAAACTCTCATATGAGTGAGAGAGGCTGTACAGACCTCTAAGACTTTAGAGTCATTTTGTTTGTTTTTAATGCTCATTGTAAACTGATTGTTTGTTATCAAGGGGCAAATTCCATAAGTGTCTTCTTCTTTCTGCTCCTTTTCATTCAGAAGTTGGAAACTTTTGTTTTTGTGGTGTATTGAATTGTTTTTTTCTTTTGTCAATGAATGAAATAAAAACCAACTAACTATGTTTAAAAGGGAGAAAGTCTTCTGGAATTTCACTGTGTACACTGTGTATAATGACAATAAAGCTTTCCTATCTTATCTTAAAAAGACAGTTCATTAAATGCCTTTTTTGCACTAAACAAAGGGCAAAATTTAGAGCTGTGGTTATTTATAGGTTATGATGCTGTGATTTTACTGATCTAAGGGCTCATGAAGAGACAAAAGGCAGCAGAGAATTTGTGAAGGAGGCCGGCCATCAGCTGTTCGGAGCTTTAAAGTCACTTCTGTAAGATAAAGGGAGTCGCTGCTCTTTGTCTTTGGCTGACAGCAGAATTCTGGACAAGCTGCAGCCTCTCATTGACGTGACAACAGTGCAGTGTGTTTGTGATGAAAGCCTGAAGGAGCGGCCACAGCGTGTTGGCTGACCAACTCCACCTCCGGCACTGTGTTTATGTAGGGCATGAAACTCAAGTCAGAGTCTAGAATAACACCTGCAGGCTGATGCAGGTTTATACAGGTACTGTTCATCATTTCACTCCAGTCAGAGGTAGATTATTTCAGGTTACAGTGAAAAAAACTGAACCTGTGGACTGTTGGTAAGAAGCTGAATATTAGTGGCATTGTTTAAAAACTATTTAATTTGTTGTGTTAACATTTAAGATAAATCATCACCTAATCTGCTCATAATTACTCCGCCAAAGAATGCGGTGGAGTTATGTGACAATCGACGTTTGTCTGTCTTCTGTCTGTCTGTCTGTCTGTCTGTTAGCAACATTACTCAAAAACAGAGTAACGCATGTGGATGAAATTTTCAGGGAAGGTCAGAAATGACACAAGGACCAAGTGATTAGATTTTGGCAGTGATGCGGCTTATAGTCTGGATCCACGGATTTGTTAAAGATTTCTGTATCATTGCGAGACAGCAGCATGGCATCACTGTAACTATGACAACAAGTGAACACTACATCAGCTGCCTGCTGATGATCACATGTTTGTGATCCTACTTCAAATCCACCACTGCGGACTTATCATGACTTATCGGTCGGAAATGATACAAGGAACCACTGATTAAATTGTGGGGGTGTTTCTGAGTCCCATCAATTCCCGCCGCTCGCTACATATTTAGGTCACACGATTCAGTAACCATACATAACGTACACATGCATAACACACACCTGTGCTCAGTGCAAGGTCATTTTGTTTGTAGGTACATTTGTATTAAATGGTCACATTCTATGTTGCTGTAATTTCTGATCATCAATAACTAATAAATAAACGCTGCATTTCTGACAATGCCATATGGGGGTATGAGCAGCCTTGGCGGAGTACTGTGCTCTCTGAGTGCTTTTCTTGTTAGATTTGTACTCAGGTTTAATGTGTTTATTGCATAAATCTAGAGAATCACTGCTTGGTTGTATTCAGTGTATCTAAATTAGTGCACATCTATAAACATTAGCAACAAGAACAGCACTCAGAGAGCGTGGTATTCCGCCAAGGCCGCTCAGTCGTATCATTTCCGACAGATGAAATTTTTAATGAAAAATGACCTTGCGCTGAGCACAGGTGTGTGTTATGCATGTCTACGTTACGGCCGGATACTGAATCTCGAGGCCTAAATATGTAGCCGGTGGCGGGAATTGATGGGACTCAGAAACACCCCAACAATTTAATCTGTTGTTCCTTGTATCATTTCCGACGGATAAGTCCTGATAAGTCCACAGCGGTGGATTTGTGGTAGGATCTCAATCATGTGATCGTCAGCAGGCAGCTGACGTAGTGTTCACTTGTTGTCATAGTTACAGTGACACCGTGCCGCTATCTCACAATGATACAGAAATCTTTAAGAAATCTGTGCATCCAGACTATAAGCCGCATCATTGTCAAAATCTAACTACTTGGTCCTTGTGTCATTTCTGACCTTCCCTGAAAATTTCATCCAAATCTGTTAGTCTGTTTTTGAGTAATGTTGGTAACAGACAGACAAACAGACAGACAGACAGACAAACCAACGCCAATCGTCACATAACTCCACCGTGTTCCTTGGCGGAGTAATAAAAAGAGTGACACACACAACTTACTAGCAGCAGAATACGGAAATGTGTCTGCAGCGGAGAAATTTTAACTTAATATTTATCATCAAACAAGACGTTTTTAGTCAGTAAGAAGCAAGAAACTGTCCATACCTTGGATCTGAATCTCTTCCTGCATCCTTAAGCTGTTCATATCCAAACCTGTTGAGGATGTTCAGTGTGATCATGGGAGCCAGAGACTGAGCTGGTTTGGTGAACAAAGCATTTGTTCCAAACACCATGGAGGAGAGAGGGGAACTGTAGAAGAGGAGGACACATGATAAATGGAAAAAACATATATTTATAATCAGATGATAAGCTGGTTTCATTATATGTTTCAGTATTTGGCTACAGAAGTTTGATTATTACCTATTTTCCTGTTTTATGGAGTAAAAGCTCTAAATGGAGGCAGTGGAGTTGTTTATATTTGTATGAGAGAAGATGGAGATAGTGAACGTGCTGATATTCCTATTTTTAGTTCTGCTACCTGCAGCTGCACAGCTCTACGGATGGTGGTGTCCAGTCCACCATTATCATCATAGATGCAAATATCTCAACACCACCACAACGGATTGCCATGGAATTCTGTCTAACCCTTTAAGACCCACTATTGTGCAAGTCCAAGACATATTTTTACATTTTTATAGACTGTAGTGCAATTTTATGGAGTATTTTTATTTGCTTTTCATCAATGTAAGCCTTATATCCCAAGTTTTAATGATATGTATTGACTTGTGTCTTAACTACTACAATAAATTGCTTAAAAGTGCAATAAACCTAAAAAAATGAAAATCGTTTTTGTTTTTTATGTAAATTTCAAAATACAGAAATAGCATAGCTGTATCCCTCAAATTTGTAAAAAAGTTGCACAATATCCTGTGGTCTCGTTTGTAAAGATTTTTGTTATGTGTGCTTTATGGTGTATTTTTACAAACCCATCACTGCAACGAAAAAGCGCTCTGAGACCTGGTGAATGTGTGAAATATTAGTGTAACTCCCCAGATTTGATATGCAAAAAGAATGATTGATGTATCATATCTGGTTTCAAAACTACCACCAAGGAAAAATGAATATGCAATCGAAGCGCCAGGGCTACACTGGGCTCTAAAGGGTTAAATGTTGACTGAATTAAGACAGTGGTGAACATCATGCTGTGCCTAAGTGTAGCACATCCAGCCAGACTTGTAGTTCCGTTTACCTGCGCTTGTACGTCTGCAGATCTGTGTCAATAATGTCCGCCAAAGGCAAACCAAAAAGACTGAAGGCTGCTTGAATTATGACCCTGCGAAGAAGACGAGGGAGAGTTTAATGAGAGCGAAGTCGCTGTTAAAAAACGCAAAGAAATCCAGGATGATCTAAAACCAGATCAGAAGCTTCTTACATGTTAACGGTGAGGAAACAGGCCAGGATGTAGTAGTGCTGAGGACCGAGTGCCAGCATGACGGCTGCCATTCCAGCCTCCATGTAGAAGGTGAAGAGGACGATCTTGTAGTAGCCCAGACCTTGCAGCAGACTCTGACAGCTCAGTACTAACAGCTGGGATGGAGGCAGTGAGTTAGATTATAAAGGAATACAGCAATTGTTGGCAAGAAACAGAAACCATGAAGACACACAATAAGCAAACAATGTTGTGGTGTAAATGATCCTCGTCTATTCAGTTTCTCACAACTTCACTGAATTACAGGAGCGTTTTAGACAATGATGTTAAACGGCAACTGCTGTTTATACTTTTTTGTTTTGACAAAAAACAGCAACTTCTTGGAATCTGTTCGTCTTTTGATGCATCAGGAGGACAAATAGAAAATAACTAAGCAGCTTTTCTGTCAATAATCCACCAGTGATACATTTCAATCTACACTTTCATGGAAAAACAGAATGCGTCTCTGTAGGACGATACCTGAGGACAGATGAATCCTGCTCCATACATGATGCTCATGGCCACGGGTGGAAGCACATCTGGAGGAATCAGGTGTTCCGCGAATATCATAGTGAAATTATTAAAGAAGGCCAAAATAAAAACCTGGAAGAAGTTCATGACTACAAAAAGCTGAAAGTCCCTGTTGGTCAGGATCTGCCACATCAACGTCCTCAACGTAGTGAAGGAAAACGCCGACTGATGGTCCACAGACCCTGGAATATCTGAGTCAGATCCTTTATTATCGTAGCGGCTCTCGCTGTGGATGCCTGTATAAAGCATGCAGCCACAGCTCAGGATGGCAATCAGCACGTTGAAGGCCTGAAAAGCTCCAAAGTCCTCCATGTTCCTGGACAGCACACCACAGAACAGGATGCTGGAGGAACCCACAAGAGAAGCCACCTGAGAAAAAACACAAGAAGGGACGTGAGACGGACTCCAGATGTGGGAGGATCCAGAGGAAACATGGAGGCCTCACCTGGTTGTATTTGATGAGTCTGAGTCGGTTCTGATGTTGGGTCGATATTTCTGCAAACAAGGCACATTGGGCCAGCAGCACAAAGGTTAGCATGGCATCAAAAGCACACAGCGCCACCATCAGGTGTAAACCGCTCAGCCAGTCATCGGGCTCGTAGGATCGCCACGGGAACCAGGCCAGAAGGAAAGCCAGCGAGTAGAGGGGGGCACCGTACAGGATGGACAGACGGCGCTGAGAGCAGCAGCGAACCTTGGAGTTATCTTGCAGGTAACCAAAGAGTGGATCATTGACGGCATTCCACACCATGAACACCATCTGTGGAGACGGAGGAATCTGGAGGAGAATCTGCTGCTCTCTTGTGTTTCACATCATCTTATTCATCTCCTTTAATCCACTTTATCAATGCTATCTTTGTATTTTTTTTCTGATCTCATTTTTTTCTTTTTTATCTTGTATTACACCGTCTCTGGAAGAGGTGTGTGACGCCACCTCTAAGTTATTTCAGAATGCAGTCCTGAGATCCAGTTTAACCGCCATCAACATGGTGTGACACGTAACTGCTGGGTTCTGATGGAGGCTTTAGTCTGGATCTGTCACCTGTCTGTTACATTTGGGATGATACGATAAAAGAAAGCTCTTCAAGAACCTGAAAAAGGTCCACTGAGGCTCTACAGATCACTGTGATGTGGATGACTGAGAATCTACAGACATGTTAAAGGCAGTTTTTCAAACTTGAAATGTTTAAAGGAAGGAAAAACTGAGGAAATAACTGAATTGATGAAGAGAATAATTCTAATTTTCTTAATGTTTTCAAAAGAAAGTGGCAGAGATGTGAAAACTCCAACACAAACACAGACTTACCTGTGAGCGGTGGAAGGCTCCCTCAGAGATCTGGTACTTGTTCAGAAACAGCTTGACATAGTAGAAGCTGAAGATGTTGTTGATCATGCCAGCTCCCAGGGTGGTCATGGCATAAGCCAGAGCTGCAGGGTTCACCCCAAACCTGGCCAGGTATCGGGCTACATTCAGTCTTCCGGGGTGCACACCTGAGGCAGGTTTCTCCATCGCAGCTCAGCCGAGTTACCTGTCGGTCTGAGCAGCTGCAGCAACAACAACAGGTGAAAACTGCAGTTTCTATCTGCTCTGGTTGTTCAGCATCACAAATAATTACTGCTAGTAGCAACTTTAGAGGAGCTGCTCGGTACTCCAGAGCGGGAAAAAGCGGTCAGAGCTGAGTCAGTTTTAGTTCCAGCTGTCTCATGTTCTCTAGACGTTAGTCTCCTTTAAATAAACTCTCTAAATGTTAAACGAAGTGTTGCCACAGGAAGAAGACTCGAAGGTCTGCTTTGGGATCTGGTTTGACTCGATTTCTGTGCCGTCGGTGGAGGGCGGGGCTTCCAGATAAAAAACAAACACCTGATTGGCCAGAAGAGTTCACTCCTTACATGCAATTGGTCAACATAAACGCCTGTCTGAGAAGCAGGAAGTTAGGACTATATGAACAGTTTTTTAAAATATTCGAGTGTAATTCGATTTTGTTGACTTTGTTTTACTGTGTGTGACCATAAAAGTTAGTTTAATAATGCAGAACGTTTTAACGATGATTTTCAAATAAGAGAGTCGTCTCCTGACTCCGTATTCTGCCTCCTACCGGATGCTGGGCTGTAGTAGAGATTTGCCACGTTGCTGCAGACAGCAGCCTTAAAGCGTCTCTCCAGGAGGATGTAGTTTCTTCACTCACACGGCGGTGAACAACCTGAACACATCGGTGTGTCGGGGTTTCTGTCCGGAGGCTCTAAAATGTTAACAGACATCATTCTGGAGGAAGAGTTTGAGAAGAATGGGCAGAAATGGTTCGACCAGCAGGACCTGGAACACGGTAGGAGCTCAGCTGGGTGGTCGCACCCTGGACTGGAGGAAACTGCAAACAGCTGATCATCTGCTGACTTCCATCACTTCTGCTTTTAATGAGTCAAAAATAGGATTAATACTTCAGTTTATTAGAAAATAAAATGAACTTTAATGATCCTCACTAACTGTACATGTTACAGCAGCTGGATAGAGATGAGGAAGAAACATACAAGAATTCGAAAATGAGAAAAAGATGTAATAAAGATTATGTACTAGGCATGATGCATATTATACATGTAGATATGTGCAGGTGTGACATGATAGATAGACACATTTCTGTTATTTCAGTCATAGACGTTGTTGAGAGAAAAGTGTAAGAGAATAATGTTGTGTTTTGTTGTTGATTCGTATCCACCCAGTGTAGGAAGCATGAGATGGATGAACATGTGCTTTAATAAATAAATAAAAAGCTGTGACAAACTTTTTGTTTTGACAGTTCGACTGAATTCTTCCCTGTCTGCCTCCTTTCTTTCATTACTCTCTACTATAAATCATCAGATAAGAACAGTGTGATACAGGTTTTGCTTCATAACGTTTTGCTCTAGTTATATTTTCTAGTCTTGGGTATACAGATGGATGTAGTTGCATAATAAGCTGACTAAAGAACATTATACTTTAGCTGTAATGTGCATTTTTGTGTCTATAAAACAGTAATGCCCTTAATCATGCAGCCAAAATCATCCCTGGAATGTGAAAGTTCTTGAATATGAAAATTCACACAAATATTCTTAACAGTTTTGTACTTTTTTTTACTCCTTGCTCCTGCATATGAGGTAAAAATAAGTCCGTAAATAACCGTTTGACCAGCTTTGCTTCAGGAGAAGTGTGATGCTGTAACCTGGATATATTCTATTCTTTTCTTCTGCGTCAGGATTTGGGTTTATATTTATATATTATAAATATATTATAAATATTTTAATTTATAATTCTGGGTTTATTAATTAATCTGACAGTTTCTGAAGCAGATTTTTAATTTCCATTTAGTTTCAAAGCTTGAAACGAGTACAGATCCTTCGGTGAAAACAAAATACATTTTTGTATGTCTTCTGATGAACAGAATAGAATAAAATACACTGAAAATACTTTATTGATCCCCATGAGGAAATTCTGTTGCCACAGAAGCCAGTGATCACCACCACAATACCATTAAACAAGAAGACTATGTTAAAGTACAAAACGCACCATTGAAAGTATAAAATATACCATGATTTAAAAAGTACCAAAGTAAAAATCTAACCGTGAAGTGTCAAATGCTAAACATAAAAATATGAAGTGAATGAGGTAGTTTAAGTCCTGTAGAAAAAAAAAAAATAAAGTAAAAGAGGTAGTTAAAGTCCTGTAAACATCAGTGCAACATGAGCAACAGCAGCAGAAAAACCGGCAAAGCAGAGAGTGCTGAGAGCTTTTCGTCAGTGTTGGTCCTCCACTTCAGTCTATCCATGTAGACTCTCAGGTATTTATAGTCCTCCACTAAGATGTGGTCATCAATCACCATCTCCCTGGTTGTAGCCACATTAAGATGATTCCTACTGGACCATTCTACAAAAATCACCCACCAGATCCCTGTCCTCCTCCCTCCGTCCATCTCTTATATACCAACAACTGCATAGTCATCAGAGAACTTTTCCAGAGTTGTAAAAAAAGTCAGAGGTGTATGGTCTGAGGAGCTCCTGGACCACCAACCACTGCATCAGACCAGCTGAACAAACTGCCATCTGTCTGTCAGGTAATCAGTGATCCAGGAGATGCTGGACGTGTCCACACTCATCACCTGCAGCTTCTCCCTCAACAGCACTGGCTGGATGGTGTTCATGAATTAACACCATCCAGATCTAGGTAGGAGGTCTTCCACAGCTTTGGTACCATCTTCTGGTCTGTAGTCACAGCCAGGTATGGAGGGTTTGGTTAGGGTCTGTGAGCTCACCTGGGGGGAAGACTCTAACCAAACCCTGCTGGCAGCAGAGGTAGAAAGACGGAGTCCAGCCTCTCCAGAAACCTTCATGACATTAAAGGTGAGAGCAACTGGTTGGTAGTCGCTGAGACCCGATGGAGACGACTTCTTGGGAACTGGGACCAGGTAGGAGGTCTTCTGCAGCTTTGGTACCATCTTCTGGTCTGTAGTGACAGCCAGGTGTGGAGGGTTTGGTTAGGGTTTGTGGAGCTAACCTGGGGGGAAGACTCTAACCAAACCCTGTTGACAGTGGAGGTAGAAGGAGGTAGAAGGAGGCTGTGAACTAAACCTGTTGAAGAAACACCTCCTTTAAGGTGTCATGAGGAATGATTCTTTCAGAAGGATCTTAATAACGGAATCTACATCAGTTTTATACCATAAAAGTAACAGTGGTCAATAACTCAGGTCTCCTTCTGAAGTCACACCATAAGGATCACTTTGGTTGCAGATAGTGTAAGTCAGTAATTCAGTAAAGTCCCCGTCAGCTGCCACACCAAAAGGATTTTAAAAACAAAGAAAGAATTTCCCCCAAATCCCATCTAAAGAAACATCCACCAGCTTGGCCGTTAGCCGTCGATGTACTTTGCGTCGACCGTGTGACTGTTGCGGATGGAAAACGGCCTCCAAGCCAGGACTTGCAGTGCAGCAACACACATGGGCACCAGACAAACCAGGTAGAACATGACGCTGTGGAGGTCCTCCAAGGAGCTGGAAGCAAACACACACAAAGAGTCTGGATGTTTGCATTTATTCACAACCACATCAACCTCTGACAGGTCTCATACGGCTGATTATCTCAAACTGCACCGCAAAAAACACAAAAATATTAAAATGGGGTTGAAATATAGTGAATAAGACATTTAGTCAGTTACACCTGCAGTTGTATACAGATACTGTTCATCATTTCACTTCAATCAGAGGTAGATTCTTCATACTACAGTGGCAACTATTGAAACCGTAGCCTGTTGGCATTAAGCTGAATATTAGTGACATTGTTTAAAAAACTATTAGAGTTACAGAAACTGTTGTTTTCGCTGCTTCATCAGCACCTAATCTCCTCATAATAATACATCAAGACAGCATGTCTGTTGTGGAATTTTCTGGTTTCATTCCTCTATGACAGTAAACTTTTATAAAAATTTAATCTAAATAAATGAATAAAAACTAACAGCAGACTGAAGGTTCACTGAGTTTAAAAGCTGAAAACTGACTAGAATGAACAATTAAATCAGTTTTTGCATTCATAAAACCATGTTTCTTGTAGATTTGTTGTGGAAAATGAGAACCATTTGAGTTTCCTTTTTGAATTAAGCATCATAAAAGTCTGATGTTGAGGCAGAAACCATAAAACCTGCAGCTCAAGTGCATCGTTTCTGCTCTAAAAAGGTTTCAAAATGTGTTTTCTTCATCAAAATATCTGTATTTTTTGAAACTCAGAATATTTTTGATCATCCTGAGCTCCTTAAAATCAGAGTAAATTATGTTTCTTGTAGATTTATTGAGGAAAATGAGAATCTCTGCTTGGTTGTATTAAGTGCACCTAAATAAACGCACATCCATACCTTGGATCTGAATCTCTTCCTGCATCCTTAAGCTGTTCATATCCAAACCTGTTGAGGATGTTCAGTGTGATCATGGGAGCCAGAGACTGAGCCGGTTTGGTGAACAAAGCATTTGTTCCAAACACCATGGAGGAGAGAGGGGAACTGTAGAAGAGGAGGACACATGACAAGGTGTTACAGGTAAATACCATTCATTAGTTTGATTATAAATCCATCCATCCATCCATTATCTATACACCGCTTAATTCCCATTAGGATCATGGGGGGCTGGAGTCTGTCCCAGCTGAGTCACGGTGAAGGTTCACCTGGACAGATAACAGTCTATCACAGGGCTACATATAGAGACAAACAATCACACTCACATTTACACCTATGGATAATTTAGGATCACCAATTAACCTCAGCATGTTGTTGGATTGTGGGAGGAAGCCGGAGAACCTCGAGAAAACCCACACATGCACAGGGAGAACAAGCTCCGAAAAAGGCCGTAAGTGGACCAAACGACCATTTTCAAAGAACAGGATATGATTAAAATCCAATGTTGAGTTGTCCAGCATAAACAGGGAACTAAAGAAAAATTTATGGATTTTAAACTTCCATATCAAAATCACAAACAGCATATTTTACCCCTTAAATGCCACAATTTAGTTTGAAGAGGATTCTAGTTGAAAACGATTGATTTACTGACAGTGGAACTGATTTCAATAACAAATAAAAAAATCTAAAGTAGCTTTGTAGTAAAATAAATGCAGTTAAAGTACAATAAAAAAAAAGGGCTCTGGTGGAAACACCAATTTATGCTTTCATTTGATGACATATATAAAAAGCGGTTACTACTGGAGCCATTTCTGCTTAATAGAAAAAATATAAAAATACATTTACAAGTCAGAACATAAACAATGACGTTTTATAGTTAAACTGGCAGATGCAGTGGAACCCAACTGCTCTCAACAGACTTCTTCTGCTCTACAAACAAAAACCACTGATCCTAAAAAGGCAGGGATGTGAACTGGGGATCTTCTAGCTGCAAGGTGAAAGCGTTAACCACCAAGCCACTGTGAAGCCCCTGATTAGAAATGTAAACAAGGTATATTTATCATTAGATGACAAGCTGGTTTCTTTATATGTTGGAATATTTGACTGCTGAAGTTCGATTATTACATATTTTCCTGTTTTATGGTGTAGAAGCTCTAAATGCAAGCAGTGAAGTTTATATTTGTATCTGAGAGATGATGGAGTTAGTGGACGTGCTGGTATTCCTATTTTTGTTGCACAGCTCTACGGATGGTGGTGTCCAGTCCACCATTATCATCATAGATGGAAATATCTCAACAGAAATAAACATTATACCTTAGAATATGAGCAGGTTAATGTCCATCCTAAAGCATTTTTATGCTCAAGTACAGCCTATGAACCTCCAGCTAAACTTGCAGTTCTGTTTACCTGCGCTTGTATTTCTGCAGATCTTTATCAAGAATGTCCGCCAAAGGCAAGTTATACAAACTGGTGGCTGCATGCATTATAACCCTGTAAAAAGTACAACGGAAAACGTAGGTACAGTTTAATCAGAGTGAAGTCATTGTTTTTAAAAAGTTGTAAACTGAAGACAAAGAAATCCAGGACTTCTTACATGTTAGCGGTGAGGAAACATGCCAGGATGTAGTAGTGCTGAGGACCAAGTACCAGCATGACGGCTGCCATTCCAGCCTCCACGTAGAAGGTGAACATGATGATCCTGTAGTAGCCCAGACCTTGCAGCAGACTCTGACAGCTCAGTACTAACAGCTGGGATGGAGGCAATGAATTAGATTATAAAGGAACACAGCCAGAGTTGGCGAGAAACAGACTGTTTAAATTCTGATAAAAACTTCTTTAGAACACTTTATCTAAACAGATAGCTCCTACAGATGGCATTGCCTTGGCTTCCAGGTCTACTGTGAGGAACCTTGGAGCCATTTTTGATCTTCAAGTCCTTCAACACACACATAAAGCAAATCTGTCTTCTTTTATCTTTGTGACATCGTCAAAATCAGCAACATCTTGTCTTAGAGTGATGCTCAAAATCTAGTCCATGCATTTGTAACTTCTAGGCTGGACTATTGTAATCCCTTATTATCAGGATGTCCCAGTAATTCTCTTAAAAACCTCCAGCTGATACAAAATGCTGCAGCCAGAGCTCTGACAGGAGCCAGAAACAGAGATCATATTTCTCCTATTGGTTTCTCTTCATTGGCTCCAGGATAGAATTTAAAATCCTGCTTCTAACATATAAAACTCTAAATGAGCAGCTCCATCGTATCCTTAAGACCTTATTGTAAGATATCATCCTATCAGAGCCTGTTGCTCTCAGACTGCAGGTTTACTTGTGGTTCCAGAGTTTCCAGAAGCAGAATGGGAGGCAGAACCTTCAGTTATCAGCTCACAGTTTGGGTTCTGGAGGCAGACACCCTCTCTACTTTAAGATCAGGATTAAAACTTTCCTCTTTGATAAAGCTGATAGAGCTGGTCAGGATCACCCGACCTGTCTCTTAATTATGCTGCTATAGGTAGGGGGAGGCTATAAATGCCTTTTGGGAGGAAAAATACCCGGTAATGAGTTTAAATCAATCTTTATTGTAGAACAAGAAGATATCCTAGCTTTATTTTTCTGCATGACTTACTTCTTGCGGCTACTGGCATTTTATGAAAAACCAAAATTATTCTCAAAATCGCTATTTTTCCAGAGAACGTTCAATATGCATCCTTGTATGTCTGGCACACGAAAAGCTATGCTCATTCTGCCAAGACCTAATGTCAGGGGAGTTGCTTCACGGCCAAACAAAAGTCTCTCAGTGTGACCATAGACCTGTCCTTGGTCCTGAATAACAGAAAAAACTTTTCAACCAGAGGAAAAACTTCTGAAATAACAGCGTCATAGACATCGCCTCTGCTTCAGAGGGCTTTGCTGGTGCTCTTGCTCTCCACGGTATTCAAATTACCTGAAAATAAAGCAAAACTCTACTTGCAAGGTGTCCAAGAATGAACTCATTGAACTCATTATCTGCATTTTCTGGAGCTATAGCCCTCCCCTACTGTAGGTTTAGACTGTCGGGGGATTCCCATGATGCACTGGGCTCCTCTCATGTCTCTTTCTTCCGTACAGTTGGATATCACCACTACATTCATCTAACTGTGTTTGTTCTCTCTGCAGGCGTCTCTGCTCTGCAGCTTACGTTTTCATCAACCTCCAAAATGTTCATTCCCCACTCTCACCCCAACCGGTCGGGGCAGATAGCTGCCTTCCCTGAGCCTGGTTCTGTCAGTTTTTTTTTTCCTGCCCATTTTTTGTTCCTTCCCACCTTGGCTGACTGCTTGCTCATAGAAACTTTGGATTGTGTGGCTCTGTTCTCTGTTTAAAATTCAGTTGTATTCATATAGCACCAAATCCCAATATGTGTCATCTCAAAGTACTTCACATGGCGAGGTACAGACCTGGGCCTGTACCTCACTTAATTGAAACCCTGAAGACAAACAATAAGCAAACAGCGGTGTGGTGCAAATGATCCTCGTCTCTTCAGTTAACCACAGCTTCACTGCACTGTTACAGGAGAGTTTTAGACAATAAAGTGAAATTGAAGCTGTTGTTCATATTTTACTTTAAAAAACACAATGACTTCTTGGAATATGTTTTTAATACCTGAGGACAGATGAATCCTGCTCCATACATGATGCTCTTGGCCAGAGATGGAAGCACATCTGGAGGAATCAGGTGCTCAACAAATATCATAGTGAAACTGTGAAAGAAGGTTAAAACAAAAACCTGGAAGAAGTTCATGAACACAAAAATCTGAAAGTCCCTGTTTGTCAGGATCTGCCACATCAACGTCGTCAATGTAGTGAAGGAAAACGCCGACTGATGGTCCGCAGACCCTGGAATATCTGAGTCAGATCCTTTATTATCATAGCGGCTCTCGCTGTGGATGCCTGTATAAAGCATGCAGCCACAGCTCAGGACGGCAATCAGCACGTTGAAGGCCTGAAAAGCTCCAAAGTCCTCCATGTTCCTGGACAGCACACCACAGAAGAGGACGCTGGAGGAACCCACAAGAGAAGCTACCTGAGAAAAAACACAAGAAGGGACGTGAGACGGACTCCAGATGTGGGAGGATCCAGAGGAAACATGGAGGCCTCACCTGGCTGTATTTGATGAGTCTGAGTCGGTTCTGATGTTGGGTCGATATCTCTGCAAACAAGGCACATTGGGCCAGCAGCACAAAGGTTAGCATGGCATCAAAAGCACACAGCGCCACCATCAGGTGTAAACCGCTCAGCCAGTCATCGGGCTCGTAGGATCCCCACGGGAACCAGGCCAGAAGGAAAGCCAGCGAGTAGAGGGGGGCACCGTACAGGATGGACAGACGGCGCTGAGAGCAGCAGCGAACCTTGGAGTTATCTTGCAGGTAACCAAAGAGTGGATCATTGACGGCATTCCACACCATGAACACCATCTGTGGAGACGGAGGAATCTGGAGGAGAATCTGCTGCTCTCTTGTGTTTCACATCATCTTATTCATCAATCCTTGTACTTCTTTATGAACAAAGTGTTCTTAGGCAAGCCCAGAGGATAGTGACTGAGCCACCACGTAGCCTTTACTTGGAATACGAGCTCCTACTCTTGGGCAGATGATATAGAGTCCCCAACTGCAAACTCAACCGCTTTAAGAATTCATTTGTTCCAACCTCCATCAAATTCCTGAACAATGCTGCTTGAGGCCGAAGATTGTGCAAACACTTTTATAGTGCTTTTACTATGGTGATTTTTTTTTCCCCATCGGTGTATGTATGTGTTATGTGTAATGTCTTGGGATATGTGCAATACTCTTATGTAATTGTTGTTGAGATGGCTGTTGAGATGGTTGTGGCTGTTGAGGGATTTATGGCCCAGTTGCTGAGTCCAAGACAAATTTCCTCAAGTGGGACAATATAGTATATTGCATTGTATCTTTTTTAATCCACTTTATCAATCCTATCTTTGTATTTTATGTTTTCTCATCTCATTTTTTTTTCTTTTCTGCTCTTTATTACACCATCTCTCATGCTTTGGCTCTACAGTTAACTGGATATTCATGTCAATAAAGCATAATGAGTTGAACATACTGTGAACGATTATTCTTTTCTTTGAATGCCTCAAGGAGTGCTGAAATGAGGAAGTTTAGGTTTCAGATACAAGCATGGCGTCACCATGGAAACTGTTAATGGAATTTTTAAGTGTTTCAGCAGAAGGCAGCTAAACTTCTCTGTTTGTCTGAAGACATTTTAGCTTCAGGCTGATTCAGTTCTGACTAAGGTGCATATTTTTACTTCTTACTCTCACGGCTAATGGCCCATCGGCTACAAAAACAGGTTCAGCTTAAGACTCTCGAAACAGAGGTGGAGGTCTGCGAAGCCACTTATCAATTATTACTCCGCCAAGGAACGCGGTGGAGTTATGTGACAATCGCCGTACGTTTGTCCTTGTGTTTCAGAATGCAGTCCTGAGATCCAGTTTAACCACCATCAACACCTTGTGACACGTGACTGCTGGGTTCTGATGGAGGCTTTAGTCTGGATCTGTCACCTGTCTGTTACATTTGGGATTATATGATAAAAGAAAGTTCATCAAGAACCAGAAAGAAAAGTCCACTGAGGCTCTACAGATCACTGTGACATGAATGACTGAGAATCTACAGACATCCATCCATTATCTATACACCGCTTAATCCTCATTAGGGTTGTGGGGGGGTGGAGTCTCTCTCAGGGGACACCTGGACAGGTAACAGTCTATTATAGGGCTACATATACAGACAAACAGTCACACTCAAATTCACACCTACAGGTAATTTAGAATAATCAGATAACCTCAGAATGTTTTTGGACTGTGGGAGGAAGCTGAAGAAAATCCAGGCATGCACAGGGAGAACATGTAAACTCCATGCAGGAAGATCCCAGGGAGGTGGGACGCAAACCAGAGATCTTCAAGCTGCAAGTTGACGGTGCTAAACACAACGCCACTGTGTAGCCCATCTATAGACAGGTCATAGGCATTTTTTCAAATTTGAAATGTTTAAAGTTAAAAAAAATAAATAAATAATTGAACTGATCAGCAGAATAATCATAATTTGCTGAATGTTTTCAAAAGGAAGCAGCAGAGTTCTAAAAAGTCCAGCACACACAATTTTACTGACACAGAGAGTTGGCTGATTGGCAGCGGCGTTGCTGTAACTGCAGGGCTCAATCTTACTTAAATATGAGCGTTATACTGTATAATTCTAATTTATGCAAATCCTGATTCATTCATGAGTTACAAACTCTTTCTTCCTAGATCTTTAATACGATTTGGCAAAGCAGAAAGTTGTTTTAATCGGGTGGCTACCAGATATCCTGCTGTTTTAAGCAATCAAAGTAAAATGTGGTTTGGTTTATTGTCCATTCATCAACCTATTCTCTTCCTAGATGAGGATTTGTATTTACAGGATTTCTTCACTCTATATAGAGAAAAATGTTCATGTAATTTTTAATTTCTTTGCTAATAACAAATAATCTGCCAAGTACCGACAGAAATTCACCACTGCAGATTTTAAAAATCCCAAAACACAGACTGACCTGTGAGCGGTGGAAGGCTCCCTCAGAGATCTGGTACTTGTTCAGAAACAGCTTGACATAGTAGAAGCTGAAGATGTTGTTGATCATGCCAGCTCCCAGGGTGGTCATGGCATAAGCCAGAGCTGCAGGGTTCACCCCAAACCTGGCCAGGTATCGCACACCTGAGGCAGGTTTCTCCATCGCAGCTCAGCCGAGTTACCTGTCGGTCTGAGCAGCTGCAGCAACAACGACAGGTGAAAACTGCAGTTCCTCTCTGCTCTGGTTGTTCAGCATCACAAATAATTACTCCTGTTAGAGTAGGCGGATCTGCTGGGATCTTTCTCTGACTCGATTTCTGCGCCGGCGGTGGAGGGCGGGGCTTCGAGATAAAAAAAATCAACATCTGATTGGCCAGAAGAGTTCACTCCTTACATTCAATTGGTCGACGCGGTTCCTGAAAGCAGGAAGTTACGAGAATATAGACAGTTTTTAAAATATTCGACTGTAAGTCGATTTTGTTGACTTTGTTTTACTGTGTGTGACCATAAAAGTTAGTTTAATAATGCAGAACGTTTTAACGATGATTTTCAAATAAGAGAGTCGTTTCCTGACTCCGTATTCTGCCTCCTACCGGATGCTGGGCTGTAGTAGAGATTTGCCACGTTGCTGCAGACAGCAGCCTTAAAGCGTCTCTCCAGGAGGATGTAGTTTCTTCACTCACACGGCGGTGAACAACCTGAACACATCGGTGTGTCGGGGTTTCTGTCCGGAGGCTCTAAAAATGTTAACAGACATCATTCTGGAGGAAGAGTTTGAGAAGAATGGGCAGAAATGGTTCGACCAGCAGGACCTGGAACACGGTAAGAGCTCAGCTGGGTGGTCGCACCCTGGACTGGAGGAAACTACAAACAGCTGATCATCTGCTGACTTCCATCACTTCTGCTTTTAATCAGTCAAAGATAGGATTAATACTTCAGTTTATTGGAAAATAAAATGAACTTTAATGATCCTCACTAACTGTACATGTTACAGCAGCTGGATAGAGATGAGGAAGAAACATATAAGAAATAGAAAAGGAGAAAAATAAAGATGTAATAAAGATTATGTACAAATATTAATATGGATAAGTATAGGAATGATAGATAATTTCCACTAATGTAGGTAAAACACTGTTAAGATAAAAATGATGTTGTTGCACATAGAATAGAACAGAATAGGTCTTTATTACCACTGTTACACAAAACAATGAAAATCAATTTGGCTCTTTGTATTAGCAGCATTAAAAGATAAATTATATAAAGCAATACTAAACATAGATTAAAAATATATACATCCGAAATATATACAAAAGAGCAAATATGGAGCAGAAATATGAACATTATACAACCATAAATATTGCAATTAAGCATAGATATAGCACTTGACCGTGAATATGTAGGCATGAGAACAGTTTTATAGTCTTCTGTAGATGTGGAACAGCTGTAAAGACAGACTTTTTGTTTTTGGATTCGTGTTTCACAATCTTTTAACACCTAAAGAATCATAGAGAAGATAATCGTGTTATAAATGTTGTTGCATTGGACGAAGGAGCTATTACATGGTGACACAATGCCTTAACAAGTGGCTCACAGACTGAATGAATCTGAAGTCTTTACTGATTATTCACACGACACAGAATCACACTGATCATGGGGTAAATTCTGAAATATCCTGAGAGCTTTCCTGAGGCTGTCCCACGTCCTGTGTTCATTGTTTTCTTGCTGTTTATTCATTTAATCTCATTTGTGCTGCTAAGTCCACAAAGGAGGATTTGAAATAAGGAGCTGTATAGATAGACCGCTTTGTTAATGCTCGACATAAACAGAACTTAAGCAGGGAAGCAAAAATGTCTGTCAGTAATAAATAGGATGGAATAAAACCCAACAAGAGAAGACAGACTATAAGTAGAAATACTACCTGCACTGTGTGACACTTTAAAATCAATTTTAAATGTAATATATATGTTATTATATACTTACAGGCGGACGTAGGTTACAATACATGGACTGTATAAATAGCTGTAGACATTAACACTGTATGGACTGATATTAGATAATAAAAGGGCTGAAACTCTACCAATCAATGAAGTCATAGAGTACCACAAAGCATCATTTTTGGCTAGTTTTAAGCAATAAGGGGAAACATTTGCTGGTTCTACAATCTTAAATGTGAGTATTTCCATCAGCGTTCTGCCCTGTTAGACAGATAAAACAAGAAGATTGATTAGATCTTGTGATTAGATGTTTTTCAGATGTTTTACAGTTAACAGATTTATCACTGCTACTAACTAAAGTACAACTGAATGACGAAGTTGTCTGCAAAAATGTAAGCTTTCTCCAGCAGAGATGGTTCGATAAACAGGCGGGAATGACTTCCTGTCACATTCCTCGGCGCAGCTGAAAAAAACTAGAAGTGCTCAGCTGTTTGACAAGAAGTGGATTTAGGAAGTAATGTGAGGCATTTTCCTCTACGGGTCATAATTCCTTCAGCTCCTTAGTAGGACCCTTTTGCTCACTGTTGGGTTTAACTCAGTGGTTTCTTGTATAACCTGCTTCACTTCAAGTAGAGAATTTAGAGGGAAAAGGGTCACAAGACATGCCTTAGATTCCTCTGAGATCCACCAGTGCCAGATACTAACAGTGTGTAAGTTGTGTGAGTCTGTGTTTACACGTTTAACACATATCTGGCTCTATCAGTTACCTGTGTTTGGGCATTGGAGCCGCCCGGTGTCTTGTGTTTACATGTTTTACTTTGCTCCGGGCAGATCTCCATCTGGCAGCGGAGTTAGGGAAAACCCTCCTCGACAGGAACCATGACCTGGAGCAGGCCCTGCAGCAGATGTACTCCACCAACGAGGACCAGCTGCAGGAGATAGAGGTGAGCACTGTCAAGAGGGTCTAACTAAGCAGTAATAAACTCGTTCTTATGTTCCCGGGTCTGATCCTCCGCTGCCCACAGAACTGTCTCTCAATGCTGTCGCTGCTACATATTGATTTTAGTCTGATTGGAGACGGTTTATTGAGGTCTTAAAAGCCGTTTCACTGGACAGAAAGTTCTAGGTAGAGATGGGATTTAAGGCTCTTTAAGGGGAGCCAGATCTTGAGGAACCATTCCTTTCGAAGAGCCGTTCAAAAGACTGGCTCTTTGTTATATTCAGTTATTTTAGAAGTCAACCAGGGGTAACTCATTTTTATCGAGGAAACAATCACTGATAGCAGTTATAAGATATGATATGGATCAGAATAATTCAAACTTACACATCCCACCAATACATACTCTACTGAGTTTTATTTATATTTTTTATGTACATATATATATATATTTTATTCTTATTTATCATTAGTATTCGAGCACCGAATGGTGTGTAGGACTTTTGAAGGTCTAAAAATACTCAGAAACATGTGAAAATTTACACACACATCAGTACTGCTGCGACAGACTGGTGACCTGTCCATGGTGTCCCCTGCCTTCACCCTAAGTCAGCTGGGATAGACTCCAGCCCCCTGTGACCCTAATGAGGATTAAGTGGTGTATAGATGATGGATGGATGGACATCATTACTGGCGAAAAATTTGTGTTTCAAACATTTACTATGGCCAGTATGTGTCGCCTAGACTCATGAAATTTGGTAGGCATGTGTAACTCGTCAAGACGCACAAAAATGTAATTGACACCCATGCCCAAAATACAACAGGAAGTTGGCCGTTTTGAAGACATTGAGACATTTTTGGACATTTTGAAAAGCTATAAACTCACAGGGCGTAATGCCAAGAAATCTCAAATTAGCCAAGGATGTACAACCAGCCGTTGTGATCAAAAGTTTTGAAAATGCTCTGCAAAAGTTTGAGGGCGTGGAAACGGCGGCCGGCAGAATTTCAACAATTTGCCATGAAACAGGAAGTGCTGTCTAACTAACGTGTACATGCTCCAGTCTGCCTCAAACTTTAAATGTTTGATCTCTTTTCTGTTTTGTTCAAATGTTCTGGTGTGGTTTAAATAGTTTTTGTTATTTTTTATATATATATATATATATATATATATATATATATATATGGCAATATGATTTGTTTGTTGACCTGGACTTGAAACAGATGTTTTTCTGGCATATATTGCATTGTGCTCTACCTTCATCCCCAGAAACATTCATCCAAATGGTGCTACGTTTCCTTTGACTCTGGCTAATTTTTTAGTTTTTTCTGTCACTAATATTTCCTCCTCCCTGACAAAGCTTTAAATGTGGCTCCGCTTCAGTCTCCAGTCAGTCACACTCCTCCAAGTTAGCTGCATATATAACTGCGTTTACGTGAATGTAGCGTGCTGTGGACAACTCAAACTGTCCTCAGCACATCAGTAGTCACTCAAGTTTAGGCAGCGTGGACAACTCAGACTCATGGGCCACACAGGAGACACATGAGGAAAGCGTGGGCAATTTGCACATACGAACGGCTCGCAACTGCGAACCGCTTCTCATCGTTCACTTGAAAGACCTGTTCAAATGGCTGACTCGCTGGTGAACGTCACACCTCTAGTTCCAGTGGGACTTTCTCCCAATGGAAAACAGGAAGGAGTAAAATCTAATCCTGACCAGTTTGACCCATTGAGCTTTTGGCACGGTTCATCCTCTTGGCCGAAATCTCTGTTTATCTAATTATAGGGAAACTTTCCCCACCACCTTTTCACTCAGACAGCAGTCAGGAGTCTTTTTGTTCGTTTTTTGATCACCTTAATTCAGCAGAGGATGTATTTTGATTTCTTTGTGGGTTTTCAGGTTAAGCTTGCAAATAATCACAATTAGGCCTCTTGTTTTAGCGCCAACACATTCTGGCTGATCTGTTTTAGTTGGAGGACATGACATTCAGCAGGTCAGCACACATAAGAGCCTTAATGTGTTTACGGCAGTGAGATGGCTGGAGGATTTATTGAAGCTGATATGGTAATCCTAATACGTCTCTTTGACCCACATCCTCATGCAGACACACCTGAGTGTGATACAGAGAATCAGTCTGACTCAACTAAATGCAGTCTGTAGAAACAGCTGCTTTCATTTCTACCAGATAAACTGATATTAGTGATGCAGTGAGTTCAAAGTCAAACACTGAGACTGAGTTAAGGGTGGTAAGTTCAGCAGGTAATAGCAGGTACATCTTTGCAAATGCTGTTGTTGTGTACTGTGCAAATACAAGCAGCAGTGTCATGTTATCATTCCCTTTGGCAGTGTTCAGGTCCAGGCTCTTAGTTGGCAGCCTGTGTGTGATAAAATGCTTCAGTCTGGGTTTTTATTTCTCCTGAAGTTTTTTTTAAAGATCCTAAAAACTTCATGTGTGGCTTGATGTCGCTGCTCTGCATTTTGATCTTAAACATGTGCTTGATATCAAAATAAAATTAAGTTTTATATGAGTCAGGTGGCGCTACAACTAGTAATTACACTGCCTGGCCAAAAAAAAGTCACCACCCGGATTTAACTAAGCAAATAGGTAAGAGCCTTCCATTGGATAATTACTGCAGTGATGAATAAGTTTCAACTGCAACAACTTATTTAACTCTAGCTGGTGCACTGAGGAGCTTCTCATTTCTGAAACAACCATGTTGGAACACATATCCTGTGGTCATGGAAAGGATGTTAATCTCAGAAAGGTCAAAATATTGGCCTGCATCAAGCAACGAAAACAACTAAGGAGATTTCTGAAACTACTAAAGTCTTGTTAAGAACCGTCCAACACATTATTAAAACCTGAAGGATAGTGGAGAACCATCAGAAAAAAATCCTGACTGATCGTGATTGGCGAGCACTTAAAGGTCTTTCCATTAGCGGAGTTTTTCTTCCCTGATGACATGGACATGTTCCAAGATGACGATGCCAGGATACATTGGGGTCACATTGAGAATGAGTGGATCAGGGAGCATGAGATGGATTGTCCTCCACAGAGTTCAGACCTCAGCCCCACTGAGAATCTTTGGGATGTTCTGGAGAAGACTTTGTCTGACTCTCCCATCATCAATACAAGATCTTGGTAGAAAATTAATCCAACTCTGGACAGAAATAAATGCTGGGCGGTTCAACAAAATATTAGTGTGTAACTTTTTTTTTTGGTGGGCAGTGTGTTTTTGCAGGTTTATCTGGGGATATTTTTTTACTGCTTACATCAGAATGAAATCTTCACCTTGTCCCTCTCTTGTGCACCAGTATTTGACCAAACAGGTGGAGCTGCTGCGTCAGATGAACGACCAACACGCCAAAGTGTACGAGCAGCTGGACGTGGCCGCCAGGGACCTGGAGCAAGGCAACCGGAGACTAGTGCAGGACAACCGGCTGGCCCAGCAGAAGATCCACAGGTCCGTCTACCAGCTGTGAATCTTTGTCTTTTTTGTTCTTGACAAAAGTGAAATTATCAAAAACAATTGCTGCATTATACAACGTAAAGTGTTTGTTGCACAGCAAAGCATTGCACATGTTCTATCATTCTCTGATTGTTCCATATTTGGCCTACTGTATGTAAGACAAACATCCAGTCAATTTTCATTTTACAGAATACAGCCATAAGAATAATCAGAGATCCAACAAACTCATTATTCCTTCAGCTAGAATTGTTGAAATTTCACGGCGTAGTAGATTATAGTCTTCTGCAAATTATGTGAAAAGCTCATGAAGAAACTTTACCAGTCAGTGTCCAGAACAGATCTGCAAAAAGAGAACGTAAGTAAAAGGAAGAGATCTTCATGAAACCAAGGTTTAGGACCAAATTAATGGAGCGTTGCATTTCTGTGAAAGGGGTCAATTTATGGAAGCATCTAGACGAGGAATCGAAAGAATCTAAAATCACACACAAGATTTAAAAACGTAATTAAAACCAGCATATTGTTAAAATACAAAGAAATGAATTAAGTGTTTCATAGTGTTTGTCATGAGAGAAAACTGATATGAGTGAGAGTGGCTGTGCAGGCCTCTCAGATATTAGAGTCATTTTGTTTGTTGTTCTGTGTTTGTTTTTTATGCTGATTGTAAACTGATTGTTATAAACAGACAGATTACATCAGTTTATTCTTCTTTCTGCTCCCTTTCATTCAGAAGTTGGAAACTTTTGTATTGAATTGTCTCTTCAATGAATGAAATAAAACTAACTTTTAGATCATAATCTAAATATTTGAAGAGAATTTCCTCAGTGCAGTGTTCTTGTTTCCCTTCAGTCTTACAGAAACCATCGATGGGCTTCAGACCCACATGGAGGATCTGCAGATCCAGGTGGAGGAGCTAAAGACCGCCCAGGCAGAGCGAAACAAGAGGGAGCTGGCCGAGCGAGCCCAGAGCGTTTCCTGCCTCAAAGAGCTGTACGACCTGCACCAGGACAGGTAGTGGTTCATGACTAACATCCTGCTGCTGCTGCTGGAAGTTCAGAGAGGAAGCTGTGAGTTAGACTGTGCAATAAAGACACAGTGAGACACCTTCAGAGTTTGGACATTCTCACCCTTCAGCACAGTTTGTTCATGGAGTAAAGTGAAGATCAGCCAACACTTAGCCAGCCCACACAGTTTGGTCTGATGTTCGTCTTCAGCAGCTGAGAGCGTCTAAACCGGGTCTGTCAAACTCATCTTAGTTCAGGGGCCACATTCAGCCCAGTTTGATCTCAAGTGATCCGGACCAATAAAAATCAGCATAGTAACATATAAATAACCACAGCTGCAAATTTTTTCCCTTTGTTTTAGTGCAAAAAGTACATTCTGAAAATGTTCATGTTGAAGGAATTATTTTTTTACAAAACATTATGAACAACCTGAAATTTCTGAAAAAGATTAAATTCAATTTCAACAATATTAGGTATCTACAAAGGAAAAAAACATTTAGTCACCGATATCTGGAACGGAATCATATAGTATTTTAGTTTATGATCAAAATGACAATAAACAACAAGACAAAATATTACAAAAATAAGATGCGAAACAACAAAAATGAGAAACAAAACAACAAAAGCGAGAAACAAATGACAAAAAATGAGACAATCGACACGAAACAAAACAAAAAAGAGACAAAAACTAAAAAAGTTACAAAGCGACAAAACAATGGACAATCAACAAAAATGAGACAAGAAATTACACAAATGACACAGACGAGACAAAAATGACAAAAGCGAGAAACAAAATGACAAAAAAATAGACAAACAACACAAGCGAGACAAAAAGGAAACACAAAACGACAAAAAACAAATGTCAAAAGTCAGACAAGAGAAAGACAAAAAATAACAAAAACAAGACAAAATATCACAAAAATGAGACCCAAAATGACAAAAGAACAATGATCAATCTAGTATTTTACTTTATAATCAAAACAACCTGTCATGATCTAGAAACGATTTTAAATTTATAGTTTTAAATATTTACAATTTGCAGTTAATGTCTTCTCTGTAATTTTTACACTTTCCAAAGTCTTCCTGTGGGCCGGATTGGACCCTCTGGTGGGCCGGTTTGGACCCATGGGCCGTATGTTTGACACCCCTGGTCTAAACAGTGAGAGCTTCGGTGTGTTTTGTGCTTCAGTAAACTCAGCCTTCATATGCTGACGACGTGTGCAGGTCACCCAGACCAGACCAGACCTTACATGAGACATAATCCACAGGTTGATAATCCTTCTCCATTTTCAGCAGCGCACTAATACAGATGCACAATTGTTAAGTTGACTGTATTTCATGTCACTTTGTGGGGAAAATGATGACCGTAAAATCTATGCATCTACAATCCCACTGGTCCTCTTCAAATGAAATGCATTAAAAGGATCTAGAGGAGCCAGCTGGCCACAAAACAAACCTCTGATGGTATTATCAGATGATATCGGGTCGGCCCAAAGGATTTATCTGAAAAAATGAAGGACTTTCTGCAGTATCTTCCTCTGAGACAGACTGCCCAGCGACCCAATAACCTCCAACAAGACGGCAGAGAAATAAAAAACTCTTTAAGTTCTCTCTGCTGCTAGCCCAAGTCCACAGCAATAATTTAGGTCAGAGCTTCTTTTTTTCAGATTTGGAGGACACTGTTTCAATGGTGTTGAAAGACTAATTGATGATTGGAAAACCCTTGTGCAGTTATGTTAGCACATGGAGAAAAGTGTGAGTTTTCATGGAAAACATGGAAATGTCTGGGTGACCCCAAACTTTTGAACAGTAGTGTAATTTCTCAAATGAATCCATTGAATTAACATAACACTCCTGGTTCAGGTATCCAGCCCATGATAGTCATCGTCTGGATGGACTCTGGTCTCCTCGAAGCTCTTTCTACGACAGAGACAGAAACCCAGACCCGGAGGAGGAGAACCAGGCCCTGCAGCGCTCAGTCCAGAGCCTCCAGAACCAGATCGCTGCCGAGCGGAGCCGCAGGGAGGCGGCCGAGCAGGAGACGGAGCTGACATCCAGGGAGAACCAGAGTCTGGAGCAGCGTCTGGCCCTGCTGGTGGGCTGCCGGGCCCGACAGAAGGAGCTGGAGGCCGAGGTGGAGCAGCTGAGGGTCCTGTGGCGTGCTGACTGTGCTAACAGGTTAAACATGGACCAGATCCTGACTCGATTCACAGACTTACTGTGTATAAAATGTCTCAGATTCTCATGTCTCTGTTCAACTCCGCTCTCACCAGCGTCAGAAGACCGGAGCAGCTCCTGGTGCCCGACACAGTGTTCTTCAGCTCAGAGGAAAGGTCTGGACCAGGGCAGAGCGAGGCGGAGGAGAAGGTGGAGAAGGTGGAGGATCAGAGCAGATACAGCAGACAGAGGTGCAACAGCGACAGCGTCCTGAAGGCGACAAACGCAGATGAAATCCGCCGCGGACACGAGCAGCTGTGCATCAGGAGAGCGGAGGCGGTGAAGCAGAGGGGCGTCTCTCTGCTCAACGAGGTGGATGCACAGTACAGCGCCCTGCAGGTGGTGTATTAACAGCAGCGTTTACTCATCATCACCTACTTCAGTATCAGGGTCATTCCACAACTGGAGGACATTTTACATCCCACCCATCAAGTTTCAAATAATCCATGTACAAAATACTAAAACATGCAGTTGTTGTGTAAATGTTCTTGTCCTGAGACCAAATCTAAAAAAAAAAGTAGGAGAAAAGAATGTTTGAAAATATTTTTAAAAATATCAAATAAATCTGGAGTTCCCCCTAAAATGCCATTTTTCTCTTCCCTCCAGTTCTGGAATGATCCATTTCTCTTTGTCAGTTGGAAGGTTTGCTGCAGAATGTGATCCATTTCAGTGTGAACACCTTTGACCTGTGCTGTGGAGCTTTAAGAGGAACGTTTGTGTTGTCCAGGTGAAATACGACGAGCTGCTGCAGCGGTGCCAGCAGGCGGCAGACGGACTCAGCCATAAAGCCGTCCAGACCTCCAGCAGTCCCTTCGTGAGCAGCCGGACCCGCCGCCGCCTGTCGGGCTCGGCGGCTCTGTCTGACCTGGCAGCGGTTTTGGAGGACGGCCAGCAGCCCGAATACAAGACTCTCTTCAAGGAGATCTTCACCTGCATCCAAAGGACCCAGGAGGACCTGAGTGAGAACAGACGTCCAGTCAGGGACGGCGAGTCCCAGACTTCTGCCACATGATTGTTGTTCATCATCCAGGACTCATTAGATCAAGGGTGTCGAACTCATTTTAGATCCACATACAGCCCAGTTTGATCTCAAATGGGTTGGACCAGTAAAATACTAACCCTATAAATAACCATAACTCCAAATATTTCCTTTGCTTTAGTGCAAAAAAGTACATTCTGAAAATGTTAACAGTTCAGGGACTGTCTTCATACAAAACATTGTGAACCACCTGAAATTTCTTAAGAAAAATAAGTTCAATTTCAACAGTATTATGACTCAGTTTATCATTTACACATTACAGCTGACAGTTTATCTACAAAGGCACAAAACATTCAGTCACTGGCATCTGGAACTGAATAATCTAGTATTTTACTTTATGATGAAAACAACTTGTCAAGTCAAGATTTTACAAGGTTTACAAAGTTTTACAAATTTACAATTTACAGTTGATGTCTTCTCTGTAATGTCTTCCCTTTGCAAAGTGCAAAAATGGTCATATGTTGACGCCCCTGCTTTAGAGTCTGAAAGGTCTGATGGTTGCTATAAAACTGCTCAGAGGACGGAGATGCTCTCAGAACATTTGTCCGTCTGAGAGACGCTGCGTTTGCTTTTGTCAGTCTACACTGTTCCTTTTATTCCGTCCTTGTTGTACTACTACCTGTTTGAATCTTAGGTAAAAAACTAAACTTGACAAAGGAGTATTATACTTGGAGATATTTAAACTGAAATTAAAATGTTCTATCAGGTCTTGAGTAAAAAAAAAAAAAAACATTTGAGCAGCTTGACTTCTAAATCCAAGTATTATGTCCTGCCACAGTATTCAGTGTTTATGTGAAGTTAACTCTTTGATTATCTGGAGGCACGTGGAGCTCTGATGGTAAAGCGGTTGTAAACTAGTTGTGTAATCAGGAATGTTGTAAGAGGATGAAAAACTGAAGCGGTGTAGTCAGTAAAGACTCAGGAGTTTGGGATAATTAGCTGAACAGTTGGTGTAGGCTGGTTTGTGTACGTTTGCTCAGCAGATGATGGTTATTGGCAGTGAAATACAAGAAAAGCACTCAGAGCGCAGTACTCCGCCAAGGCCGCTCAGTCATGTGATTTCAGACGGATGAAATCTTTAAAAAATTCAAGGTCTGCAGCGGTCAATTTGTAGTAGGATCACAATCATGTGATCATCAGCAGGCAGCTGATAGTTACAGTGACAACATGCTGCTGTCTCGCAATGATGCCGAAATCTTTAACAAATCCGTGGATCCAGACTATGAGCCACATCACTGCCAAAATCTAATCAGTTGGTCCTTGTGTCATTTCTGACCTTCCCTGAAAATGTCATCCAAATGTGTTAGTCCGTTTTTGAGTAATGTTGCTAACAGACAGACAGACAGACAGACAAACGTCAATCGTCACTGCATTCCTTGGCGGAGTAATGACTGGACACTGGAAAACTGCTGCTTTAACAGCCTCTGCTTCCTGTTTTCTGCACTTTTTTATTACGGAATCACATTTTATTTATTTATTAACAGATATTTAGAGATGATTAAATGTGTATTTATTTTTTTTAGAGCAGATTTATTAGTTGACTGGAAGTAAAGCTACATGTACACTGGTGTGTTTGTTCTGTTGTATATTTCTGACAAAGTGAAAAACACAAGACATTTTCAGTAAACCGTTTCCTTTACCGTCAATTGTTGTAATATTTTTCCTGATTTGGACATCCTCTGCTATATTGCTGCGATATGGAACAGAAATTGGATTAATCTTTAAATCCGATGTGAGTCATACTGTATGCAGGGAAAATGAGAAATGTTCAGCTATTATCGCCTGAACTCCAAACAGTGTTTTACTGTTGCTTCCTAGTGCTGGTGAGACAAAAGATACTGATTTAATAAATGGAGGCATTTAGCAATATTCTGTCTTGTGCTGCTGCAGAAGCTGTTTTACTGGAAGCCGACTAGTAAAAGCATTAAATCAGGAGTTTTTTCTACCAAACCTGGCATGACATGGTGCATATTTTAGAGGGGTTTCGGTTTGTTCTCCATTTAAATGCATACTTGTGAAATATCAGATGACAGACATGCAGTGCTTATCTGTATCGTGCAGCGTTTTGTAGATAAAACCAAATAAAAACTGCAGTGAAGCGTATTTTCTTGTGCCCTCGTTCCTACAGTCCTGCAGCCTCCAGTGTACCCTGACCCAGCAAACAATTAATGGGCCTTTGTCCGTCTTCGTAATTAGGTTTTACGTAACTGAGATTTCCCCACTGTTCTCAGAAGCAGCCCCAAATCCATTAAAGCCCCAAACAAGAAGGTTGCATGCCATGGTCGCCTAAAAGGGACAAAAAACTGAGCTGATTAAAGCTCAGACTGATTACAATAATTAATAAAAAATACCCTTCATGGCTGGAAGAAACAAGGCATGTACACTACCGGTCAAAAGTTTAGGGTCACTTAGAAATGTCCTTATTCTTTAAAGAAAGAGAAGTTTTTTTTCAATTAAGATAACATTAAATGAATGATAAATCCAGTCTAGACATTGTTAATGTGGTAAATGACTATTGTAGCTGGAAACAGCTGATTTTTAATGGAATATCTCCATAGAGGTACAGAGGAACATTTACAGCAACCATCACTCCTGTGTTCTAATGCTACATTGTGTTAGCTAATGGTGTTGAAAGGCTCATTGATGATTAGAAAACCCTTGTGCAGTTATGTTAGCACATGGATAAAAGTGTGAGTTTTATAGAAAATATGAAATTGTCTGTTTGACCCCAAACTGTTGAACAGTAGTGTGTGAAAAACCATCATGTCATTACTTCTCTGCATAGCACAGTAGTTTTCAGACTTTTTGTCCAAAGAACTTTAGATTTTTCCTCTTGTACACATGCAAAGTCTGAAAGAAGAAGGAATAAAAGTGTCCAACACTAGACCTGAATAGGAAACACTTTTATTGCCTCAGACAGCTGGTTTAATGTCTGCAGAGAGAGACAGGGGAGATCTTGGGGAACAGATTAAAGATCAGTATTTATGTCTGATGAGCCACAAATTGAGAATCCTGTTCACTCCAAATCCTGGAGCTCTGCCAGCAGTTACCGTCTGTTCATACTGACAGATTTGCAAAATAAACCGTCTGAATGAACTCAGTATGGAAATCCAAAATGAGATTCTGCAACCACCTCCACTTTCCAGGGTCAGGATTTAATAAAAGTCAGTGTTGCAGCTACTTTACTTGGTTTGATTCACAGTATATAAACACAGATTTGCTAGAGTGTTTAAATATTATTCATATTAAGAAAGGGAAGAATTCACTGCATATACCTGGCAGCAGCAGCAGGTGTATGAGACAGATTAAGAAAGGTGAACATTTCTCTTGTGCTGGTTTCAATACTGCAAGTACACGTGAGTAAAAACTTCACAGAGAAACTAATAATCGTGTAAGTCAAACTTTGCCTCAGACTTCCAGCTTTATTTACTTGCCACAGCTGCAAAAAACTCACTAGATGTTCTGTCGGCTGCAAGAGTGAACACCAGAGTCTTCATGCACCGCCAGCATCTGAGGAACTGAAGTTTCATGTCTTTTAACATATACTTTTCTCCTCAGTCAGCAACACCATGAAAACTATGAAAATAAAGGGCATACAAACATTTAAAATACTCACAAAGTTTCAAAAAAAGTGTCTCTAATTAGACTGAAAATGATCTTTCAAATTAGTTTTCTGTTGTTAAACTAGAAATCTCAAAAATGACTGTCTTTTGGACGGTTGCTAACGGTACCTTAAGCTTTGATTTTATGCCCACAAGTCAGAACTATTAAGAAATTGGAAAATGGGTATATGGAGGAAACTTTAAGACCAAGGACTTTGTGTGGGTTACTGCGTCCAACCTATATTTAGCCGATATTTACCTCTGCTAGCTTCTCTCCTGCTCTCTGTGCTCACATATAGTTCATTTTAATACAGCCTAATGTCCACTGAAGTGCTTCTCATTTACTTATTTTTCTGTTTCCATTGCGAGACCTTATTTAACCTAAAGCGTCTTTGAGTGTCTTGAAAAGTGCTATATAAGTATTATGTATTATTATTATTATTTGACGAGAGAACAAGGATGAAATTGTGCCTGAAATGCAGCCAATTAAGGCTACAGGTTAATTGGCAGTCACCTCAGAGCCTTTTCTAAGCTACGTATTTTACAACTCACCAAACACATGAGTTTAAAAATATCAAAACTGAGTTCTGTATTTAGGTTTATTCCTTGTCAAATGATCTCTGAGAGAGAAAGAAGCGACAGCGAGCGCTCACCTCAGCACTGTTTGTTGTAAATCACAGCTGCAGAGAGAGTCTTCTTCCTGAAGGGGGCGTGGGTAGCAGCGGATGAGCTGCATTTAAAGCAACACACGCTGAAACTGTTAATTTTTGCAGCATTTTGATGTTAAATAATGTGACAGACACATTGTAGGGGGTACAAAATGGGATATTTAATGTAATATGTGAACATTTTTATTTAGGTTAAACCCTGGAAATAGATTTGCTAAATGCCTGTGTTTGCATATGACATTGCACAATCCTGTAAACGAAGGCAATGACAAAATTTAAGCAACAAAATCGCGGATAAACGACTTCATGCACAGGATTTAAGACCAGATGGAGTCCCAGCACCGCCGTGGTAGCGTGGCCGAGTGGTCTAAGGCGCTGGATTTAGGCTCCAGTCATTTCGATGGCGTGGGTTCGAATCCCACCGCTGCCAATATCTTGTTGTTTTACAAACCTGCCTCTTTTACATTTCATATTAACACTACAATACTAACACCTTATTTTCCACATTGAACTGGAGCCTACAAAAGCTACACTTTATTCTGTTTGTCTCATTTTAATGCCAACATCTCTGGCGGTACAAGGGCGCCCTCTTGTGACAGATTATTGTTTTAGAACTCAACATTTTTTTCAGCTAATATATTTTCCTTCTCAGTAAATGGAATAGTATTGTAAAATAGTCATTGCATTCATTCATTGTTAATGCTTTTATTTCTAAAAGTGTACAAAATAACAACTTCAGCACGAGTTAAATTCTAAAGACTCGTACATCACAACAAACGTTCATCATACAAACTGGAAGCATGCTTTAAATACAGTAAATGACTGTTTAAATATTCATAATACAAAGTTAGATACTTAAAATGCATCACACTCGGGAGAAATCCATAACATTCACACAACTCAGGTTTAATACTTTTCAGCCGCTTGGTAGTTTCATCATTTTATAGTCCTACAGTGACATCAGAGAGGAGGAAGAGGAACAGAAATGACATAATCTGACATTCTGAGAGTTTATTAGTTTCATTAACAAGGTGTCACTTTAGGACTGAAACCAACAGCAGCTGTAGTTTTAATTTCATGACGAGGAGATTTGAAATTACAAAGCCTGAGACGGTTTCCAGAGCAGAGAAAGCTGCTCAGTTCTGACAGAGGATGCAGGAGAACATCAGTAGCACCAGGCCGAGGCCCGTCAGCAGCACCAGAACCAGGCGTCTGGAGGTCCAGGAGAGGCTGCAGAAAGCCGGTCTGGACGGAGGCTGTCTGGACTTCAGGTACTGCTCCACAGAGTCCGCCAGGCTGTAGGGCTTCGGACAGTAACCCAGCTCCCGACGGGCCTTTTCTATTTTAAAGGTGTGACTCACGGCGATGTTCCTGACCTGCAGTGGAGAAGGAAGTTCAGTTAAACAGCTCAGGGTCATTCTGCTGGGCTAATGAGTGAGTACTGGTGAGTGTTTACAGCAGCAGTGAGCCACGAGTATGAACTCTGACTGTAGTTAGATTTAGTTCAGGGGCCACATTCAGCCCAGTTTGATCTGAAGTGAGCCAGATCAGTAAAATCACAGCATAATAACCTATAAATAACCACAACTCCAAGTAATTCCTTTGTTTTAGTGCAAAAAAGTACATTCTGAAAATATTCACATTTAAGGAATTATCTTTTTACAAAACATCATGAACAACCTGAAATTTCTTTTGAAAAATAAATTCAGCGTCAGCAACGTTACGCCTCAGTTTATCATTTACACATTATAACTTCCACATCACAGAGTGTCTATGAGGCACAAAACAATAAACCATCTGGAACTGAATGATACAGTATTTTATTTTATGATCAAAATGACAAAAGACAGACAAAAAACAACATAAACAGGATAAAATATTACAAAAATGAAACACAAAACGACAAAAGCAAGAAGCAAAGCGACAAAAAGATGGACAAATGACACAAAACAAAGCAAAAAAGAGACAAAAATGACAAAACAACAAAAACGGGACAAAAAATGACAAAAGCGAGAAACAAAATGAGAAAAACATGAGACAAGCAATAAAATTCTGACAAAAAAAGACAAAAAGCAGCAAAAACAAGACACAAAATGGGACACAAAATGACAAAAGCGAGAAACAAAATGAAAAAAAATGTGACAACAAGAAACAAAACGACAAAAAGTAAACAAACAACTCGAGCGAGACGAAAACACCCAAAACCACGAAAATGATACACAAAACAATGAACAAAGCAAAACACAAAGTGACAAAAATAAGATAAAAAAAAACACAAGCGAGACAAAGAGAAAACACAAAAAGACAAAAACATGAGACAAATGACAAAAGTCAGACAAATAAAGACAAAAAATAACAAAAACAAGACAAAATATTACAAAAATGAGACACAAAATGACAAAATAACAAAAAAACTAATAGAATAGAATAGAATAGAATAGAATAGAATAGAATAGAATAGAATAGAATAGAATAGAAATACTTTATTAATCCCAGATGGACTAATGTGTTTGCGGCAGTAGAAAGAGTCCAGTTCCCAACACCATAAATATAGATTAATAAGTGAAAATGTGCAGTAAATAAACAATAAGAATAACGAGCAAAAAGCAAAATGTGTTTTATAGTGCAAGAATGGCAAAAGTGTGCAATTTCAAATCACAGAACAAGAAAAAAAATGCTATAAGGAATATAGGAATATTTATGAACATAAGGAACATTCAGAAATGCTATGAATTCTGGGTAAATGAAGACTAATAACACTGGAAAAAATTGACATTGCTATACTCTGTTCTGCAAAATATATTGAAAAAATACAGATATTTCCATCTGATAAATTAAATTACTGTATTTGGAAGGAATTTATCAAAATTTAAACAAAACTGGGGGGAAAAAGCTGTTTGGAACCGTCCTCATACGATACAACAGCGTTCTGAACAGGGTTGAGTCGTTATAAAGATGCTCCTGATCTGCTGGGGACAATGAAGTTCAGCTAAACAGCTCAGGGTCATTCCGTCGGACTAATGGTTCACTTTAACCTCAGTTTGGGAAAGCTGGTTTTACATTCTGATAAGCTGCGACTGACGGACGCCTCCAGTTACTGCATCTTCTTAGTGCCCGGGTGTAAAGTGTCTGCATGTCCAGTCCACCCAGACGGCTCTTTTACATCCTCCCACGTGACTCACTTCTTCACAGAACATCTTCAGGGCTCAGAGCCAACCCAGCAGAGTCCTGCTCATCTGGTTAGACCTGACGATCGTCCCCACTTTGAACTCCTCTGTCTGGTAGCTCCACCTTAGAGAGTCATCCACTGAGCTGATCTTCAAAGATTGCAGAACCTGCAGTGCTGCTGATGTGTCAGCGATATGGGATGTCTAAAAATAAAAAGTACTGATCCATAGATGTAAAAATGCTGGAAATGGTCCTATATTCCACTAAAAATCTGCCGTTACCAGCTGGAATAGTCATTTACCACATTAACAATGTCTAGACTGGATTTCTGATTCATTTAATGTTGTCTTCATTGAAAAATTTTCTTCCTTTTCTTTCAAAAATAAGCGCATTTCTAAGCTACCCCAAACATTTGAATGGTAGTGAATTAAAGGTGCTCTACATTAGCTAGAGTTGCTCCATATGAGTCAAAGTTGATCTAAATTAAAGTTAACCCAGTATGTAAATAAAAACATGCAGTCTACACACTAAGACACACTGAACTTCAGCTTAAAATCCACCTTATTATTCATGACATGTGACTTTTCCCCAGTTTTCTACTGTTTTTTAACCCTTTGAAGTCTAGGGGTCAGTTGGCCGTTTTTGACCGCTTTTGATTTTACTTTTATATTTCACCTCAAAGTTTCTTCTTTATAACGTATTACTGTTTTTGCACAGCCCTGAGAAATGAAGTACGGTATGTTCTATGAGACAGACTTCTCCTGTGGGAAAATAAAACCATGTGAGTTTTATTTTTGTATCAGGCACCCATAAAGAAGTTGCATGTGATAACTGCAAATGTGCACAGCAATTATATGTTTACTTTAGTGAGAAATTTAGCCAGAAACCAGCTCTGACTGCAGCCAGTCTGGAGGTTACATGTCTAACTTGTTAAGCCTAAAATAAATTCTTTATGTTGGTGAAACTATTATTTTACACCGCAGATGTGTGTGTGAAAGTGATTTTATAATAAATGACTTAAATATAAATAAAAGATTTCAGCTTCCTTCATTTGACATCTGAGCCTGCGTTTTCCTCCGTGTGTTAATAACAATATAAAGAGCTTTGTGTTGCTGAAAGCCAACATGCCTGTTAACAAACTGTGTTTTGTTAATAAAGTTTTAAAAAACTTCATCCAAGAAGCCTTTAATCGAAGTAAAGCATCTTCTTCTCTTGCAGAATAGTCCGAAAATGAGAACCATGTGAGTTTTGTTTTTGTATCAGGCAGTCAAAAAGAAGTTGCATGTGATTACAGCTAACAGGATGCAGAATTATAAGATTAATTTAATGAGAAAATTTAACTAGAAACCAGCTCTGACTGCATTATAGTATATTATAATAATATAATAATTCTTTATTTCAGTGAAACTTTTACTATTTTACACCACAGATGTGTTTGTGAAAGAGACTTTATGACACAGAGGAATAACCCATGTCCACATGTGGATGCTGATTTGTTGGTTCGTGGGGTTTTTTTAAAATCTAGATTTAATATAAATAAAAGGTTCCAGCTTCCTTCATTTGACATCTGATCCTGTGTCTTCCTCCGTGTGTTTGCAGAGCTGGAATTTGCCAGCAAGACGAAAAAAAACTCCTCCACTCATCACGTGACGTCTTAACCTGAGAGCTGCCGGCATCACCTGAGAGGCCGTCGCCGTGACAACAGCCGCCGCGCTGAGGTCACTTCCTGCAGACTTCATCCTGAACTTCCTGCTCTGACCCACAGCGGCTTATGTTTTATTCACGGGGCAAACATCGATCTCCCGGCCAGCAGCTGTCCGACAGAGCCGGCTCCACCTGCAGGCTTCGGTTTCGGCCTCATCACGCTTTCATGAGGATCTGCAGGCGGCGACGGAGGTCCTCAAGACGCAGGAAGCTGCTGCCGGCCCGGTGTTTCATCAGCTCTGACCCGAGCACACGTCCCGCAGACAATCCGGCTGAACTAAAAGCTTTCTTTAGCTGTCTGAATTAACTAAAGGTTTGGCTTTTTCCATAATTCATGCATCAGATCAGGGCGTGGTAGGAAAATATCTGCACTAATGAAGTCTGTCTTCACTGCTGAGACTTAAACAAGGAGAGCAACCTGATCTCCAACATTCAATACATGGACACTAATGTTTGGACACCCAGCTACAAAAATCAGTATAGACTTAAGAAATGCACAAAACTGCTTGGAGTTTAGAGGGTTACCGTTTTGACATTGTTAATCACGTACTGAACCGTTTATATTGTAGATTCTCACTGAAGGCATCAAAACTATGAATGAACACATATGGAATTATGTAGGAAAAAGTGTGAGATAAGTCAAAACATGTTTTAGATTTTAGATTCTTCAAAATAGTCACTCTTTGCTTTGATTACTGCTTTGTACACTCTTGGCTTTCTCTGGATGAGCTTCATGAGGTAGAACCTGAAATGGTTTCCAACAGTCTTGAAGGAGTTCCAGAGATGCTGAGCACTTGTTGGTCCTTTTTCCTTCACTCTGTGGTCCATCTCATCCCAAACCATATGGATTAAGTTTAGGTCAGGTGACTGTGGAGGCCAGGTCATCTGACCTAAGCAGCACTCCATCATCTCCTTCCTGGTCAGATAGTCCTTCCACAGCCTGGAGGTGTGTTTGGGGTCATTGTCCTGCTGAAAAATAAATGATGGTCCAACTAAACGCAGACCGGATGGGATGTCATGTTGCTGCAGGATGCTGTGGTAGCCATGCTGGTTCAGTGTGTCTTCAGTTTGGAATAAATCTCCAACAGTGTCACCAGCAAACCACCCCCACACCATCACACCTCCTCCTCCATGCTTCACGGTGGGAACCATGCATGTAGAGACCATCCATTCACCTTTTCTGGTCTCACAAAGACACAGTGGGTGGAACCAAAGATATCAGATTTGGACTCATCCGTTCAAAGCCCAGATCTCCACTGGTCTAATGTCCATTCCTGGTGTTTTTTGGCCCAAACTAATCTCTTCTGCTTGTTGCTTTTCCTTAGTAGTGGTTTCTTAGCAGCTATTGGACCATAAAGGCCTGATTGGTTCAGTCTCCTCTGAACAGTTGAGGTAGAGATGTGTCTGCTACTAGAACTTTGTGGCATTTATCTGGACTCTGATCTGAGCTGCTGTTAACTTTCCATTTCTGAGGCTGGTGACTCGGATGAACTTCTCCTCAGCAGCAGAGGAGACTCTTGGTCTTCCTTTCCTGGGGCGGTTCTCATGTGAACCAGTTTCGTCGTAGCGCTTGATGGTTTTTGCGACTGCGCTTGGGGATACATTCAAAGTTTTTCAATTTTCCGGACTGACTGACCTTCAGTTCTTAAAGTCATGATGGACTGTCGTTTCTCTTTACTTAGCTAATTGGTTCCTGCCATAATTTGGATTCTAACAGTTGTCAAATAGGGCCGTCAACTGTGGACCAACCTGACTTCTTCCCAACTCCATGAAGAAGGCAAGAAATTCCACAAATGAACCTTGACAAGGAACACCTGTGAAGTGAAAACCATTTCAGGTTCTACCTCATGAAGCTCATCCAGAGAATGATAAGTGTGTGCAAAGCAGAAATCAAAGCAAAGGGTGGCTATTTGAAATCTAAAATCTAAAACATACTTAGAGTTATTTCACAATTGTTTGCTACATAATTCCATATGTGTTTATTCTTAGTTTGATGTCTTCAGTGAGAATCTACAATGTAAATAGTCATTAAAATAAAGAAAAACGATGCAGGAGAAGATGGGCAGAAGTGAAAGATTTCAAAGACTTTGGAAAGAAAACTAGTGAGAAATGTGTCTAAAAACACACAAACAACTGCCACGACTGGTGAATAATTTTGCCGAGTGCTGGACTGAAATCTCAGAGAAGACGGTCAGGCTGCAGACCAAGAAGACCTCCACTTCTGCAGAAGGTACACCTCCAAGCCAGGCTGAAGTACACATAAATAAAACTAAAATTTCTAGAAATGCTGCAGTAAAAATTCCTCACTCTGTAAAATTGCATTTGGAAACACTCTGTTGTTCCAAATCTAACATGAATGCTGTTAAGATTTGCTCAACATTAGAGCTAAATCCAGTTTACACACCAAAGGTCCACTGGTGTCCACACACTTTAGAGCATGTAGTGAACTTTCAGCTAGGTAGGAACTCCACACTTTCATCGACAGCTAAAGCAGCTTCAGAAACAGACCAGATCTGTCCATGTTCTGACTCAGTTTGCCACGGAGCTAGATCTCCATGGTAACTGATGCTACAAAGTTAGATCTCCATGGTAACTGATGCTGTAGAGTTAGATCTCCGTGGTAACTGATGCTGCACAGCCAGATCTCCATGGTAACTGATGCTGCACAGCCAGATCTCCATGGTAACTGATGCTGCAGAGCTAGATCTCCATGGTAACTGATGTTCGGGAGCTAGATCTCCATGGTAACTGATGCTGCAGAGTTAGATCTATTTAACTGAAAGAATCGTCCCCTTTTCACCAAACGATTCTCTATGAGTGATTCAGATTTTCAGCTGAAAGGATATATTTTATCTGCAAACCCGTTGCAGAAGTATGCTTTTATGTTTGGTCCGTTTACTGGTTTTTCTCGATTCTCCAGAGTTCATATGAGACTTTCAAAGAGACCTACCTCACTTCTAGTAAAAAGCAGAGGCACTTCCATCACCGGTCTCAGAATAACGTGCAAATATTCCACCAGGATGGCTGGAAATAGAAGAACAAATGCAACGTTAGCAGCAACTCAGCGCGTTTTAAAAAAAAACAGATCACAAAGGAAACCAAGAGACAAGCTACCTGCTGAGTAGACGAGTGAAACGGGCAGATTCATCATCGGTCTGCTGTGGCCGAGCTTCTCAAACTAGAATCAAAGTAAAATATGTGAATTATGATCAGAATACTTTCAACCAAACTCTGGTCAGAGCCCCACAAATTCTGTATTTTGCATACTGCCAACAAACGTTGCACCGTAAAAAATGGAAACCTTTAAACAGTTTGACACTGAATCACCATAAATGAGACAATCAGGGGAAAAAAAATAATTGTTTTGCATTTTTTCTCTTTAAAAAAAAATACATTTCCCTACTCTTGTAAAGTTATAAAATGGAAAAATGCCGTAATTTTTGCATTTTTTTCTAAAGTGATTGAAATTTTGTGTTTATACCAAACATATGGTTTAATATTTATGACAGCTATAACTGGGATTTTTGCACAAAAATACACATATTAAATGTTAAATACATGAACTGTTGCACTGATGCTGGGGAAATACTGTAATATACTTTTTTTTTTTACAGTAAAATATGAAATGAAGCACATTTTCAAATTGTAAAATCAACAGTGTCAATGCATTTCTTTACCTTAAATGAAGAAGATATTTTAATCTGTAATTTTACAGTAGTGCCAGATTTTCACAACAAATTTTTTTTTTTTTTCTTTTTTAACTCTGCCAAGGAACATGGCGGAGTTATGTGACAATCGGCATTGGTTTGTTTGTCTGTCCTCAACATTACTCAAAAATGGACTAACAGATTTGGATGAAATTTTCAGGGAAGGTCAGAAAGGACACGAGGACCACCTGATTAGATTTTGGCAGTGATGCGACTTATAGTGTGGATCCACGGATTTGTTAAAAATTTCTGTGTCATTGCGAGATAGCGACATAGCGTCACTGTCACTATGACAACAAGTGAGCACTACATCAGCTGCCTGCTGATGATCACATGATTGTGATCCTACTACAAATCCACCACTGTGGACTTATCAGGACTCATCCGTCAAAAATGATACAAGGAACAACTGATTAAATTGTGAGGGTGTTTCTGATTCCCATCAATTCCCGCCGTCCACTACATATTTAGGTCACATGATTCGGTATCCGTACATAACGTACACATGCAGAACACATGCCTGTGCTCAGCGCAGAACATTTTGTTTATGGGTACATCTGCATTAAATGGACACATTCTGTGTTGCTGTGATTTCTGATCATCAATAACTAATAAACAAATGCTTCATTTCAGACAATGCCATATGGGGGAATGAGCAGCCTTGGAGGAGGACACTCTGCAAGCCTTATCTCCTCAGGCAGGTTTAAACAGTTTTTATACTCATCGTAATACAGTGAGTTCTGCTGAAATGTTTTAAATATATTCTGGATAATAGTGGAACTTTTAGTCAGAGGAGTGAACCGATGATTCTCGTTAGCCTTCAAAACGTTTATTTTTGATGTTTTCATTCGATCTGATGACACAAACAAACTGAGAATCTACCGTCAACTCACCAAAGGCATCAGCCACTCAAACAGATTGACTGAAACTCCGTCGTTGATGAAGTAGGCCTGTCCGCTCTGCAGAGGACACGAAGACGTTAAAGAGGAAACATCTGGTTCTGTGAGGTTTTGGATCATAGCCGGGGGGGGACACATTATTTCAGTATTTTCAGGTCCTGGTGAGGTTTTATCATGGATCTGGACTCACAGCGATGCAGCTCTTCTTCAGCGTCAGAGCTTCAGCTGCCAGCCTGTGGGCCAGAACCAGGTTTTCCACATGGACCCAGTTCATCTGGGCCTGAGGGTCACCGAACCGGAAACTGAAGAGCCGACGTTCAACGTTCACCTGAAGGACCATCAGAAGAACCTTAACCCTCCTGTTTTCCGCATTTATGGGCACCAAAAAATATTGTTTGTCTGAAAAAAAATCCAAAAATCCAGCAAAAAAAATTCTCCAAATTTCTGAAAATTTGCAAAACCTTCAGGAAGAAAATTCCAATAATTCCTTGAAAGTTTTATTTTTTTTAAAAAAATCCCCCAAATTTGGCAAGAAAAGTCTTGTAAATCTTTTCAAAAAATGAGAAAAAGATCTTCCAAAAAAATCCTAAAAATAAACCTTCTAATATTCTCTTAAGAACATTCACCAAAATCCAGTGAAATTCATTGGATTTTGGTTGATTTTTATGTGAATGTTATTAAAAAACATTTTTAACTTCTTTTTTCCACCAAAAAATGTTCAAAGATTTCCCAAAAATGTTGAAAATGTGGACATCAGAAGTTTCAGAGGGTTAATGTGCTGTTTTTTTCTAATAATAAATGTAAACTAAGCTTGTTCCAGATTTACGGAGGATTTTTTTTTGTATGTTTTGGTTCATTACCTGCGATTTTACATCCTGCTTATTAAATATTTATCGGCTTGTTTGCTGATTTTAAAATTCGTGAGCTTGTAATAGTTATTCTCTGTTTTTAAAACAGCAAAATCTTCTCTTTATCACGGAACACGGAGTAGTTTAATATTAACACATTTCTCCCGCAGGATTCAAATTAAGATATTGGCGGTTCTCTGAGCAAAATTAGTTTGTCGACTTTAATTCACGCAAATATGGTGAAAAAATCAACTTGTGAAGAACCACAGTGAGCTTGTTAGCAGTTAAAAGCAGTTATAAACTCATTAATAGATTACATCATACAGATATAAACTTTTATAGAACAAAAATTGAATTTATTTCATGCAAGTGTGCTTTAAAAATCAACTTTTAAAGATTCACTGTATTCTTATAGCATTTATTAGTAGTTAGAAGATCCCAAACAGCAACTTTTTTACTATTTTACTGCAAAATCTAAAAGTAGTTTATGGTTCTTCTGCAGTTTATGATTCAAATTAAGATATTGGAGGATATTTGAGCATATTTTCATGAATTTGTCAAAAAAGAGTTGCTGAACTTTTGACCAACTGATTTTATATGAGGCATATTAAAGTTAAAAGCAAATATTTACAGAACAAAAAATGTTTTTAATTCATCCAAATGTGGTTCAAAAATCGATCTTTAAAGATTCATAGTATTCTTATTAGTAGTTAAAAGCTCCCAAACAGCAGTTATTTCACTATTTTACTGCAAAATCTTTTCTTTTTCACAGAACTTAGAGCTGTTTATCTGCAGTTTACAATTAAAATTAAGATATTGTAGCATATTTGACCAGTTTGAGTTTCACATCGCAAAGCAACGTTAAGCCAACTTTGACTAAATTAATCAACTATTTGCCCCATATAACTAACTTTATTTATCATGTAGAAATAAGCCAAGAAAAACTCTTCAAAGTGCTGATGTGGGGCTTCCACACTCATTTATTTTCATAGACTTTAAAACCTTTTTTTTTTTTGGATTATCAATATTTTTTTCAGTGTTTCCTCTCAACAGGCTTTCAAAGAAAACGGAACAGAAATCACAAAAATCTATTTACATGTAAGCTGACCTTATAATAGTTGCATTTTTGGTACAAATAGTGAAGCTAAATTACTGACTGTAAGCTTCTGAATGGTAGTGTACTTGAATTGAAGATTCTCTAAATGAGATAAAGTTGACCTACATCACCTTTCAAAAGTTTGGGGTCACCCAGACAATTCCATGTTTTCCATGAAAACTCCCACTTTTATCCATGTGCTAACATAACTGCACAAGGGTTTTCTAACCATCAATGATCCTTTCAACACCATTAGCTAACACAATGTAGCATTAGAACACAGGAGTTGATGGTTGCTGGAAATGTTCCTCTGTACCCCTATGGAGATGTTCCATTAACCCTCCTGTCGTCCTGTGGGTCAAAACTGACCCGTTTTAAAGTTTGAAAATTTGGGGAAATTTTTTTTTAAAATGACAGTGAAACTTCTGATATCCACATTTTCAACATTTTTGGGAAATCTTTGAACATTTTTTTGGTGGAAAAAAAGAAATGTTAAAAATATTTCTTAAGAACATTCACAAAAAAATCAACCAAAATCCAGCGAATTTTGCTGGATAATATTAGAAGTTTTACTGATATATATGTAATCATATATGTAATCATTTTAGATATTTTTAGGATTTTTTGGAAGATTTTTACTAATTTTTTGAAAATAGATTTGGCAAGTTTTTCTTGCCAAATCTGGGGGATTTTTTATTTATTTATTTATTTTAAAATAAAACTTTCAAGGGGAACTTTTAAGGAATTAGTGGAATTTTCTTCCTGAAGGTTTTGCAAATTTTCTGAAATTTGGGGAGTTTTTTGTTGAATTTTTGGATTTTTTTCAGACAAGGAAACAATATTTTTTGGTGCCTGTAAATGAGGACAACAGGAGGGTTAAAAATCTGCCGTTTCCAGCTAGAATAGTCATTTACCACATTAACAATGTCTAAGCTGGATTTATTGTTCATTTAATGTTAATTTCATTTTAAAAATTACTTTTCTTTCAAAAATACGACATTTCTAAGTGACCTCAAATTCTTGAACAGTAGTGTAAATGTCATATTTCCTGTATTAAACCTCTGGTATGTAGATTTTTTTGGACAAATCTGTCATCAAATTGCACTAAAAAGCATTTTTGTACAATGTTAAAAGTCAGAACCAAACTCATGCAGCTGCACTGAAGGAAAAACGCTGTAACCGGACGCCGGTGGAGCTCCATTAATAATGTAAACTTTTCAGACAGGAGCATTTTGCCAGGGAGGCTTCAGACACAGCAAGATGTACATTTTTGTTTTCCAGTGCCAACACAGAAGGATTAGTTCCTCACCATCACTCTGTGGAGGTGTCTCCTCTCTCCTGGGCCGTAGATACCACAAGGTCGAAGGACACAAGTCCTCAGGAGGCCTCCAGCTGCAAAGACCAGATCAGACCTCTGAATAAACGCTTTTACAGATGTTTTAGAGAAATCACACGAGGAGCAAACTGTGGATCAGCTGACTGAGGCTGCAGGAGATCACATCAAAGTTCTATTAGGACAAAATATGTAGAAATATTTCAGTAAAGGTCTTGCATTCAATCTGAAGTTGAAGCTTCATCAAGTCTAAATAAGTTCCAGAAAATGGTACACACATTAGTTTTTTTAAATATATAAATATAGGTTTAAACAGTTTTTTAAAAAAATAAATAAATCTGTAATTTTCAGGAATTTTTTCATTTTTATTTTACATATTTTCCTGTATTTTTTTTTTTAAATATTGTAGCGCATTTAAAAAAATATGACAAAAAATATCTGTAAAATAAAAAGGAAAAATATTTCAGAATAAATTTGTGAAAGATTTACCTTAAAAACTGACAATTTTCTCTTACGGTTGCTAATAATTTATGCGAATATTTAATAAATAAATACATAAGCTAGTATGTACGTATGAGCTTTAACCTGCAGTGTGTAATGAGACGGCTTTAAGCTTAATTGGATCTATACGGTGATGATGGGAGTAATGTTTCACTGGGAGGCTTCACACCTGTTAACATACAGAATGTGGTGGAACATAAAACCCACGACGATGCATTAGAAGATTGCAAGTCTGTAGGTATATATATTTACACGACTGGTCAAAGGTTTGGACGCACCTTCTCATTTAAAGTTTCTGCTTTATTTTTTTTCTACATTGTAGATTCTCACTGAAGGCATCAAAACTATGAAGCAAGATATATGGAATTATGTAGCAAACCAAACAATTGTGAATATTTTAGATTCCAACCAGCAAAGGTAAACAAAGCAAATCTTATAGCACCATGTGACGATGTATCCGTCCGCTCTGGTCACCAACTAGTTCCATGTAACCAGTTCCAATGCAACGACGAAACGCCATAGGTCGAGGACGTCGTAAACCGAGGACCAACTGTACTACATAATTCCAAATGCTCCTTCATAGTTTTGATGCCTTCAATGAGAATCTACAATGGAAACAGTCATGAAAATAAACCATTAAAAGGTGTGTCCAAACTTTTGACTGGTAGCGTATATCTGTTTGATGTTGCGGCTCTAAAATGAAACCGCTGCGTTGTGTATTGGACTGCATGCTGAGTCTCCATGGCAACCGTTTCCTCAGTGTCTCTCAAACGCACTTTTTACACAGAAATCAAAAGCAGAGTTTGGGTTCTGTCGTTCTGAGCCGGTTCTTTCTCACCTTTCAGGGAGCATCCGTTGGCCGAGAGGACCGTCTGCTCTGCGATGGCTTTGGTTCTGGAGTAGTGGTCGATGTGCTGGAGCGGATATAAAACACACAACCTTCTCCATACCTTCACAAAGCAGTACCACGAATCTGTTTGGAGAAGGAGCTGTGAGGAAACTAAACTTCTGCTGCACTCACCACGTCAGGAGGAACGTACGGCACCGAGGCCTCGTCTCCGTCCTCGATGGGTTTCCCTGTAAACACCACGTTGATGGTGCTGGTGTAGACCAGTCTGGGGATGCTCCTCTCCTTACACACTGCAGACACACAAGAAGATCTCTTCTTTATCTCTTTAGCAAAGCAAACTCTGAAAACATGAATCAAAAAACTACTTTTTTTTACACATTTTAAAGTGTCCTGTCACCATTTCATCATTCCTACAGTCGAATGATGTTTAACCCTCCCGTTGTCTTCATTTACGGGCACCAAGAAATATTGTTTCCTTGTCTGGAAAAAATCCAAAAATTCAGCAAAAAAATTCCACAAATTTCTGAAAATTTGCAAAACCTTCAAGAAGAAAATTCCAATAATTCCTTAAAAATTTCCCTTGAAAGTTTTATTTTAAAAGAATCCCCCAGTTTTGGCAAGAAATCCTTGTAAATCTTTTCAAAAAATTAGTACAAATCTTCCAAAAAAAAATCCTAAAAATATCTAAAGTGATTCCATATATATCAGTAAAACTTCTAATGTTTTCTTTAAGAACATTCACAATAAAAATCAACCAAAATCCAGCGAATTTCGTTGGATTTTGCTTGATTTTTATGTGAATGTTCTTAAAAAACTTTTTTAACTTTTCTTTTTTTCCCCAAAAAAAATGTTCAAAGATTTCCCAAAAATGTTGAAAATGTGGACATCAGAAGTTTCACTGTGAAAATAGATTTTTTTCCCCAAATTTTCAAACTTTAAAACGGGTCAATTTTGTCCCACAGGACGACACAAGGGTTAAGTAAGTCACTAATTGTTCAAATTAAGATGCTGGAGCTTCTTGGAGCAGTTTGAGTTTTTCCAATCACATCACAAAGCAACGTCAAGCCAACTTTGACAAATTAAACGATTATTTGCTTCATAAACTAAACTCTGGTGTCCATGAAGTGCACAGTAAACACTGAATTTGTTAAAGGATGTGTGAATTGTGTTGTGTTCAGGATAAATATGCATGTTTTTTTTTTTGTTTGTTTTTTTACAGTTTATGACATTATTGGTCCCCCCCAACTGATTTTACATCAGACAGATTTAAGTTAAAAACAAATATTGACTTTAATTCATGCAATAGCTAAAAAAAAATCTACTTTTAAAGATTCACAGTGTTCTTGTAAGAGTTATTAGTAGCTTTAAGATCCCAAACAGCAAATATTTTACTGTAAAATCTTTTATTTTTCACAGAGCAGAGTTGTTTATGGGTCTTCTGCAGTTTGAGTTTTTGCAATCATATCACAAAGCATCATTAAGCCAACTTTTGACTAATTATTTGCTTCATGAAATGAACTAACTTTTTTTTATCCTGAAGAAACAAGCAAAGAATACCTGTTCAAATTGCTGATATGGGGCTTTCAAACTATATTTCACTTTAGTTTTCACTGATTTATTCAAAGCAGACTTTAAAAGAATAAAAACACTCAGAAAAACATGTGAGAGGACAATGTAATAGTTTTACTTTTTACACCTGCAAGTGTTTTATAATAAGATTTTGGGTGATGATAACATAAATATGCATCACCAGTAAGAATATCTGGTATTAGTATGAAAATTTGAATTTAAAAAAAATGGATTTTTCACATTTTAAAGTGTCGTCTCACCATTGGATCTTTTCTGTGGTCGAATGATGTTTAAATAAATCGTGAATTTGTGTGTGTTTTTACCGTTTATGACGTTATTGGTTCCTCCAACGTTGATGGACTCCACCTGCTCTTTCCTCAGCTGGAAACCAGAAACGAAAAGAGAAAAATTCAACTTCTTAACGTCATGATTCAGACCTCTGAGCTTTAATGCACCTCGTGATTCTGAGGATAAAAAACTGCGACGACGGATAAATCATTTCTCAGGCATGTAACCGCTAACTCAAAGTCAACTTTATGTTCAATCATGACGGCAAAGCTCGACTATTTTTTGTGCTTGTTTTGAAAATATGAGGAAATATATTCCTTCTGTATTTATATACATTTACTTGTATATAAATAAACGTATATAAATACAGAATGGACATACGTTTATGCTGAAATACTTCTAAAAATGTTTCTGTGTTTGGGGAAACAGCAAAAGTGGAGATTATTTATTAATAATTTTCCACGGAAATGCGTCACATTCCTCCAGATTGCTGAATTAATTTTATACTAAATACTAAAACTCCCAAAGTAGCTTATTACAACCCACAGTTTCCTGGTGACGGCGCCCTCTAGAGGCCAGAGAACTTATGGTGAGAACTTAGAAGTGAAGGTGGAGGAGATGTTCCAATCATGACACCAACGACTGACCATTTTATGTGTTTTTGTCTCCAAAGTAAGAGGAAATATATCTGTTCTGTGTTTATATCTATTTATTTATATACGTTTATGCTAAAATACTTCTAAAAAACCTGTGTTTGAGAAAAGAGCAAAAGTGGCGATTATTTATTGATAAATTTACACTAAAATCCATCTCATTTCTTCAGATTAATTTTAGAATAAACACTAAAAGTGGAAAAGGTGCATTTGTGAAAGCAGATTATTACATTTCCTGGTGGCGGCGCCCTCTAGAGGCTGAAATAATTATAGCGAGAACATAGGAGTAAAGGTGGGGTGGATGGAGGGGCTAACAAAACACTCAGAGATGTTTCAAACTAAAAATTAACTTTGTGTTCAGTCATGACACCAAAGCTCGACTATTATATGAGCTTTTGTCATTAAAGTAAGAGCAAAAATATCTGTTCTGTATTTATATCTATTTATTTATTGTTTACGTTAAAATATTTCTAAAGACCTTCTGTGTTTGAGAAAAGAGGAAAAGTGGTGATTATTTATTGAGAAATTTACACCTAAATGCGTCTCATTCCAATAGATTAATTCTACAACACACACTAAAAGTGGAAAAGGTGCATTTGTGAAAGCAGATTATTACATTTCCTAGTGATGGCGCCCTCTAGAGGCCGAAGTAATTATGGCGAGAACGTGGGAGTGAAGGTGGGGTGGATGGAGGGGTTAACAAAACACAGAGGAGATGTTTCTCCAAAGCTTGACTATTTCATGTGCTTTTTGTCTTAAAAGTAAGAGGAAATATGTACGTTCTGTATTTCCTGCCGCCTGCATCACTAACTCATCACTCCTATGAGAAGTAAAAGAAAATAACCCTGTCATTCCGGTCAGAGAACTACTCCTCAGATAATCATCAACTATCTATTATCTGTGGGTAGTGTCATTTCGTTCTGAATGTTAACTGATGGCACAAAACGAGTCTCTGAATGAACAGAATGTGACTTTGGATGACGAGTCGTCACCTGTTCTGGTCCGGACATGCCGTAAGACGCCGTGTGGAAGATACAATCGGCGCCTTCACACACTTTATATAGCGAAGAGTAATCCCGAATGTCGCTCTGCAAGAAAAACACAAGAAGACAAGCGACAGCTGTAAATGTTTAATCAGATCCAGCTGATTTTTCTCAGCAGGTTAAGCGTCATGAGTCTGAGCGGACAGGTATAATTAAGGTGAGTGTGCCGGTGAAACCTGAATCGCGTCTCCGCCCTCCGTGACCCGGGCAGCAGCTGGTGCTCCGAGACAGATCACTCACCTGATTCTGGCCGGCCGGCGGTGACGCAAAGGAAACGCCAGAGTTGATTTTCAGGTCTGCACAGAGCCGTGTGAGTTTTAGAACATCAACTATTTATTCTGTGTTAGCGCCTTTAACCGCTAGCAGATAGCAAAAACGTTAATGTCACGCCGAATTTGTTACTTTGTTTATTTGCACAAGGAAATGTGTGAATAAAAAGGTCAAAGTAGCAATTAGAAAACTGAGATTAGCACCATTTTGGAGCATTAATTAATGTAGATTATTGAGGTTAGGGTCAAAGTCTGGTTTTCTTTAACACATAAAACACTTCAACATTTGTGCATTTTTACTTTATTTGCTCCATAAAACTAACCTCTGGAGTCCATTAGGTGCACAGGTAACTATGAAAAACATCTTTTCACATTTTAATCAAACACATCCTCTTGCCATTAGTTCATTTCTGGGGTCAAATGATGTTTAAAGAAAGATCTCGTCATGACTTTGCCAAAGTGTGCATGAACTGCTCTGTGTTCAGGATGAATCGCTGCACGTATTTTTACAATTCATGACATTATTGATCACCGATTTTATATATTTTGTGTACATTACTGTTCAAAGGTTTGGGGTCACCCAGACGAGTTCATGTTTTCTATGAAAACTCACACTTTTATTCATGTGCTAATGTAGAGGATGGAAAAAGCCTCTTTTAAAAGTAAAATAGAAACATTGACAACCCCCCTGAAAAAACTAAACAAAATAAAACACAATAATGCATTGTTGTAGAGCTGTTTTATACACATACGGCTTTACTGGTGTACAAAATAAACGCTAAGGGATGGAGTTTGAACATAGCTTGTGTGTAATGTATTTTCTGAGTTAGCTATTAGCTAAATGTGACGACAATGTGTGTCTGAGTTAGTCATTAGCTTAAAGCAGTGGTTCTCAAATTTTTTCTGTAGGGCCCCCCTTTGGAGGACAAAAAACTTCCGCGCCCCCCCCCCCAATAACTTTGTGTGTGTGTGTGTGTGTGTGTGTGTGTGTGTGTGTGTGTGTGTGTGTGTGTGTGTGTGTGTGTATATATATATATATATATAAAAATAAAAAAATTTAACAAACTGTTTTAATATTAAAACGTGAATGTGCAGGGCTGTGTTATTTTATCTGATTTCATTTTGTTGTTTTTCACAGTAAAAATCAGGAATGTCAAACTCAGAGTATGTGCAGTATGTCCAGGGACCACATAAAGCCCAATCTGATCTCCAGTGGGCCCTACCAGTAAAATCAAAGCATAATAACCTATAAATAACCACAACTCTAACTTTTCCCCTTTGTTTTAGTTTTTGAAAAATAAGTACATTGTGTGTTCACATTTAATGAACTATCTTTTTTACAAAACATCATGAACCTGAAATTTCGTATGGAAAACATGTTCAGTTTCAACAGTAGCCTATTATGCCTCGGTTCATCACTTAAACATGCATTGTAGCTGCCAGATCACAGTTTATCTACAAAAACACAAACCATTCAGTCACAGCTATCTGGAACTGAACAATCTAGTATTTTACTTCATGATCAAAACAACTTGTCAAGGTCTAGAAATTATTTGAAATTTACAGTTTTACAAATTTACCATTTACAGTAATTTTTATCCATTCTGCGGGCCGAAATGGACCGTCTGGTAGGCCGATTTTGGCCGGCGGGCCGTATGTTTGACCTCGCTGGTAAAAATAATCGGAGTAGATGAGTTGAATACGTGACGTGATCAAGTATGCTGGTGTTCCGACTGCACATCAACGATGCGTTCTCCCGTTCTCTGGAGTCTGTACTTCCGAGTCTGAATGGCCAGCGCATATACAGTCTATGGGCCAGCGCCCCCCAGGGGGGCGCGCCCCACTATTTGAAAAACACTGGCTTAAAGTGACCACGATGTGTTTCTGAGTTAGTCATTAGCTTAAAGTGACCACCATTTGTTTCAGAATTAGCCTTTAGCTTAAAGTGACCACGATGTGTTTCTGAGTTAGTCGTTAGCTTAAAGTGACCACGATGTGTTTCTGAGTTAGTCGTTAGCTTAAAGTGACCACAATGCGTGTCTGAGTTAGTCGTTAGCTTAAAGTCACCACGATGTGTTTCTGAGTTAGTCATTAGCTTAAAGTGACTACGATGCATTTCTGAGTTAGTCGTTAGCTTAAAGTGACCACGATGTGTTTCTGAGTTAGTCATTAGCTTAAAGTGACCACGATGCATGTCTGAGTTAGTCGTTAGCTTAAAGTGACCACGATGTGTTTCTGAGTTAGTCATTAGCTTAAAGTGACCACGATGTGTTTCTGAGTTAGTCATTAGCTTAAAGTGACCACGATGCGTGTCTGAGTTAGTCGTTAGCTTAAAGTGACCACGATGTGTTTCTGAGTTAGTCATTAGCTTAAAGTGACCACCATTTGTTTCAGAATTAGCCTTTAGCTTAAAGTGACCATGGTGTGACATTGTGTGGAAATATTGTGTTGTTTTATGAATACTGTGAGATTAATGATGTACAAAGTAAGAGCAACAGAACCTAATGTAATGCTGAAGCATCCGTTCTGTCTTTTGTTTCCTTGTTAGTAGTCGTATGTGAAAGTAGAGTAGGCTTGTATGATTTCTGTGGCGGCCGCCTTGCGATTTTGTACTCAGGAGATTGTCTTACAACTGTTAAAATGTCTGTAAGAACACTATATCAGATGAGTTCATAGGTTAAAGACAGTTAATTGTGAATGAGATGTACATGGCATGGCATAAATATGTTTTGGTTAATACTAGAAATGACTCTGGATTTGAAGTTAAGCATGTTGGAAATGTGTTTTGGACACGTTAGCGGCAGAATAAAATGACCTTTACAGGGATTATGGAAGCAAATCAGACTCATCAGATTCTGAATTTTAAAAGCTGCTGAATTTCTTACTTTGAATTTTTTTGCATCAAAATTGCGTATGTGAATTTTTTATGCCTGAATTTAGCTCATCAAAATTCTAAAAACCAGTTAAAAATTCAATGTCTTCAAAATTCGCCATCAAAAAAATTCGATGTGTTCAAAATTCACCATCAAAAAATTCAATGTTCAAAATTCACCATCAAAAAAATCAATGTTCAAAATTCGCCATCAAAAAATTCAATGTTTAAAAATTCGCTGTCGAAAAAAATAATAAATAAAAAAAAAATAAAATAAATAAATAAATTCGCTGTCAAAAAATTCACTGTTCACATCCGGGGGACTCAGGCGTAAACAATCGATCCTGGCCAAAATCGAACCAACGTCCAGCAAATCACGTGGCGCTCCTCCGGTCATGTGACGCAGACGCTTCACCTCACAAGACAGGGATCAACCACAGCTAACAGCATGAACGACGGCGCTTCAGTGAGTGTATTAATCCTTTTTGTCCTGTATGTGGTTTGTTTTTGTGAGAGTCAGTAAGCTGTAATGCATGCCGTTAGCTGCGCTAGCAAAGCGTTAGCCGCGCTAATACAGCGCTAGCACAGCGTTAGCCGCGCTAATACAACGTTAGCAACCCTAAAACAGCGTTAGCCGCGCTAGCGCTAGCCACGCTAATATAGCGCTAGCCGCGCTAATACAGCGCTAGCACAGTAATAAGGTCACACAGACAGCACGTTCTGCAGCTGGGTAGTTGAGTAACAATTTTATAAACGCACAAATGGGTGGAAGTGTGATTTATGCGCCTGAAAATGCAGTTAAGTCACAGAGCAGTAGGGTTGCCACCTTTCAGAAATGAAAATAAAGGACGCCCACCACGGCTCCTTGGGGCCACAGTTCAGTAAAATCGGAAAGACATTCACAGATTCAGAATTCCACCATCAATAACATTATAAACGATGCCTCTTTTCCATCGTTGTAAGGTAGACAATATGCTACATGCCTAGTTTTATCAACAGTAGCTGTCTTTCAAGCTGCAGAAATAACATTGGTGTCAACAGGAGCCAGTTGAAGGTTGCAGTGATTCTGGTGACACTACAGTGTATCAGAGAGAAGCTATTGAATATTTGTGTCTCTCTTTGCTTTTGCAGCAGTTTTTCAATTTGCACACAGTCCTTGTTCACTCCATAGACATCAATGTTATTCGTGCAGCTTGAAAGACAGCTACTGTTGATAAAACTGGGCTTGTAGCACAGTCTACCTTACAACGATGGGAAAGAGGCATTGTTTATGTTTTGACCAGTGTTGCCAACTCCTCAGTAAGGACAGTAGCTATTGGCTGTCCTAAAAGTCGCTAAATGATGTCATCGCCTAATTTGCATAATTTCCCGTTTGCATGTAATCATAATCATCATTGTGGGAGAGACAAAAAGTGAGTTTAAAATACCCAAAATATGTTTCTGAACTAGAGGCTAAACGCAGTGATTTATTTTAGTGTGACAGTGAAGAAACATTTTCATTTCCATCCCGCTCTGTAAGCAGGACGGGATCTGCAGCAACTTTGATTCATCTGCCGTCTGGACATGGAGTGATGTGGGTCTCCTCTAATCAGACAGTGGGATGCTGCAGGTCACTAGACTGACCGCCTGTGCTTTGGAAGGGAAGGAGCTCACAGCGCCACCTGCTGCTCGTTGAGGACAGTAACTGCAGAACGATCCCAGCTTTCATGTCAGACGGGGCGGATCCAGATTAATTTTAGTGGGGGGCGGGGGGCACAGGGGGGTACAACAGATATTTTGGGGGGGGGTTGTAAGAAAAAATTAAATCTGCTACCGACCTCTCGCTTTTACAAAGTTTTTTTTCATTTTTTTTTTTTTTTTTTTTTGGCTCTTTAACCCAACAGGAAAGCTGTATATGACCTTTTCATTTTGGACTGTTAACATTCAAATTATGATGGACTTGTTTCCTTGTTTATGTGAATTACAACATCATTAACTGCAACATCTGCCTGTTCTGTAAAACTGGTAGCTCAACAACAGCATCCTGAGGGCAATTAAGTGACAAATATTGTGCAAGAACAGCACTATTACAACCCTGTCAATTTGCACTTCTTAAAATGTTTACTGCCAATTACCACACATAAAACAAGAAATAATATTCTGTACTAATACTTCTGTACTACCCAATACACAGTGAATAAATATTATCTGAAAGTCGGGTTATTGTTGTTTATCAGCACAATACAAAAAGATTAATGTCAGACATATTCCAGTTAAGACTAGAATATCATGATTTATGTAAATTTACCTCAATAATATGAATGTTCAGGTTAAGATTGTACAGTGATATTTATTGTGCAAGTTTAACTGATTAAAGTTTATGACTGCACTGCAATATTATTTATTATTTAGATTTACATCATTATAATATTTAGGGTCAGACTCTACAGTATTAAGATTAAGAAATCAAATATTCTATAAAATGTAAATACACCAAACTCATTTGGATATAGTTAAGTGAGACTCTACAATATTATTTGACACAAATCTATCTAAATCAAAATTTTAATCATTTTTACTCCAAACATTTACTGGACTGATTTAAACATTAAAATCACTCCTTTCTAATCCTCTGCTGTACGTTCAAACCTGAGGCCTTAAATAGAAACACACAAGTATCTGATTGAAGGAACTTCTGCAGAGTCCTGGTTCCAGAACATGATGAGAGAATTATAGACAAACTTCAACAAAAGCTTCCTGAGAGTTTACAGGTTTTGATGTGAGATTTCTTCAGTAATTTAATGAGAGTTATCAGCAATAATCAAGTGTTCATTTGATGAACTTCATTTCCTAAAACATCCAGAATTGAAGCTCATATCTTTGGCAGCTGTAAAGTTTCTGCTCCTTCAAAGTTCACAACACAATGAATGAATTCCTAAAACACTCTCAATGCTGGAGAGTGTGATGCTGAAGCAGTGAGCAGTTTTTCTGTTTCTTCTCTGGAGATGCACAATGAGGGACGTCTGCAGCGACTGAGAAAGAGTCTCACCACATCCTGACATGAGGAAAAAGACTTTATTGAAGACTACAATGAGAAAAACTATCAGACAGCAGACGGCTGCATTCAAGGTGAGCTCTGAACATTTGATCTGGAACAGGAATTCAATAACGGCAGCATGAACTTCATTTCAGTCTGTTGCTGCTGAATTCATGGATGAATCATCTGGCACTAGAGAGCAAGACCATCAAACATCCATGTCAGCTGATGGAGGCCCAAGAGTCTCACCAAACAAACAACCTACAGAGTGAAGACCTCCAATCTGATTGGACGGCCTCCTATTCAGCCACATGTGTGAACAAATGCCTCTAAGCTGATTTGTTTTCTAAAATAAATCTAGTTTGTGTCCTAATCTATGCCTGTGTGTTTGCTTCTGTACACCGCTGTTAACAGTTTAGGCTGTTAGATTGTTCCAGATAAGACAAGTACAAGATTCTTCAGAGCCGTTTTACCACGAGCCTGACAGGAAGAACTCCAACAGCTACTGAATGTTCCTGTGGTTCCCTCAAGGCTGCAGGAGGAGTCCTACGAGGACGAGCCGGTCCACCTGATGGCGGCCAGTCGCTGCGGTTCAAAGCCAACACCGACTACGTGGACTTCTACTGGACCACACGGAGGCCTTCAAACCGGACCAACAAGTTCAGCGACTCCCCGACTCGTGGGTCTGAGGACGCCGCCGAGCCTCGGCCCAGCCGGCCGCCTGTCTGTGGGTGTTTGAGTGCTGAGAGGTTTGTGGATGCATGTGAACGTCTCTGTGTTGAAACAGCAGCTTTTGACTCACTAACGCCGGAAAAAACCAAGAGCTCCTTTATTTGTGACTTCCACTAAAAAAAACTGATGAAAATAGGTTTGCCAGGGTTCTGACTGATAACAGATTATTAAATAATGAAAGTAATCGTTTAAATATTCCTTTAAACAATCCTTTTAGGTCTACATTTCCTTTCCACTGACTTCTTGGTATATGTACAAGTATTTTGGGTGGAATATACCGATAAGCCCAATGTTCAAGGGTTCTTCTGGGAATATACCATTAAACCAACCTTTTAGGTAAATGTTCCAAGATGTTGGGTAGAATATACCATCAGATAAACCTTTTAGGTTTACATTGGAAGATTTTAGAGTAGAATATTACTCCAAACTCTCCTTCAGCTCTACATTTAAGGTGGAATACTCCTTTACACCAAGATTTTTTGGTCTGCATTGAAGGATTTTGTGTGGAATATTCCTTTGAAAGAACTTTTTAAGTTTATGTTCAAGGATGTTGGGTGGAATATACCACCTGTTTTTGTGTTGCTCCTCGGCGACAGCCGGGTCGTAATGTTTTTTGAGCAACACACCATGCTATGACGTTTTTACAATGACGGTTCTACTATGGAACCAGTTTGACATGTTCAGGCATTCTTTGTGTGAAAACTCAGAGCTTTCAGGTATCAGAAGGTGGTTTTCAATTTTCTTTGTTAACTTTCTGCCTCAACTTTAAACTAAATTTCCTTCACTAAACCAAACCCTCTGGACTTCCAGTAAGCTGTGTTCCTATTGGCTGTCCAGGTGGCTGCTTGGTGTTATCAGGAACACCTGAGCAGTTCACTATCTTCCTGCTTTATGTGGCTGCAGACAAACATTTCCTCTGCTTTCACCACGGAACCGGGTTTGGCTCCGTTGCTTTAGTTTGTTCTTCAGGTGTTGGCTTGCAGCTTCCAGCAGTAAAATCGTCTTTAATGTGTTTCTTGGGTGTGTTTTAGGGCTTTGTACTGGATAGTTGTCTTGGTAAATGTGGTTCTTTAGCCACAGTTAGCACATGGTGCTAATGTGTCAGTGATTAGTGGATTTGGTGCAGCTGAGTTGTGTCTTTATCTTGGCTGTAGTGAGCCTTTAGAGGTTTTTGGTCAAACACATTCTGTATTCTTGTTTGTGAACCAAAGGTGGTTGTCCAGAAGGTAAGAGTTCATGTCCTGATTCTCTGTTTAAAGAGGTTCTCTGGTAGGCTGCAGGAGACTTTAGCGTTTGGGTTGTACTAGTTTGGTTTTTGTATGGTTTCATTTGGACGACTATCTTGAGGCCCCTCCATGTGGTTTAGTGAGGTTTTCTGTAACAGTTCTACAAAGCAACCTGCAGCAGAAGAGACTTCTAGAGTTTTTAGGAAGTTCTGGAGACCAGACTTTTGAGCAGCAGAAACATTTGTCAGCAGTTTGAGCAGGAGAAGGTGAGCTTCAGAGTAGAAATGAGATGGAAACCTTCTTGACCTGTGTGGTGAGGTCCTGTACCAAGAGTTTGAGCAAGTTGTGAAGAGTCTGTAGTTCTTTAGTCTGAAAGCACAAGGATCGACTCACTAAAGGAGAAAACAGGAGATATTGTTGGTTCTTCTGTCACTCTACAGTTTCCAGTTTCCTTAGACTGAATATAAAGTTTATATTTTAAATGATTTGCCATGTGAGCCCAAGAAGACTTCAAAAAACTCCCTTCATCCCCTGGACACAACAGATTTTGTTACGATGTTAAATCTTTTTTTATTTTTTTAAATGTGTTTTGTTTTCATCATAGTTTTAGCATAGTTTTTTCTCTTTGCTTGTTTAGTTTTGTCATCTGTGTGAAAGGTGCTAAACAAATAAAGCTGAATTGATAAACTGCATAATTGACTAACTCATGATTGTGACAGAAGTATTTTCATTGTGATTTAAGGGTTTGTTTCATTTCTAAGGTTGAGGTTAAAATCTTGACAGAAAAAAAGATTAAAGAAATTAACTACATTTTAAAAAAGCAATTAAATCAAAGGAAAAAAGCATTTAATACAACAAAACTTTTAAAAAGAAAATTAAACATTAAATACAATTAAATTATATTAAACAGACAAAATATTTAATTAAATAATTAAACAGAAGATACAAAACATGTAATTATGAAATTAAACAAAAATATGAAACATTAAAGATTAAATATTTTAGATAATTAAACATTTAAAAAATAAAATTAAACAAGAACATTAAACATTTTTTTAAAAGATACAAAACATTAGATTATTAAACCTTTAAAAATACAAAACATTGAATTAAAAATTAAATGTTTAATTGGAAAATTAAATCTTAAAGACAATAAAACTTTAAATAGGAATTAAACAGAAAATACAATGAAGCATTTAAAAAGAAAATTAAACATTGAAAGGTGGTAAAACATTTAAAAAGAAAAACCTTAAAGATTTCATCGAAAAATTAAACACAGGGAAAGAAAAGGAAATTTTTCAAACAAGCTGATAAAACATTTGAAAAAACATTAAAAAGACAAAACATTTGGAAATAAAATCAGACATTAGAAAAGAATAAAAGGTGAGAAAAGAGCAAAACTAAACATTTAAGAAGAATCAAACTAAAGACAAAACATTTGAAAAGACACCAGTTAAACTTTAGAAGATCAAACAGAAGAAGCAATAAAATGATCAAAAGAGCAAAAACAGATAAAGATCTTAGTGTTTTCTAGTCTGAAATGAAAACATCAAGTTGTTTTTTCAAATGTTTCCTCTTTCTATGTTCTTGGTTTGATTGTGGAAAGATTTACTAAGAACTCATTGCAGAAAACTGCTTCCAGATAAAGTCTACTAGTAGTTGGAAGGCATTGATCAAACTAATGTTACCTTCTGATCTCCACAAACTTTACTGTTCAGTGAAGGGAATCAAAGTTTGTTGAGTATTTCTAAAAAACCCACAGGTGAAGGTCTGAGAAGAACTCAGATTGATGGTCTAAATGTGAAATCAAGACTCATGGTCACAAGTTTTAAGGCTTCTGTTAACCATAAAGTTCAAACTAACAGAGAAGTACTGAGAAACTTTTAAAATTTCAGTCCTCAGACTGTCTGAAGGTTCAAACTAACAGAGAACTACTCAGGAACTTAGAAAATTTCAGCCCTCAGACTGTCTGAAGGTTTAAACTAACAGAGAACTACTCAAGAACTTTTAGGATTTCAGTCCTCGGACTGTGGAAAGGTTCAAACTAACAGAGAACTACTCAGGAACTTAGAAGATATCAGTCCTTGGACTGTCTGAAAGTCAAATCTAACAGAGAACTACTGTGGGACTTAGAAGATATCAACCCTCAGACTGTCTGAAAGCTCAGGTCCTGAGGACTCGGGAGGTGTGGAGGCTTTGGAAAGTCTTGGAACTGAGGGTTCCACCCTCCAGCACAAAGGCTTAAGTCCAGCCTCCTGAGAAAAACGGTCGAGTCGAGACCCGAGTTAAAAAAAAACTCGAAAACGACAAAAAATAGATGATAAATGCGCAAAAAAAAGTAAAATTAGTATCTGAGCGAGTAGCTCAGGGGGATAAGAGACAGACTACCAAGTGGAAGGTCGCAGGTTCAAGACTCACCACCGGCAATTTTCTTTCTTTGTCTTTGTCAGGATTTTGAGAAAAATTTAAGAAGTGTCTGGTCTTGAACCAGCGACCTGCAGCTCCATAGGCAAATCCTTAACTCACTGAGCTACAGATCATATAAAAAGAAATAAATTCGTCGTCCCTTTGACATCGTAGTTGGTCAAGTGACCACATGGGCAGGACCAAGGCGGAGTCTGGGTGGAGTCAGGGCGGAGAGTAGGCGGGGAGGTGGGTGGTGGCCTCCCCCCTCTTCTCCCCCACCTCCCCCCACCGCCCACCTCACCTTCCCCCGCCCGACGAGTTTTTCGAGTCTCCACGAGTTCTTCGAGTCTCCACAGGTTTTCCCGAGTTTCTGGAGTTTCCACCAGGTCGGAGGCAGAACAACTTGTCATGAAGAGGTGTTGAAGTCGGCCAGGATGGCCTGACTTTTTACAGCGACTAGAAGGAAGACCACTAGAAGAGCAGGTCTTTACCCACCATCCATAAAATCCATGGAGTCGCTCCAGAGAAATGAAGGGAGGTCAACTTTTATCAACCTCCATCCAGATATTCAACTTCATATCTTTATTTGGAGATTTTTAGCACCACAAACCTTTAGTATCACACTTTACTATCATTTATTAGGACTTTAATGGAATCCACCAGCAGATTTACTTTTGTTGACAAACTTTATTCTTGTCGTCGTGGGACTGCAGTATTTAAAACTGTTCCTTCTATTTGACCTCATGTTTATTAGTTTTAGTGGAGAAACTAATTTTAATTGTCGATTAGTCTCTTAAAAACCAAATAATAAATTGGATTAGTCAAGAGGTTTAAATTTCTTACTTTGTCATATTTTAAATATGACAAAAAAATATATAGAAAATAAAGCGTCTTGAGACAATTTGACCTGTAACTGGCGTTATATAAATAAAATTGAATTAAAATTGTATGCATCTTGTAATGTTGGAGAAATTCAGCCATATATGTTGGAAAACACATTTTCTTTGTCCATTAATCTGTTGATTGTTTTCTCCACTAATTAATTTCTTGTTTTGGTTTATAAAATGTCAAACCCAAATATATTCAGTTTACTGTCATAAAAACCAAAAAGATTTACATTCATGATGCAGGAATCAGGCAGTTTTCCACTTTTTATCTTAGTTTAGTCAAAGATAGTTGATAATGTGTGAATTGTTGCAGCTTGTGAGCCGTAAAAGGTTTTAATCTTTGGGGCCGAGTGTCAAAAAACATTTAGACACCAACATCCACGAAACACTCAACAAAGATTTGAACATCATTAAAGGGAAATCCAACTTTTGCATGACAATGTCTAATGAAAGGACATTTATTTCCAACGTAAATATGTGATATTCATCCTCTGGAGCTTTCTCTTCACATCATCTTCCACCTGGACTGGTTTGGTCGGGAGCATGTGCAACAAACATTTGAAAAACTGCACTTTAACATCAATAAATGACACTGAAGTTTAATCTCTACAGAAATGAGACTGAGTCTGGATGTGCTGCTCTGTCATTAACTCCTAAGTTTAGGGAAAGTTCAAACAAAAGAGGACAGTTCAGATAAGACTTGAGAATGAGCGTATTTTTGAACAAACATCTCAGACTTTCTGAGCTTCAGCACCTACAGCAAGATAGTTTAACAACAAGCAACTCAAGAGATCCAGAAGTTGGAGAGAGTTAGCTTTAGCTGAGCCAAAGAACATGTGGGACGCTAACCTAGCAAACATTTCAGACTTTTCTCTGTGAATTCTGAGAAATAATTTACTATTTAATGACAGAGCTACACATCTTAACTCAGTCTCATTAAAACAGACTCTAATTCAGTGTCATCCATCCATATTAAAGTGCAGTTACCCAAAATGTTTGTTGCATGAGCTCCAACAAAACCTGTCCAGGTAGAAGGCCACTTTGACAAACAGGAAGTGGACGATTCCAAGCAGATTTATAGAAGGGGGAACCGGACTGTACTAAGTGTGGTCGAGTATAGAGGGGTGTTCTGTGGGTTTTTAAGGCTGATAATGATTATTAGTGAAACATTTGGAGTAGATATTCATTTGCAGTAAATGAAAATATTTAAAATCTTGGAGTTAAACTTAGAAGAACACAAACTAACAGAAAACTTTGTTGATACGTTTTTGTTTTGTTTACAGATGTTAAGTTAAAGGAGTTTTATTCGTGAGGGATAACCAATCAAATCACTCCAGAAGATAGAGCGACCACAGGTAGATAAAGGTTCAGAGCAAAAGTAGCGCCATTTTTAAATGTATTTATTACCATAAATCAGTAAAAAAAAAAAAAAATACTGATAATCAGTAAATCAGTTAGCCCACAGTTACTACAATTCTACAATGTATGTCTCTTTCCTTTGACTTGTTATTTGTACAATATACGATGTATATTATGGCGTTTTTTCATACCAAAGGCTGTACTATGATGTTTTCTAAGAGACATACGATGCTACTCTGTGTGTTCTGGCCCTGGGCCACTGCACTCCTCCTCTGTTGTTTTCTGTATTGTACTCAGCTTCATGCCTTCGTCCACCCGGCCTCCGTTGACTCGTCCCGCCTGCCGTCTCTGGAGCTGAAGCTGGATTGGAACAGACCAAAGTACACTCCAATCACGATGCCGGCTGCCTCTCAAAAGGCTCCTTCATCTGGCAGGTGGCGGCACTTCTTCTGAGGGGAAGCTGAGCTGGCCCGGCAGAACTTTGGAGATGTGTTCCAGTGGTTGGTGGACGTGTGGGGAGATAGAGAGGGACCTTTGAATTGTTTAGAAAGGAAAACAGGGAACCCATTGGTAGTTTCAGTTTAGGGTGCCACTGCGGTGTGTTTTTGGGTTTTAAGAGGTGAACAGGAAGAGTTTTTTTTCGTATTGATTATCTTTTACTTTGTTCCTGGTTGGAATGCCCATCAATGTCAACGTGAAGTTCACTTTTAGTTCTGTTTATTTATTTTTATTTTACTAACACCCATTTGCTTTTAACCCCCTCACATGTTGTGTTGTTGTAAACTTAGTCTTTCAAATAAATACTCGTCAAACCCTCTGGAAACCAGCGTTTGTACTGTTTTTGTGTTGCTCGTCACCTACTTCAGACAGCCGGGACTTAACGTTTTGTGGACTAAAGGCTTTTCTATAACGTTTTCTGAGCGACATGCCATACTATACTATGATGTTTTTAGACCAAAGGCTATAATATGACGTTTTTTGGGCGACATGTTATACTATGATGTTTGTTGGACCAAAGGCTACTATGACATTTTTTGGACAACATGCTATCGTATGACGTTTTAAGAGCAACATGCTATACCATGACATTTGTTGGACGACATGCTATACTTTGACGTTTATAGAGCAACATGCTACACTATGAGATTTTTAGAGCGACATGCTATACTATGACATTTTCTGAACGACATGCTATACTATGACGTTTGTTGGACCGAAGACTATACTCTGACGTTTTTGGAGCGACAGGCGATACTAAGACGTTTTTAGAACGACATGCTATACTATGACGTTTTCTGAGCGACATGCTATTGTATGACGTTTTTAGACCAAAGGCTACACTGTGACATTTTTTGAGTGACATGCTATACTATGACATTTTAAGAGCAACATGCTAAACAATGACAATTTTAGAGCGACATGCTATACTATGACGTTTGTTGGGCGACATGCTATACTATGGACGTTTGTTGGATGACATGCTATACTATGGACATTTTCTGGACCAAAGGCTATACTATGACATTTTTTGAGCAACATGCTATACTATGACGTTTGTTGGGAACATGCTATACTATAGGCTTTTTTAATTGACATATTACTATGATGTGTTTTTTGTTCGTGTTTTTTTGTTTTTTAGCAACATATAATAATTTGAACAGTTTTAAAAATTACTATTCTTTTACTTGTGCAATGAAATATTATTCTTTTTAGGCAAAGGCCATGTTTGATTACATATAGGCTATTAAATAAATGTTTATTAAAAACTAAAAAGCATTAAAAAAACAATAACCAACTTAGGCATTTACTGAGTCACTAAAATAGTGTAGAGTCTACGGCCACATCAGCATTATTATAAGCATCCTCTGGTAAATTCACAGCCATATACTGTAGGAAATCTAGCTGATCTCATCATGATGTCTCCTTACCATATCGACTTCAGGAGATGATTAGATGATGATAAACTGTGACCCGCTGGTTGGGTTCTCTCTGTTCTCATATTTCCTCCATGTTTTTCTCCTGATGCTGCCTTACTTCAGCCAGTCCATGAGCAACAGAAAACACAGTTTGCCTTGTACCCATTGCCAGGGGTTCCACTCTTCCTACTCCAGTCTGTACGTTTGCAAACGTTTTTGCTTCTTTAGACGTGATGGAGTTTCAGGTGTAGACATTTTTAAACGTGCGGGTGCAGCAGCGTCTGTAACCTGGCAACCAGAGACAGGACCGGACAGGACCGGACACACAGAGACGTCTGAAGTCTGTCCACTGGACCTGGCATCGGGTCCTCGCTGCATGGGTCCTACGAAGATGAAATTGGCTGCCCTTAATATTTCCTGTTTTATTTTATTCATTATGCAGTTTTGATGAGTGTGTGACAGACGTGTACGGGGCATTTATGAAAATACGGAACAATTAATTGTCAAATAAAGGACATTTCCGTATTTTAAGGGACGGGTGGCAACCCTACAGAGCAGTGTAAAGAAACTGGTCACCTAGCAAACTGAATTAGTCTAGGTAACACTTTGTTTATTATGTGTGTTTTCTGCTCAAGTTAATGTCCTGGTTTGATTCATTTTAAATTACTCCTGATCTTGAAAGGTTTTAAACTGTGCAGTCAAAGTAGTTACAACTGTGAGCGAATAGCTTGAAATGAACTACCCTAGACTGCTCTGTTCATAACCGACCATTCTTTCACAGCATGCTATATCAAGAGTTATTGTGCAATGATAGATAAATGCAGCCCATTTTTCAACTGTTTCCTGTTTAGTATGTGTACCCTCCTCTTAATTTGTTCTAAAAGAAATGTCTAATGAGGCAGTCTCGTCTTTCAGTCAGGTTAAGTCATTTTTCCCATTGGTGGTTTGCATTATATAACTTTGTTTTTCTCTGTTCTAGGAACTATTGTTAAATCATCTTTATGTGAGACTTTGTTCTCGTTTGGAGCATATTCTCGGACACATGCCTCTGGATCTGGACTTCTTAGAGTTCACTTGCACACAAGAACTTGTGTTTTTAAATGATTTATCTAACCAAGTAGAAGTTTGCCCAGCTATTTTAAATGCACTGACACAGCTACACCATCTTATCAGCTCAGAAAAAGAAAACAGGAATCAGTACATTGCAACTGTGCACTCTGAGAGAGGAGCAGCTGGGCGACAAAGAATGATCACATCTCCAGAGCACCTGTACAACTTACTGGAACTTAATATGTCTGTCCCATGTATAGATAATGGTATCTGTGAAATATTAGCTGAGTATGTCAAATACTTTTAGATTTTTTTAAGTGGACCGTAAACCTAGTTTCAGTATTTTTTTTCTCACATTGAAATTTGAGGCTATATATAATATATATATAATATCTCAAGAATAATTCAAGATAAAAGCCTGAAATTTTCATTTATTTGTCTTGCAAACATAAGCATATCAGATTGCTATTAAATACAGCGGTGGAAAAAAGTTTTTGGACACCTCATACATTTGTGAAATATTGCATTAAGAATCCCTCTGAGGTCTTCAAATGCAATTTCTATTAGTTCAGTCACAGCCATAATACGAAACAAATCCTAAAAAAGTCAATAAAAACTTGAAATTGATTGGTTCCTTAAAAATAAGAAATTTTGAGTATTGGGTCATTTTGGTAGAATTTAGTTTTGTTGTTCATGTAAACAATAAATAAAAAAAAGCATCATTTGTGTCTGTCTAATGCAGTCACACCTTTTGAAACACAAAAGACTTTCCAACAAATATTTCACGATAATATTTGAGATTGTGGAAAATTTTAAAGGTGCCTGAAAACTTTTTTCCACCACTGTATCTGTCAAAGCATGAAAATTTGCCATTGGAAAAATGCCACTATCTCCAGAACGATATATGTAGTCATGGTTCCATTATGCCAATGCCATGGTAATGACTGGATGCAGGGCTAATTTACAAAGAAATTACACAAAACAACATGTCAGGTTTCGAAGACTGGACTTTTCATAGACCACTTCATTTTTTTCATATTTCAACTCACCCATAATCTGAGATTATTGATCTACTTCTTCAGTATTATAGATTCTTTATCATTGTTCTGAGATAGTGTAATTCAAACCACCTCAAATTTCAATGTGCAAAAAAATGCCTGTTGAAGTAGGTTGACAGTGACAGCCAATTTAAAAATATTTTTTGCTCTGACAGTATTTGGCATACAATGTGTGTATATATATATATATATATACATATACATATATATATATATATATATATATATATATATATATATATATATATATATATATATATATATATATAGAGAGAGAGAGAGAGAGATATATACAGGCCAGAATGTCAGTCTTAAATGATGTGTGGTCCTTGTAATGTCCTGGGATGTGTAAGGTCTCACAGCAGGTGGAGGCTGTCAGGTATCTGCCATTCACTACTTCAGCGAAGAGAGTTCTTGGTAGAGTCTCCCATCCAGTCCAGAATTTCACCAGACTGGTCAGTTCAGACGGTGTTGCTATGGAGTGGATTAAAATTGATTAAATAAATGGCTACAACAAATTATCAAAAACAATCTAGGGTACACATACTAAACAGGAAACAGTTGAAAAAATGGGCCACATTTATCACTATCATTGCACAATAACTCTTGATATCACATGCTGTGGTCAGCTATGAACAGAGCAGTCTAGGGCAGTTCATTTCAAGCTATTCGCTCACAGTTGTAACTACTTTGACTGCACAGTTTAAAACCTTTCAAGATCAGGAGTAATTTAAAATGAATCAAACCAGGACATTAACTTGAGCAGAAAACACACATAATAAACAAAGTGTTACCTAGACTAATTCAGTTTGCTAGGTGACCAGTTTCTTTACACTGCTCTGTGACTTAACTGCTTTTTCGGGCGCATAAATTACACTTCCACCCATTTGTGCGTTTATAAAATTGTTACTCAACTACCCAGTTGCAGAACGTGCTGTCTGTATGACCTTATTACTGTGCTAGCGCGGCTAGCGCTGTATTAGCGTGGCTAGCGCTGTATTAGCGTGGCTAGCGCTGTATTAGCGCGGCTAGCGCGGCTAACGCTGTGCTAGCGCTGTATTAGCGCTGCTAACGCTGTACTAGCGCAGCTAACGGCATGCATTACAGCTTACTGACTCTCACAAAAACAAACCACATACAGGACAAAAAGGATTAATACACTCACTGAAGCGCCGTCGTTCATGCTGGTAGCCGTGGTTGATCCCTGTCTTGTGAGGTGAACTGTCTGCGTCACATGACCGGAGGAGCGCCACGTGATTGGCTGGGCGTTGGTTCGAGTTTGGCTAGGATCGATTGTTTACGCCTGAGTCCCCCGGATGTGAACAGCGAATTGAATTTTGAACATTGAATTTTTTGATGGTGAATTTTGAACACATCGAATTTTTTTGATGGCGAATTTTGAAGACATTGAATTTTTACGTGGTTTTTAGAATTTTGATGAGCTAAATTCAGGCATAAAAAAATTCACATACGTAATTTTGATGCAAAAAAATTCAAAGTAAGAAATTCAGCAGCTTTTAAAATTCAGAATCTGATGAGTCTGATTTGCTTCCATAAGGGATCAAACACAGATAATCATGTCTGTTCCTTACTGCTCCACAGTCACTTAGGACTGTGAAGCACAACCACTACTGGCCAAGGCACCCCTAGGCTGGAGGCCGGTAACACTAACATAACTGTACAAGGGTTTTCTAATCATCAATGAGCCTTTCAACACCATCAGCTAACACAATGTAGCATTAGAACACAGGAGTGATGGTTGCTGGAAATGTTCCTCTGTACCCCTATGGAGATATTCCATTAAAAATCAGCCGTTTCCAGCTCGAATAGTCAGAAACTTTTGATCGGTAGTATATTACAAAGTTTTTGCTACCTACTACCTATTTACTACCTATTCTATGCTATTCTGTTCTGTTCTGTTTCGTTTTACAAACTGAGTGAAGGTGGATTTCAGGTTTATAAAACTGTGTATCAGAGACAACGACTTGAAGCTGAAACTTTGAAGTTTTGTTCACCAAATGCAGGTGTTGGAGCTTCACTTTGAGCTGTGAAAATATTAAAAATTTTGTTGTTTGGTGCAAAACGCAAGAAAAAAGAGCTGCACCTCTCTGACTGAATCCCTACTAATACTGATAGCTGCAATACCAACACTTAGAAATGTCCTTATTTTTGAAAGAAAAGCATTTTTTTTCAATGAAGATAACATTAAATGAATGATAAATCCAGTGTAGACATTGTTAATGTGGTAAATGACTATTCTAGCTGGAAACAGCTGATTTTTAATGGAATATCTCCATAGTGGTACAGAGGAACATTTCCAGCAACCATCACTCCTGTGTTCTAATGCTACATTGTGTTATCTAATGGTGTTGAAAGGCTCATTGATGATTAGAAAACCCTTGTACAGTTATGTTAGCACATGGATAAAAGTGTGGGTTTTCATGGAAAACATGAAATTGTCTGGGTGACCCCAGACTTTTGAACAGTAGTGTACATAATGTTCTTGTTCAGGGAGGAAACATGGAAAATGTCCTATCATGTGAGGTGTAGAGTACAGCCCCAGACCTGGTAGAAGACGGCTCCGTCAGGGATTTCACCGGGAGGTTTGTTCATGTCCAGCAGGACCACCGACAGCCCCTCACCCACCAGCTGTCTGCCCAGCCTGAAGCCGAAGTACCCGCCTCCCCCCGTCACCACCACCTTCCCCCTGGAGACACCCCGGCCCAGCGCCGCCTCCTCCCCCAGTCTGGAGGCCCAACACTCGGGGTTGCTGCACGTGGCCGCCGTGGCCCCGTTGACCCGGTGCCGGACGGCCGGGCCGGACGCCACCGCCGGCGCCGGGTGGGTGACCCACGGCTGATGGGTGAGGTGGGGGAGGTCATGCATGTGGTGGCCGCCGCCCTGCAGATGGCAGAGGGGGACGGTGTGGCAGGGAAGCTGCTTCAGCTGATACAGAGAAGCTCCAGAGTCACTCATGTTGGGACCACACAGCTCCATAGATGTCCTGCTGAGCTGAAAACAGACAAATTAACCCTCCTGTTATGTTGCACATCAAATGGACCTATTTTAAAGTGGAAACAATCTTAAAACTAATTGTTAAAAGTAATTTTTTGGTATGAAACTTCTCCTGCTTGACTTAATAAGTGTAAACAACATATAAAATGGTTCATTTCACGTGTGGGTCATTCCAGAACTGGAGGACATTTGGGCTTCAAATGTCTGAAAAATCAACCTTCTCTTTTCCAGTTTTCTGCTCCATATTCATCAATAATAGGTATTGATTGGCTCAGCTTCCACATCAATGGTAGCATTTTTATTCCATGTTTTCTGTGTTGTTTGCTAACCCTACTCTAATCACAGTAACAGGGTTGCTAATCCATGCTAATGTGATCTTTTTCTCAGCAGTAGAAGCTAGATATTTAGCTAGCTGTTACTGCTGACCAAGAGGACAAACTGACTGATGGAAAACAGTCCAAAGAATGAGTCTGATCCTGATAATATGAGGTAGAGGGAGACATTCAATCAAGGCTGACAATGGGATGAAAAGATGGAAAATAGAAGAGAGGACATAGCTTTGCTCTACCCATTCTATAGGAAAACTGTTTGATGATGATAATTCCAGCGTTTCATGTGATTCACTGTTTTCTTCTTCTTTCACAATTTAACTCCTGATGCCTGAATTTATTTACAATTAAATTTTTAAAAAAAAACTTTTGCATGTTTTTGCTCTCCAGCCGATGCTAAAATAAATGGAGATTGTTAATCTATTATTATCTATTTTTTGTACATGGATTATTTGAAATTTGATGGGTGGGATGTGAAATGTCCTCCAGTTCTGGAATGACCCTCATTCAGCCTGAACAGAAGAAGTGTGTTCATTTAACAACATCCCTCCATGATAAGAAAAAAAATTCAAATTGTAAAATAATTTTAAAATAAAATCTATGTCATTAAAACTATTGTATTTTATAAGCAGGTCTTTAAAATTGTACATTAAAAAATGCATTTTTCATGAAAAACAAGTGAATTTTCCTCATTGAACTGTGATCTGTGAGAGATAAAGAACACTGCTGCAGTAAATATTAACAGTTTTTAATGGGGTTAATAATGAGATATAAACAATGTTTATTGGGATTTTGTGGATTAAACATGACCCAGGAAGAGGACAGCTAACATTTCATTCAATCATGGGAATTATTTCAGACATGCCACAGGATCATAAATACACAAAACAAAACAACCAAATTTAAAACCTAAAATAATGTCTGAAAACAGCAGGATGACGTTACACGTATTAGCTTATATGTATCTGGCTGCTTCCTGTTTATATCAGACCTCATATTTTTACAGCTCTTTAGAGACTCCAGAACACATTTACTGTTGCACATTATTCTGTTTTTCAGATAATTGTTCACAATTGTCCTCATTTTGACCACTCTTACTTATAAACTTCTGCATGGAGCTACTAACTAGCAAATGCATTTTTAAATTGAACATTTCTTCTTAATTCATAATTTGCAGTTTGTACTAAAGTTTGACCATAAAGAATCACCTGAACCTGTCTCCATCACAACCTTCAGAATCATTTTATACACAGTTAACCCTCCTGTTGTCTTCATTTACGGGCACCAAAAAATATTGTTTCCTTGTCTGAAAAAAAATCCAAACATTCAGCAAAAAAAATTCCCCAAATTTTAGAAAATTTGCAAAACCTTCAGTAAGAAGTTTTTTGTTTTGTTTTTTAAATCCCCCAAATTTGGTAAGAAAATTCTTGTAAATATTTTCAAAAAACGCATAAAAATCTTCCCAAAAATCCTGAAAATATCTAAAGTGATTACATTATATCAGTAAAACTTCTAATATTTTCATTAAGAACATTCAAATAAAAATCAACCAAAATCCAGCGAATTTTCCTGGATTTGGTTGATTTTTTTTTTTTGTGAATGTTCTTAAAGAAAATTTTTTTAACATTTCTTTTTTTCCACCAAAAAATGTTCAAAAATATCCCAAAAATGTTGAAAATGCGGACATCAGAAATTTCACTGTGAATTTTTTTTCCTCCCTATTTTCAAGCTTTAAAACGGGTCAGTTTTGACCCGCAGGACGACATGAGGGTTAACAGACATTCATCCTTTTGCATCTAGAAATGTGACCTCGACTACAAACTGCTCTCTGTAAGAAGCCAAAAAATGTCAGAAATCTTTAATAATGTGATTTTCTTTCAGACCAGTGTATAAAATATTCACACTATGAATAAATGAACTGTTAAAAAAAATGCAATAGAAGATAAACCATAATATTTTTATGGAAATATTCAAATAAAGCATCTCAGTATGTCGCTTTAGTTTTTGAATAAATGAACTCAGTTATTCTCCAGAACTACATTTTTCAGCGAATTAAATTCCTAAATATCAGTTCTGTGGATTTTAAAGTTTAAGAAAAACACTTTTTGCTAATATTTTACTTGAAAAATTTGCCTCCGCTGTGTTTGTCAGTCATAAATCCTTCATACACGTCAGACTAAGCTACATTTTCCTCCATAATTTTAAAGGCTCCGGTTGTTTAATCCAAACTCTCCTGGTTCCAGTTTTAACCCAAACCAGTCCAGCTCCTCTAAACTAAAGCTTAACTTACCTTTTTACTGCTTCTGTCCTGTCACATCCATACCGGGGCCGACTGGCTCCTGAAATAACCCGGTCTGTCCCCTCTCCGGTCCCTCCCGGTGACTCACCTGTCGCTCACCTACAGATCGGTTCTACCGTAAAGTCTGGACGCAGCGCGCACACCGAATCCGGAGGGTCAGGAGGAGGAGCAGCTGGACGTTTTCACTTTGTTTTCCTTTTAATCAGCGGTTGGTTTGCTTCTTATGGGAACTTCAGGTGGTGGTTAGATCAGTTTAAATCTCTGGTTGGGACAATTAAACCCAAATGAAACCCCAATTAAACCCTATTCAAGCCCTAATTAAAGGCCTAATTAAATCCCCAATTAATGCTCCAATTAATGCTCCAATTAATGCTCCAATTAATGCTCCAATTTAAGCTCAAGCAGCTGAATAAGGTCATATCTGGCCATATGTTCTAACTTTGCTCCTGCACCTTTATAACCCAGTGGAGCTCCAATTAGCAGAGCTCTAACAAGAAAAGCACTCAGAGTTCAAAGCATTCATTTCCCCATATGGCATTGTTCATAGAAATGCAGCATTTGTTTATTAGTTATTGATGATCAGAAATCATGACAAAATAGAATGTGTCCATTTAATATAGATGTACCCACAAACAAATGACGTCAAGCTGAGCACAGGTTGTGTGTTATGCATGTGTACGTTTTCTACAGATACCCAATCGAGTGTCCTAAATATGTAGCAGGCGACAGGAACTGATGAGACTCAGGAACACCCCCACAATTTAATCAGTGGGTCCTTGGATCATTTCTGATGGACAAGTCCAGATAAGTCTGCAGTGGTAGATTTGTAGTAGGATCGCAATCATGTGATCGTCAGCAGGCAGCTGACGTAGTGTTCACTTGTTGTCATGGTTACAGTGACACTGTGCTGCTATCTCACAATGATACAGGAATCTTTAACAAATCTGTGGATCCAGACTATAAGCCGCGTCACTGCCAAAATCTAATCACTTAGTCTTTGTGTCATTTCTGACCTTCCCTGAAAATTTCATCCGAATCCGTTAGTCTGTTTTTGAGTAATGTTGCTAACAGACAGACAGACAGACAAACCAACGTTGATTGTCACATAACTCCACTGCGTTCCTTTGTGGAGTTATTAGCTCTAATTAACAGGAGCGGAGCTGAGGGGGGTCCAGGAGGCCAAACTACCGATACTATAGGTGTCACTCTGAGGCTGCACCTGATTGGACCATGCTTCACTTCCTCTCCCTGATCCAACATGGCGGCTCATTTAGAAACCTTAATTGAGAAAACGGTTCACCGAAATGTGTTTCTGAAAGCGTTCAAGCTGAGAAGCCTTCAGTCTTCATTTATATCCATGCTTTAAGTGTTTTCAGACTTTTCCTCGACCCTCCTCTTTTGCATAAAGTGACTTCAACTTTATGCAAATTTTTGTCAGAATGCTACCAGAATGCTTTGCAGGACATCCATCCATTATCCATCCATTATCTATACACCGCTTAATCCTCACTAGGGTCGCGGAGGGGGCTGGAGCCCATCCCAGCTGACTCGGGCGAAGGCAGGGGACACCCTAGACAGGTCGCCAGTCTGTCGCAGGGCTACATATACAGACAAACAATCACTCACACATTCACACCTACGGGCAATTTAGAATAATCAATTAACCTCAGCATGTTTTTGGACTGTGGGAGGAAGCCGGAGTACCCGGAGAAAACCCACGCATGCACAGGGAGAACATGCAAACTCCATGCAGAAAGATCCCAGGTCCGAGCTGGGACGTGAACCAGGGATCTTCTCGCTGCAAGGCGAAAGTGCTAACCACTACTCCACTGTGCAGCCGCTTTGCAGGACAGCTCATGTTAATTATTTTTCTCATGTTTATTGTTATTGATACTGAAACTCCAGTTAAACCAGTTCAAACATTTTCTATCAATTTGTCACAACTAGTTTATCTTTATTGCCTTTTTTCCCATAACAGCTTTATAAATGGTGATTTATTGTTTGTAAATGGAAAGAATTAATTGTGATATGCATTAAAAAAAAATACAAAAATTCAGCCGCAGTGGGAGCACATTTAGTCATTTTAACACTATTAAAACTTTAAATTGTTGGATTTTGGGATGTTTTCTGCCAGTTTTCCTGCTCATTCAGCTCCATTGTGTTATTTGTTGTGGTGGAAACGTCTTCAGGTGATCAGAGTTCAGGCGTCAGATGAAGATGCGTCTCTGACATGACAACAGGTAAACAGCAGTGGCTTCCTGAGCCCAGCGTTTCAGCAGAGGACAGAAATAGAGGCTTCATGTTTTATTTAGCAGGCGGCAGACAGACTGCCAAACCCGAGCTGACAGCTGAATGCACTGCGCGTAATTAAAGAGGGGAAAAGAAAGTCTTAAGCAGCTGCCAGATGACAGGAGCTCACTGCTGGAGGAGCAATTTGGAGATGAACTGCAGCAAACGATGGGATTAAAGTGCACTCCCTAATGCACTTCCCTGTTTTAATGGAAGGAATGATGTGTTGATTGCAGCCAGCAGAGGTCATGTTGTCGCACAAATGTGTTTCCTTGAGGGAAAATTCACTCGACGTTCTGGCAGGTTGACTGATATCGTGCCTTCTGACTGTCTTTATTACAAAACTGGTTTTAAGAATCAGTGATTCCTCTCAGCATGCGACTGTGACGGATGCTGCAGTTTCATTCCATGCATTCCATCAGCTTCTTTCTCCCACAGTGCAGAGGTCCCGGTCCAGATGTGTTGTAGCTCCACAGCTGTAGCAGCAGCACTTTGCTCAGGTGCAACGACAACAAACACAAAAAAATGTAACCTCTGCTGTAAAGTGGACCATAAAACACAAACTAGATCTGCTTCCTGTTCTGTGTGATAAAAGGCTTGAGTTACTCCCTCATTAAATGTTGCCCAGCGCAGCCATGAATCTCATCTCATCTTATCTTGTCTTATCTTATCTTACCTTACCTCATCTTGTCATGATCTATCTAATCATTATCTATCACATCTTATCCTATCGTTATCTCATGTCATCATTAGCTCATCTCATCTAATCTTATCTTATCTCACCTCATCTTCTCTTATTATTATCATTATCTCATCTCATCTTATCGTATTATCTTACCTCATCTCATCACTATCTATCTTATATATTATCATTAACGTACTTCATCTTATCATTATCTATCTCATCTCATTGTCTATTTCATCTTACCCTATCTTTATCTCATCTCATCTTGTCCTATCTTCATCTCATCTCATCTTATTATCTTACCTCATCTCATCATTGTCTATCTCATCTTACCCTATCTTTCTCATCTCATCATCATCTCATCTCTTTCTATCTTATTTTATCATTATCTTACCTCATCTCACCATTATCGATCTCATCTTATCCTATCTCTATCTCATCTCATCTCATGTCATCTCATCTTACCTTATCTTATTATTGTCATTATCTTATCTCATCGCATCTTATCATACATCATCTTGTCCTGTTTTTTTCTCATCTCAACCTTTCTCATCTCATTATTATCTTATCTTATTTAATCTCTTCATTATCTTATTTTTATCTCATCTCATCTTATTGTATTATTTTCTTAATGTAACATTTGCACAAGCCTGCTGCAGAAATTCAAACCTCCAGTAAATATAAAACAAAAACAAAACAAACAACAACAAACATCTGAAAAGTGACACAGTGGATGCTTCAAAGCAGAGCGAGTGGATATGATATAAAGACTTTTCAACACGTTAACTGAAACCATATCAGATATTTTAGACTGAAGCCTATTTTAGACATGATAGCAAAAGTTCTCACTTATTATTGTTACAGCAGAATCAACAGAATTCATCCAAAATTAATCCTTAAAAAAAAGAATATTTTGCGCATCCATTGAGTAAAAATGCAGAACCGTGGACTCTGTGAGCCTGTGAAGCTGCTTTTTATTTGTTGAGTTCAGTCACCAACATAGGCTCTGACGTCTCTTATTGCAAATGTGTTCATGTAGTTCAATGCCAATGTATTGGTTTGGAACAGCAGGGGGCGCCACATGACAGCTTTTAAAATCACTGTGAGCCCTCAGACACTGCAGGTTACCTTAAAGGTCAAAGATGTTTTCTGTTCCTGTAAATGCATCGCACAGTGGGAAGACATCCTGCAAGTTGGGGATGTTTCTGAAACAGGTAAACACACAGAGGTGAGTGTTTTCAACCTGCAGACCTGGAGGGAAAAGGATGGAGATGGATGTCATTGTTCAGAAGAAGAAACTCTAGTGAGATTCTGAGCAGATGAGAAGAAAACAGCTGCAGCAGGTGTCTGAGAACCTGCAACGAAGAGCCGTCAAAAGAACATAAAACTCCTGAAAACACTCAAACTCTCATGCTTCCTCCCTCTCAGAAAACAGCGTCCCCGGTGGGTGGAAGGTTTTCTGAGAGGGAGGAAGCATCATTTTTCACTCAGACTGATCAAACCTGTCAGAGAGAAAAGAGAGCAGCGTGGAGAACGCTGACAGCTGAGGAGATGACAAACTCTTCAGTAAAATGCAGAAAACGTGACCAAAACGTGGAAATATGTCACTAGCGACTGTTAGCTCAGCGTTTGAACTCATCGAAATAGAGCAACATCCTTCAGAGGAAGTTAAAATAAAAAAGATGCTGGCAGGTGTTTTTCTGTTGAGTGGATTAGTCGTTTCATTTCACGGTCATTTCAGTAGCTGTGAGGTCAAAGCAGCTCGAATAAATCAATTAGTTCCCCAAATCACTGCTGTGATAAACTGGGAGAGGAGATGGTGGATCCATTTTATTTATCAAATGTACACGATAAAAGCATAAAAGTTATCCTTGGTGGTCCCTCTCCTGACCTACATATTTAATACATGAAGATGAAAAGCTGCTGCACTGCAGAGACGAAGACGGAAGTGTTCCTCAGCGACCTTCACTCAACCTCAAACACACAGGAGGAAATTACAATCAGCCTCTGGCCAGATTCCTGCTGGCGAGGCCAGAAATCAGCTTCCTGGAAGAAGCACATACACTACTGTTCAAAAGTCTGGGGTCACACAGACAATTTCATGTTTTCCAGGAAAACTCACACTTTCATCCATGTCCTAACATAACTGCATGAGGATTTTCTAATCATCAATGAGCCTTTCAACACCATTAGCTAACACAATGTAGCATTAGAACACAGGAGTGATGGTTGCTGGAAATGTTCCTCTGTACCCCTATGGAGATATTCCATTAAAAATCAGCTGTTTCCAGATAGAATAGTCATTTAGCACATTAACAATGTCTAGACTGGATTTATCATTCAGTTAATGGTATCTTTATGGAAAAAACTGTTTCTTTCAAAAATAAGGACATTTCTAAGTGACCCTGAACTTTTGACCAGGAGTGTATATATACACTCCTGGTCAAAGTTTTAGAACACCCCAATTTTCCAGTTTAACACTAGAAATTATGCATGTTAATGTTTCATTGTACTCTGAAAGGAAATTATAGAGCAAATAAACAAATGAAGTTGAAAAAACCCCAAACTGTATTCTAAACTTTTGACTCATCAAAGTACCACCTTTGGCAGATATAACAGCTGAACACACTCACCGCATTCTTTCCACAATGGAACTCAAAAATTCTTCAGAAAGTTCTTCCCAACTCTGTTGCTGAAGTTCCCATAAATGTGTGGCTCTTGTAGGTTGCTTTGATTCACTCGTCTGTCCAGTTCATCCAAACCAGCTCAGTGGTGTTTAAATCTGGAAACTCTGCTGCCACTCCATGTTTTCAAGCAAGGAACATCCCAGAGGGTTCTGCATGGTGCTGCAGAATGCTGTGGTAGCTGTTTAGTTTCAGGGTTCCTCTCACTCTGTACAAGAAGCAACCCTGGATCCAGCAGAACAGCCTCAGACCATCATGCTTCCTCCTCCAAGTTTGACAGCTGATGTCACACACTGAGGAACCATCCTGTCTTCTACTCCACGGTGTACAAAAATCCTGCGTGATGAATCAAAGATTCAGTCCATAATACCTTCTTCCAGTCTTCAGTAGTCCATTGGTGGTGTTTCATTGCTCCTGTCAGTCTTGATACATGATTTTATTGGTTTTTCTTTACTTTAAACAAAAACAGTTCCTTTATCTCATATTTCCCTCAAATCATTGGTGCACGTCTGACACTAATGGCAAACCAAAATGGAAAACTCTGTATTTTAGACAGAAATGTCAAAAGTAATGTCAGTGTGACTCCACCGCTGATGGATTTTGGAGGCTATCAGCTGATGTGGCCGGTCAATGGAGCTCAGAGATAAAGGAGAGAAACTGAGTAAATGACAGACGAGCACATAATTCCTCAGAGGCTTCAAGGACAGATAAAATAGGAGGCCGGTTCCTCCTGCACAGAACCAGAGCTTCATCAGCTCCAGTCCGCTCACATTAAAACAACCAGAGAACATGACATTTATTAGCTTTATTTCCTAATAAGTTCTATCTGCAGTTTATTAGCCGAGCCTCCTTCTGGTTTCAGGCAGTATTTCCTAAACCCCGACTAGCAGCAGAAACCGGATCGTAGCAGAATCTGACAAACAGATTTTTCTCTGAGCCTCTTCTCGTCGAGGTCAGATTCTCGATCAATATTTGGCAGAATACCCTTCAATCCATCGCACCAGAACCAATCAGCCGGGCGGCGGATGGAGGTGAACGGCTTTCTGTAAAAGCTCTGCATTCATCAACAGGATATGGAAATAAACAGAGAATGACAGAAAGCTCAAGACAAGGAGAGGACAAACAGGATTACTGCGGCGTCCTCCAGTTGTCCTCCGAGACCCAACAGCAGCTCCAACATCTCAGCGTTTCAGTTTGTCTGAACTGAGACGCCTTTTCACCTCATTAATCATAGAAAAACAATATTTTCTTTGTGTATTGTTCTCTTAAAAGTAGCTACAATCTCAGCATTTTGGGGAAAAGTGTAAAATAATAAAATACTTTTTGTTTGTGAAAAATAACAAAATTAACGACAACCTCCTTAATTCTGTCCATATGGAAGGTCAACGCAGCCTGTTAGAAAAGCAGAAATGCCTTAAACCTGCATGTTTTCCACCAACCAGCAGGGGGCGACTCTTCTGCTAAGTAGATTATATAGAAGTCTGTGAGAAAATGACCCTGATTTGCTGCCTCAGTAAACATCCTCTTCATGAGTTTATGGTCTGAATTACTAGCTTCAGTGTAGCATGATGCTAATTTAGTAAATTTAGGAGTGTTTATGAAAATTGTGAATCAGGATTTTTTTTGCATCTTTAAGGTTTATTGGGAGGATGGCAAAGGTTGGATTCGTTGAACGTCTCAGTTTTTAATCTGAGGACAGCTGACTGCAGATCAACCTACTGCTCATTTTATTCCTGTCTGACTAGACAAAACCTATTAGAAATATTATTCAGCTTCACCATTATGTAATGTTTTGAAAAAGCTCACATTTTTGAATTCCTCTCGCCTCCTACAGGCTATTCTCATCTCTTGGGAGCCTTCAGATAAAGAAACAAGCTCCTCTTCTTTCTGCATTATCACAACAAACCAGTGTAGTCGTCTCTGGAGCCACACATCCCCGATGACTCGTCTAAAACAACACGAGAGCCTCATCGAAACAGACATTAATACCCTCGTGAAAATAAACGGTGGAGCCCAGCAGGTCTGATGCTGCAGCAACAACATCCTCAGCAGCCGAGGACTGGATTCATTAGAGGTGAAGATAAAAAAAACAGAAGAAGCAGGAGGAGAGTGTTTCTTCTGACGAGGTCATCGTCCACAGACAGATAATAATAATTAAAATCAGAATAATTCAAATGAATCCGTCACGACTTTTTCTGCCGCAGCTCTACGGTCAGTTTGTTTTGTTTTTGGAGCAGGAAACATTAATCATGAAAGTTCAAGAGTCACGTTAGAAATAAAAGGTGAAAATCTTAGTCGGACAATTTGTTTTTCTTCAGAACTTTCAATCATTTCAAGCTATTCCTCAGTGGAATGAAGTACATGTGTAGTATGTTAAACTTTATTTAATTCTAACACATTCAGATGAAAATGCAAAATGTTATCAACAGAGAAATTATGATGAATTATTATAATTTAAGACAATTGATCCACAAGCTACTGATAAGTAAATAAAGTAATAAAAACTATTTGCATCCTTAGAAGTGCAAGATATAAACATTTTTGCATTAAATAATAAAATATGAATCATTCTGCACAGTAAATCATTTTAATTTTGGTTTTTTTTGTACATTTTGATGCTAAAACATTTGCAAATTTGCTCTCTGGTAGAATTTTTAAGGGACTTTTTTTTTTGCAATGAGAGTGTTTCTGCATTTTTTATAACTATTTTTATTTCAGTAAAAGCTCCAGTTTTGGTTTGTCACTAATGAAAAAAAAAAAAAAAACAGGACTGCAGATGACACTGACTCTGAAAAACATTGATCTTAATAAAAGCTCATAATCTCCAGATATCGATCAGTTCTTGGAAGGAAACATCCACCAATGAACCTGGCAGCTGCTATATGAGTAAATAATCTGGTTATGCTTCTCTGTTCAGTCCAGCAACAATAAACTGATCTGAAATGTAAAGTCTGACTTATGTTTGGTGTCGTATGTGCTTTTTCTCTGGTTCTCTCACTAGAAATATGAAATAAAATCATCCCTCCTTTGACATTAAACCATGCGTAGTTGATATAAAATAACTGACAAATTAGTTTTAATCCAATATGTAGCTTCCATATACTGATTTATCACAATATTTCCTTCTAAAATGCCATTTATTTGCTTTAACAATAAATAAAACATTCTTGACTCGTCTCGTTGCAGTAAAATTATTCTGAAAATGGTCGAGATGTGGTGTCAGACAACAGAAAACAATAAATAATTCCATATTTATCCATTTAAAAGACATTTTTTTGAAGTTGCATTTATGGGACCTTTAATCAACGAAAAAATAATACCAGAAAAAGGAGATTTAAATTTCTTTTCAACTGTTTTATTTGAGATTCAGTTTGGTCATCAGGGGGGCGGGACAAGAGAAAAATGTCATTTTAGAGGGAACTCCAGACTTATTTGGTTTTTTAAAAATATTTTCAAACATTCTTTTCTCCTTTTTTAAAAAAGATTTGGCCTCAGGACAAGAACATTTACACAACAACTGCATGTTTTAGCATTTTGTACATGGATTATTTGGCATTTGATTGGTGGGACGTAAAATGTCCTCCAATTCTGGAAAGACCCAAATAAAAACAAAAATGTGATAAAATAGTTAACTAAATAAAGCTACACACTGAATTGGACTAAACTTAAATCCAGAAACGAATCAAAATAGGACTCAGATGCAAAAACAAGAGTTCAGGAGGGGACATAAACTGCTGCTGCTGCTCAGGTTTCAGTAGAAGAAATGCTTTTCTTGCAGCCCTGCGATCGGTCTTGGCCTCCGCTTCAGCTTTTCTTGCCTTGGCAGCAGGTTGACTGTGTGATGGATGCTGACGGGCAGCAGACAGACGTCCATCTGGGAGGCAACATCGCTGCTGCCTCCACCGCCCACTTCCAGATCAATCAATACCGAGCTAAAGTTAGCATCAGCAGAAGAAGCCCCGAGGCTCAGAGGCACGTTGTAGTGGTTCAAACCGCACTTTTCCTGCTTGTATGGGCCTTTTTCAAACACGTACATCCTAAAATATCTGCATGTGCATGGACGTTAAACCCAGTTCATCGGAAACGCAAGATATCACATTATTAGTGTTTTTAAATGAAAATGCGCCTTTTATGTTGACAGATAAATGACTCTATCATCAGCAGGTAGCACAGAGAGCTGGAGGCCTCTCGTGAGCAGATGGCGGCCATATTTCCCTCTAAGTGCACTTGGCAGCGTTTGGACACAATAATCCATCTCGGCGAGCGGAGGGACGCCTCGCTGCAGCCCAGAAACATCCACGGGAGCAGCTCGATGCTCGCATTAGCAAATAAGATGTAGAAGTCTGTGCCGCTGCTGAATATCTGCTGAGAATTTCTCCCTCCGTCTCCTCCACCCACACAGCTTATGTCACGTTGAGGCACCTGTTCGCGCGCTGCAGTGAAAGAAAGAAGGTTTGTTTGGTTGAAAGCTGCTTCACGGTGCTGCTCAGAGATCTCATTTGTATTGTTTTGAATGTATTAAACCAAAAGCTCAGTTCAGTCTAAACCTGACGCACAAACGTTCAGCAATAAAACTACAAATAAACATGGAGCAGCTCGTTAAATGATGCAGAATTAGAGAAGGATCATTGCTTCATTATGCAACACTAACCACACTGAGCTCCCAGCAGGAAAAAGAAAGAAATCAGCTAATCACATCAGTCCTATTGCAATAATCCGTCACCATGGCGCCAACGGCTGCTTCCCAACAGTTGGACGATCCTCATGAAGTTTCTAATTAAACCTAATCGAGGTCTGGATAATAATCCTGGAAATCACTTCTCTGTCTGTTTTCTTTCGTCCTGAGTAAACGCATTAATGCATGTAGTTAATGATGCCCTCCTGACGTTTTTAGCAGATCTCACCTCCATCTGGACTCACGTCAGCGTCGATCTGTCCTCCAATAACTCACTACGGAGCATCGAAGTCAAACTGAAAATCCGTGAGTCCTGGAGGATCCGTGCACAAACGCTGCGAGAAATAAGGAGGAAATTGGAGCAAAAACACCGAAAGAGCATCAAGTAGAGCTGGACTGTTTTCTGTTCAGTAGAGAAGAATCTCTGCAGCTTTTTGTAAAGTTAGAAAGCTCTTTACGTCAAGTTTCCTACATGGGTCATTCCAGAACTGGAGGACATTTGGCCTTCAATATGTTTGAAAAATAAACCTTCTCTTTTCCAGTTTTCTGCTCCATATTCATCAATAATAGGTATTGATTGGCTCAGCTTCCACATCAATGGTAGCATTTTTATTCCATGTTTTCTGTGTTGTTTGCTAACCCTACTCTAATCACAGTAACAGGGTTGCTAATCCATGCTAATGTGATCTTTTTCTCAGCAGTAGAAGCTAGATATTTAGCTAGCTGTTACTGCTGACCAAGAGGACAAACTGACTGATGGAAAACAGTCCAAAGAATGAGTCTGATCCTGATAATATGAGGTAGAGTGAGACATTCAATGTGATGAAAATATGAGCAATAGAAGAGAGGATATAGCTTTGCTCTACTCATTCTTTAGGAAAACTCTTTTAGGAAAACAGCCATGCCTGTTGTACATCCTGGCCAAATTTCAGTTCTGTTGGAATTACCCTGTTTGAGTTTATAGCTTTTAAAAATGTACAAAAAAAGTTCTAAAATCGTCTAAGATATGTCACATGATTCCAAATGGCCGACTTCCTTTTGTGCTCTAGGTATGGTTGTCAATTACATTTTTGCACATCATGACGAGTTACTTTTGCCTACCAAATATCACAGCTGTAGGTGACACATCCTGGTTGTAGGGCTTGTTTGAATTTATCCATTTTGGCTCACACATACGCAAGTTTAATAAAATATCAAATTTCCTGCTGGTCCTGATGTGTGTGCAAAGTTTCACGCGCTTTTAAGAATTTTTAGGCCCTCAAAATTACGATTCAATAAACAGGAGAAAAAATAAAAAGAAGAAACCCTTTGGCATCAAGAGGGTCCTACGCATCTTTGGGGCTCGGACCCTCAACACAGTGATTAAATCAACCGTTCACCTGCTGTGTCAGTTTGAGCTGCAGCTTCCTGTTTGTTGTTTATTCAACCAGCATCATCCTGCAAAAACACAACATTTGCAGAAACGTCACCAGCAGCTGATGTAATGCTGCCTCATGTCCGATCAAATATTCATCAGCACATTTTTTTTCTGCAGAGAGCCGAACGCCTGCGACCTTCTGAAACCCTGAATGGAAGCAGCGCTGCAGGTCACCAGCAGGCTAATGGAGCCGCAGCAGCTTCTTATCTGCAGCTGCACAGAAAATGACAAATAAACGCAGGAACCAAATGTACGACAAACATGGATGTAAAGATGGATTATGGTGGACTTCCTTCATGAAAATCAAACACTGCAATTGAGAAAAAACAAACAAAAAACAGCATCCCGGGTTTTAATCGTGCTGAAGTAGAGCTTTATTACTGGAGCAGTGAAGGTGTTTGTGGTAATTAGCAGCAGAAAGAACCTGAGAGGGGTTTTCTCTTCAGCTGACAGGCATAGAAACTACATATGTATCCTGATTATTTCTGGCCGGATGCAGAAATAAAAGAAGACAAACACTCAGAGAACAGTTCTCCGCCAAGGCTGCTCAGTCGTATGATTTCCAACGGATGAAATCTATAAAAAATTCATAGTCTGCAGCGATGGATTTGGAGACTTTAAGCCACACCACTGACAAAATCTAATCACTTGGTCCTTGTGTCATTTCTGACCTTTCCAGAAAATTTCATCCAAATCCGTTGGTCCGTTTTTGAGTAATGTTGCTAACAGACAGACGGACGGACGGACGGACGGACAGACAGACAGACACCCATCGTCACATAACTCTGCTGCATTCCTTGGCGAAGTAATAACAGTGATTGGATCAACCTTTACCTGCTGTATTAGTTTAAGTTGCAGCTTCCTGTTTGTTATTCTGCCAAGGAGCGTGGCAGAGTTATGGGACAATCGCTGTTGTGTCTGTCCATCTGTCTGTTAGTGACATTACTCAAAAATGAACCAACGGATTTGGATGTAATGCTCAGGGAAGGTCAGAAATGACACAAGGACGAAGTGATTCGATTCTGGCAGTGATGCTGTATCATTGTGAGATAGCAGCATGGTGTCACTGTAACCATGACAACAAGTGAACACTACATCAGCTGTCTGCTGACGATCACATGATTGTGATCCTAAAACACATTTTTTTCTGGTATGTTTGCTGCCAGATTTATAGATTTTTGTAGATTTTTCTGCCACTAAGACATTTGGCAGGAATGTTAACGATGCATTTTAACTATTTCTATCTCCTTTGTTTTTTTCATTTTTACTAGAAGTATGGGTTTTATAAATCCTTGTGTGACAGTTTTGTTGCTTTATCAGATGCTGTAAATCAGTCATACGGTGATATTGAACTAAAAGGTGGCGTATTCAGCGGGTTTCCTGGTTGCTGAGGCCAGTTAAAGAGAACACATTCCTTAAAATTACATTTTTTTTCACTCTGACATTTAAAGCCAATTAAGAGCAACACACATTTCACAATTATGTGTGAGAAAGGAACCTTTTCAGACGCTACTACTGATAACATCTCAGCAGATCTTCTCATCTGCACAAGATGCAGAATGTCGGACTGTTTCTTTAAAAGCTGCTGCTTCTTTTTTTATCCTGAAAATGTGACCTTTAAAAGGTTGCGATCAAAAGCAGAGCCAGAAGCTGCCACCAGGAATGTGATGATGGACTGATGGTTTTTTCCTCAACAATAACAAAACAAATCCTTCGGGATCTAATGTAAAAACAGTTAACACTTTTCTGCAGCTGCTCTGAGAATCGTAGGCGGTTTGGTGAATATTATTAGTTTTCTTGAGCTCAGAAAGACTGAAAACGATGGGATTTAATTAGCACAACCCAGATAATGCCTCCCCAAAATAGACTCCAAGGTCAGCGATGGGTGAGCTGACAAAGTGGAACCTTCAAACATCTGAAGGGAATTCTGTCTCAGTCATTTAATCGTGACGAGTTTGGTTCTTCTTCGCAGCAGGTTTGGGTCTGAAACTCTTTTTTTTTTTTCCAGATTTAACGAACAACTGGGCCACATCCGCACTCCGATATTTTAACCCTCCTGTTGTCTTCATTTACAAGCACCAAAAAATATAGTTTCCTTGTCTGAAAAAAATCCCAAAATTCAGCAAAAAAATCCCCCAAATTTCAGAAAATTTGTAAAACCTTCAGGAAGAAAATCCCAATAATTCCTTAAAAGCTTCTCTTAGCTGGATTTTGGTTGATTTTTACGTGAATGTTCTTAAGAAACATTTTTAAAATTTTTTCCACCAAAAAATTTTCAAAGATTTCCAAAAATGTTGAAAACGTGGACATCAGAAGTTTCACTGTGAGAATATTTTTTTTCCCCACATTTTCAAACTTTAAAATGGGTCAATTTTGACCCGCAGGACGACACAAGGGTTAAATACGCACAACACAGACGGTGTCAGAGTCACACACCCAGATTTCCTCTTTTTATTCAGTGATAAATAATTTCCTATGATCATAGGCTTTATGTGTAGACATCCGATCAAGGCAAGAGACAAATTAGAGGGCACACACGTTGCCACCATTAGAAAATAATAGCAGAAACAAAAAAACAATGAGGTAAGAAGTTCTCTTTTTTCTTTTTTATACATTTGTGGTGCTTCTATGTCTGTTATCTATACTGTTGAATGCACAGTGCTTCCTAATACAGAAATCCTGCCTCTTGTGTCTGTACATTATTAAACAAAAACAGGTCATGGCACGAGACGAAACCATCGGAGACGGGGCGCCGCCGAGTTTAGCCGGTTAGCGGTTAGCATCGTCAGAGGAGCTGAGCGGGAAATACGAAAAACTCTAAGACTTGGCGACGGAGCGGCTGTGATCGGCTCGACACACACACACACACACACACACACTTTCAGAGTGTCAGTAGCTTTTATGTTCCCATGGAAATGTAAAAAAGCTGCAAAAAATGGAAAAAAATTGTGGCTAAAAATATAGAAAATTCAAAAATGTATTTTGCGCAGCTAAAATACCATAAATCTGAAAAGCAGGAGAACAAAAGTTGAATTTCTTTATTATTTTACAAAAATGGGGAGAAAAAAATGGAATCAACATTTTGATGTATAAATATTGGGGGGAAAAAGCTTGTAGCTCTACCTACTAGAGATATTTTAATACTTATATTTTTATTTTATTTCCATATTTGTCTTTTATCTACATGGCCTGCAGTTCAGTCAAGTAGTCCGTGAATTTTTGGCTGCCGTTTGTATTTTTTTTTGGCTTTTTAAATATTTTTTATTTCTTTTTTTACAGAATCTAGTCAGAGGAGGCAGTATATTTTGGGGGATTTTTTTTAAATGATGCATGTAGAATAAAGTGATTTTGATTAAATATCATAATTTTATGCTTAGATTTGGTTAAGTTTCCACAGATAATTATTTCCCAGACTGTTGGAAAGTTTAAGAATTGATGATTCTTGTTATTTTTATTTATTTTTTTATTTATTATTTTTGATAAATAGTGTAAATTTGGTGGTTTTTAAATTATTTTTTACAGACAGCTTCTCTTTTAAAGCTGTTGGTGGGGTTTAGATTAAAAGGCAGAAATGGCGAAATTTCTACTGATTCTAAATGAGTAACATCTGGATTATGAATGTGACAGTTAACGTAAAGGGTTAAATTAAAAAAAAATCTATTTGGTTGAGAAATTGCTCCTTTAAGGTCACCTGTAAATAGGCTTTTTATATTTATGGAAAAATTTTATATCAGAGATGGAAGAAATTTTACTGGGTCGAATCTTAATTCTACTTTTTATCTAAATAAAAGAGGATCTGAAACACATTTTTTCAAGTTTTCTTCGACATAAATCTAGTAAAGGATCGTTCTTTCTTTCTTCCAGTGGTGTGAATTCCACCAAGCTCACAGCTCACGTGCTCCATTTCAACATATTTCCTGTTTACATCTCCAACAGGTTCTTCAAAATGTTATTCATGATTATTTTGATTAATATCAGATCACAATTTTTTCATTTTTTTTCTAATTTAGTCAGATTTTTGTCACTTTTACATTTGATAAACTGCTTTAAGTCCGTGTTGTGCTGAATTTCGTGCTAATGTACAAAGATTAGCATCAAAATAAGACTTTAAGTTGGTTTTCCTTCATCTGAATTCAGTGCATCTCCCAAAAGAGCAAAATACAATTAAAATTATACTCAAAATCTCTTGTTTAAAGAACATCAGCTTGTTGGAATAACACCAGAATTAACCAGTTTTCTCTAAATGCCTCCCGTGCAGTACGCTGGCTACTTAGTGGTCCATAGAGAAGTTTCTAATCCAGCAGCGAAAGAGTCAAATAAGTCAGATTTAGACGAGCTAAAACAAGCTTACAAGGTGCTTTTCTAAGAGCGGCGCGCATTTAAAAGGTTAATATTGCGGCAAATCCACTGTAAGAAGTCAGAATTTGTGATTGTGATTACAGTAGAATGCATTATTTTTACTCTTTTCACTGATTTGGGAGACTAGAAGCTTCTCTGTGCGCAGCTGATTGGCCGGTGAACTGCAGCCTGCATGTGAGGCGTTCAGGGAAAACTGGTAAATCGTCCGTCAACATGTGACTATGCAGCTTTACCAGTTGGTTATATTTGCTGTGGTGATTTATCTTAGTATGAAGAGACCAAAAACAACCTAAGACTGTGTTGAAAGTCTAAAATAATGAAGAGTGTAACTGGGAATGAAAATAATCGTCAGCTTTAATATGACAATTTATGCAGTGTTTGTATGTTTTGTTGTGTGTGTGTGTCGATCACAGAGCTCTCCAGCAGCACACTGAGGTCCAGCCCCACGCATGGACCTGACCTGCAGTCCCAGTGCACAAAACAAGACAAAAAAACCCAAACAAAACACTCCTGGCTCGCTGATTTACTGTCCGACGTTAACGGAGAATACCACCGACTTTCAGCATTCACGCGTGACTTTCACTACTGTTCAAACGTTTGGGGTCACCCACACACTTTTATTCATAACTGCACAAGTGTTTTCCAATAATCAATTAGCCTTTAGCTAACACAATGTAGCATTAGAATACAGGAGCGATGGTTGCTGGAAATGGGCCTCCAAGTAGATATTCCATTAAAAATCAGCTGTTTCCAGCTAGAATAGTCATTTACCACATTAACAATGTCTAGACTAGATTTATCATTCATTTAAATGTTATCCTCACTGAAAAAAAATTGCTTAAGGACATTTCTAAGTGACCCCAAACTTTTGAATGAGTTAAAGTTGCTCTAAACGACTTAAAGTTGACCTACTCTACTGTTCAAAAGTTTGGGGTCACCCAGACAATGTCATGTTTTCCATGAAAACTTCCACTTTTATCCATGTGCTAACATAACTGCACAAGGGTTTTCTAATCATCAATGAGCCTTTCAACATCATTAGCTAACACAATGTAGCATTAGAACACAGGAGTGATGGTTGCTGGAAATGTTCCTCTGTACCCCTATGGAGATATTCCATTAAAAATCAGCTGTTTCCAGCTAGAATAGTCATTTACCACATTAACAATGTCTACACTGGATTTATGGATCATTTAATGTTATCTTCATTGAAAAAAAATAAATAAATTTCTGTCAAAACATTTCTAAGTGACCCCAAACTTTTGAACAGTAGTGTGTGTAACTTCATGTTCTATTTGTAAATCTCAATACTGTCTGCTGGTCCACCTCAACCCCCCCCGAAACGTAACACCACATTCTCAGAAAATACTTTGAAAGGGCCACTGTGCACGCGGCTGCACTTAACAGAACTACTACAAATACAGGGTGTGTGTTCAGATGATTCTTCTTCTAAATTCACAGTCTTCTAGTTGTTGGATGTGATTCAGCGCGATGGGTTGAGCTGAGCAGGAGAGCCGTCTGCGCTCACTAATGCTTCTGGTCCATATAAATAACATTATGCACGGTCTGACACTGAGTGGCATTCTCCTCTCTGGTTCAGGGAGGCTCCCCCTCGCCACTACCTGCTCCTGGAGACGAGGAGGAAGAACACCTGCATCTTCCTCCCCGGTGAGCCGGATCACAGCTGCTCTCCTCCCCCAAACCCTCCCCGCCCCGGTCGGGACAACACACTTCAGTGAAAGGTGGCGGTGGTGGCTGTGGTGGTGGAAGGAAAACAAAAGAACACAAATTGTACAACAACAGAAGAACACAAAACTGAAAATAGCGAAGAGAAGCCGAGAATAGCGACAGGAGCGGCTGCGATGTGTGCTGAGGGCGGCGAGGCGGGCGGCCGGGAATCGAGTCGAGGAGCGGCTGCAGCGGTCCTCCACAAATGTGCGCCAGCATTGTGGCCACGGTTGCCATGGCAGCGGCACACGAAGCACCCTTTTCCAGTAGAACAACAACAGAGAGGCGGCCATGTTTTAAATCAACGGCGGCAGGGTGCCCTCTCCCGCTCCTCCACGTCCTGTTTTAGCGTCTTATTCATCTTTTAGAAGTTCCACGGTCCTGCGGTCCCTTGAAGCACAGACTTCCCCCACGTTTCAGGCTTCCGGCCAGAGTTTGTTGTTTTTGATTTTCAGTCATTGTGTGTTTTTGTAAATCCCATAAAATTTTCAGAGCCTCCCGAGTCAGTCCAGAGGCGAGCGCGGTGGAGTCCTCAGCCTGGGAGGCAAACCTTCCCTGCAAACAGCAGTCCGACTATGGTGAAGAAGATGGAGAGGACGAAGAGCACGTAGGACGAGCCCACCACCGTGTTGTTGGGCAGCTTGTACGGCTGACCTCCCACCTCGTTGATATAGAAGCCTATTGGGAAGATGAGCGCCGCCATGCAGAACAGGATCACTGCAGGGGAGAAAGAAAACAGCAGTTATACATCTGGAGTTCGTAGTTTCTGAATCTGAATCAGCTTTAAAGGCCAAATATGTACACAACTAGGGCTGAAACGATTCCTCCAGTTACTGGAGAAATACTAAAATTCCTCGAGGCAAAATTCTCTGAATGGAGGCTTCATTTAATCCACTACATACTAGACCCCAGGTTACTAACTAGTCCAGACCCAGACTTCATCCTATATGGACCTATAATCAATAAATTATGAGAGGATTTTAAATTTGACGCTTCTATTTTAACCGACGCAGCTTTTCGAGACTTTCAGACTTTCTTTATGTGAGTCGACTAAAACTAAAACCTCAGAGTCAACAGGTATGAAGGTGGTTTTCAACTTTCTTTGTTAACTCAGACTTTCTGCTTCAAACTCGTCACACAAACAGGAGCGTTTAACGATCATTTGACTCGGTTTCTGCACTAAATGAACCGATCACCAACAGGTTGTTTAAATGGAGAACAATGAGGAACATAAACATTTATGACGGTAAAAAGCTGCAACTGGAAATGATGTAAGAGAGGAATGCTGGTAGAAAACTGTTAAACATGCATTAATATATTTATTTTACCGATCAATGCAGCTGATTATTGATAACAGACAACAAAACTACCAAACTTCATATATCCAAACATGATATTGTATTGAAGTGCATGTAGGTCTGACACTGTCTCAGAATGAAGGAAATCATTTTAATTTGTGAACAAATCAAAGTGAAACTAAAGTTACTGATTGAATATTCTCTGTAATAAATAAACTAATAAACTGATCAGTCTTATTTGTGTTCTATCAGCTGCAGTAGCAGCAGTTTAAATGGACCAAACATAAAAACAGACGTATGTGATTTCTGCATCACCAACTAAATACATGTGGGATTCCCATGGCTTTAGTTTTAGTACAATATCCCTATACTACACCATATATATATACCCCTGTAGTACACTATATATGTACAATACCCCTGAACTATACTGTATGTGTATAATACACCTGTACTGTAATAACTGTAGAAAAAAATGAAGATATTTCTACATCTGAAAAAGAATATATATACAGAGTAGTGCCAAAAAGCAAAGAATACTGTTCATAGTGCAGGAATCCAGTACTGTACACGGAAAGTTAATAAAAAGTCAGCAGTATCTTAGCTGAGAATAAATCAGCAAGTAAAATGGATTTTAGGGCAAGACTAGTGTCAAGATTTAAGAAAAAAAAATCAATAAATGAAACAAAAAAGAGTTTGAACTCAGTGTTTCAGTCTTTGCTCTCGACACTGGTGCAGAAAATGAAACATAACCTCGTCAAATTCAGCAGGAAGCTCAAAGCGAATTCAATTTCAGCTCATTAGAGAAACAATAGTTCCTTTATAAAGGGCTCTGAAGGAACAATCACACAAAGACTCACAGCATTCAGCGTGACTCTGCCTCGTGTTTTACAAAGATGAGTGATAATAAATGGCATTTATGTAACTTGAATATTGTAGTATTTGTCATAAATTATATACAGGCTGTTTATTCATCGGAAAGGTCAGCTTTTACCCACTTTTGTTAATTGGAGTTTTATTCACTCAAGCTTAAGACATTTTTGTTTTTAAAATGCATAGATTCATTGCTTCTAGATTTGTAGTCCATTCTACATGGACTACAAATCTAAAGTTAACCAAACCAAAATGTAGCAGCGCATCTTTCTTTCTAGACTTCATGATCAGCAGCTGAAGATTGAAGAACTTTCTACTAGCAGGAGGTCAGACTTAAATGAAATAATCAAAGTGTGAAGGACAGAAACCACATTAGATCTCCTCTAAAAAATGCTTCCCCTTTCTGCAGGAACGACATCGAAAACATCAGACATTCAGATCTGAGCATGAACATCAATAGAAATTACAGTAATATTCCTCAATAGTTTGTGCAGGAACAACTTCTGCATATGTAGTATTTAATTTCTCATCATATTTTCACTTTGATGTCCAACATTGTGGTGCAATATTTCATTTTGTTCTTATTTTATGTCATTTTGCTAGTTTCTGAGCAAAATCTAGCACAAGAATTTCTTTAGGGATTAAGAATCTTTTCTTATATTAACAGCAGAAACATGAAAAGTGTGAAAATGCAGATTCACTGATAGATGAGAATAATAAGAGGTTAAAGTGTGGGGCGTTTCAAAATAAACTCTGAAAAAACAGGCATCTACAACCAAACAAATACAGAAACACACACGTCACTGCAGAGGTGTGTTGATCATCGGTGTGCAGCTCAGCAGCAAAAACCTGCTAAAATATTGATTAATGTGACGCTGGAGCAGCTTCGGTGATGATCATTAGGCTGTAAATGTGCTGAAACATTTCCTCGTTTAGAAGCTCTCACACAATGTGCTTAAATATCTGAGAAAACTCAGATTATCTTTTCCTTCTGTTGTTTGTTTTTTGAATTATCCATATTTCCGACAGCACTCGAAGGCATCGTTCCCTCAGCGAGCAGAATCTATATAAAGTTTGTGGATTATTTCTGAGTAAAATGGGATCATTATTAGCTCCTAACCTTGAGCTGAAAATAAACATACACTCCTCTAGCGCCGCTTTAGTGTCAGTAAATGTTTCTCAGCAAACAAACAAGCTCTTTATGCAGCATTTCTCCAGACGATTAAATCAGATTTCCAGCTTTGCAAACGGGCACGTCGCTGCTCGGTTTATCTGCTGCAAGTTTAATTCTGCAGAATAACGTGGAGGAAGCCATCTTGTTGTCGCTTCTTATCTCTGGATGTTATTAAGGTCCATGACTGAGAAGACTGAGGACTGAAAAAGCTTCACCAAGACATGCTCTCCTGGTGTTAGTCGCTTTAGGGAAGATAATAAAACACATTTCAGAGTTTATCCTGCACCGGAAAAACCACTGCACCAGATTTCATTTAAATATACACCAGAAACTTGCATGCAATAAAACCACGTTATGTACGGATACCGAATCACATGACCTAAATATGTAGTGGGTAGAAAACACAATTTAATCAGTTGTTCCTTGTAACATTTCAGATGGATTAAACTGATAAGTCCTCAGTGATGGATTTGCAGTAGGATCACAATCATGTGATCATCAGCAGGCAGCTGACGTAGTGTTCACTTGTTGTCATGGTTACAGTGATGCTGTGCTGCTATCTGGCAATGATACACAAATCTTTAAAAATCCGTGGATCCAGACTATATGCCGCATCACTGCCAAAATCTAATCGCTTGGTCCTTGTGTCATTTCTGACCTTCCCTGAAAATTTCATCCAAATCTGTTCATCCGTTTTTGAGTAATGTTGCTAACAGACAGACTGACAGACAAACCAACGCCGATCGTCACATAACTCCGCCGTGTACCTTGGCAGAGTAATAAACGCAGCATGTCATCAGAGGAACTTAACTTCTCCATAGATAGTAGAAGAAAAGAATGTACAAACAATGCAGCAGGATCAGATACATTACTATTTCTTGTCAAAACCTGCCGCCTACATTACCCAAAATGCAACTCAACCACTGACAATGCAGCCCCAGCATTCCTCACCTACAGTGCAAAGGTTTAAGTGGCTAAAAAGTTAAAAACTGCAAAAAAATAATGCAACGAATAGCTCTTATTTGTCAAAAAAAAAAAACTGAACACAGCAGCACCAGCTGTCCAGGCTAAACTTCCACTCAGACTGTGAATGTACCTGGCAGGTGTGTTTTTGGAATCCCCTCAGAGACCTTCAGGTCGTCTGAACTGTGATCCCAGACTGACTGCATGACATGGAGATCGCCACAGTGCACGTCTACATGTTCTGCAATTTGGACATTTGGAAAACCATAAATTTAAAATAATTTCTAGACCATGACAAGTTGTTTTGATCATAAAGTAAAATATTAGGTTTTTCACTGTTCTTTTGTCATTTTGTGACTCATTTTTGTAATATTTTGTCTTGTTTTTGTTGCTTTTTTGTCTGACTTTTGTCATTTGTCTCGTGTTTTTGTCATTTTGTGTTTCCTTTTTGTCTCACTTGTGTTTTTTGTCCTATATTTGTCATTTTGTGCTTTACTCGTTTTGTGTATCGTCTTTGTCATTTTGTTTCACACTTTTGTCATTTTTTGTCTCATTTTTGTCATTTTTTTGTCGCTTTGTAACTTTTTGGTCTAATTTTTTATCTCTTTTGTTTTGTTTCACGTCGTTTGTCGCATTTTTGTCATTTTGTTTCTCACTTTTGTCGTCTGACTTTTGTCATCTGACTTTTGTCGTTTGTCCCACGTTTTGTGAGAACGTTTGCGCTCACATTTCCCATTCCCTGGAATGTAAACACGCTGATTGGTGAGCTCTGAAATCAACCCCGGTGGGATCAATTAGCTCCGAGTGTCGACCGCATGCTGCGATGCTGCTGGTTAGCATGTGCTAGCAGCTAATCAGGAAGTCGGTGCCTCGGAGCTGTCACTAATAAGAAAGACTCCTTTCTTCTTCTGTTTCTTCTCCATAGATGTAAGAAAAGAGTCCTACAGAGTCCAGTTATGTAACACGCAGTGACAGCGAACAGCAGAACTAACCGTGTGACTCCTGAATGGCAGATCAATCGCTGCTCTTCTAATTAAAAATATCTCCTGCAGACGGATCAAAGAGCTTTTTCACTGTTTCTTTTGCTTTAGACCAGAAGTTCTTCCTGCAGCAGCATCAGTGCTCGCCGAAACTGCATTTTGAATTTGTTTTTAAGCAAAATCAGCACTCGTAGGCTATTAAATGCTCGGTTTAAATTATTCTGGTTATGTTAACAGCGTGTAATCCATTAGGAGGCAGCCCAAGGAGCTATTTTTAGCTTTTACCTTTTCACTTCACCTCACCGCCTTGCAGAGGTTCTCAGCAGCTTACGGATGATTTCTCTTGGTTTTTTTAAACCAGAATGCTGCCGTTAAAAAGCTAAAAGAATCTGCAGCAGTTCAGCAAGAGAAATAACTGTTCTGATAACAATAATCTGCCAATAGAATTAAGGAAAAATCACATAAAATCAGTTTGTTTGCAACATTACCTTTAATTTATGAGATCATCGCTTAACTGCTCTTACATTTCACCTGAGCAAGATTAACTGAGTGTGATTAATTAATAAACTGCTGTTTGTGGAGGCTGCTCACAAATAAAATCTCTGCCTCGTCTGACAAATAAACCAGTGAATAAAATGAATCACAAGTGAATATTTATGTCTTTCTGACTCCCGTCTGTTCAACCAGGCTGTGAGTGCTAAACGATATGGTGAAAGTTAAGCTAAAAAGCAGCCAAAAACACGCGGTTCAGCATTAAACATGCAAGCTTCACCAAAATGGAGTTAATTGAAGTGCACTTCATGGTCCGCTGTGTGTTTAAGCAGACGGATCTTTGCTCACCTGCTGTCGCTGGAATTGCAGCAGTAAACTAATAAATAGTAACAGCTGTTAACTTTGCACAGAAAACTAATCTGCGACTACTTTGACGACTGATTAAACACCAAAAAAAGCTAAATAATCTCCTGTTCCAGCTTTTTAAATGAGAGAATTTGCTGCTTTTCTTTGTCATATGTGAATTTTGTTTTTTAATTTTGTATTTTGCACAGCTGGTGGAACTAACAGATGCCACTTTAGGCTGCAGGAAATAGATTTTTTCACTACTTTCTAGACAAAAACTACTCTGGTGTACTCCACATTTTTGAAATTATTTCTTCACCACAGAGACAGACATGCAATAAATTCTAACCTGTGGTTTGTGTTCTAATCATTTCAATTTTATTCTCTTTTTTGCCTTTGTATCTGCTTGATAAGCCTTATTATTATGTAATTCGAATATAATGTGCCATAGACGCCCTCAAAATAACAAAAATTCATTACAAAAATGTTAAAACAATCCATGAGAGCTCAAAAACTGAAGCAGTGAAGTGATGAACGAGTAGATAGATGAAGTTACAGAAGTGTTTTCCATCATCTCCAATGAAGCCGTCTTCTGTAATTGCTGCCAAGATGATCTAATAAACACGTTTAATCTGCACCATCAACAAGAACTGAGACAGCCGCACTCCTCGTTAATGCGTGGTTAACGAGACCGATGCTCCTCGTTAGCCGCACTCATTGTCTCAGACGCCGCTGTGCATCATAAACATGTCGGATGATAAATAACGAGACGTGACAGAATGGAAATGCCAAAGATACGTCTGAGGTCATTTAGAGAGAGCAGATAATTATAAAGTATCCGATTTTCTTTAAATTTAAGGGTTCTCAAAAGGATGATATTTGACATAAGTGGCTCTCTTTTCTGAAAAAAATACATTTTTCATTCAATAAATTAATGTGAAAATGTGTTAAATTGCTTAAAAAAAAGAAAGAAAGAAAGAAAGAAAAAGACTACAGTTATGGTTTACTAAAGTGTTGGATTTGACTGCAAACCTGGATTACTGTGACCGTTGGGTTCTGGTTCACATTCTTGTGGATGGTTCTGCTTTCTTGCTTGTTTGTGTGTCAGATGTAGGGAGTAATTCGATTACTAAAATACCTCGAATTCCCTGAATGAAGGCTTCGTTTAATCCACTACATACTAGACCCCAGGTCAGTAACGAGTCCAGACCCAGACTTCATCCTATATGGACCTATAATCAATAAATTATAGGGGGATTTTAAATCTGACACTTCTATTTTGACGCATCTATCTATATGTACTACACCATATATGTACAATATCCCTGAACTGCACTATATATGTACAATATCCCTAATCTATACTATATATATATATATATATACAATACCCCTGTATTATACTACATATGTACAATACCCCTGTACAATACTATGTATGTACAATACCCCTGGACTATACTACATATGTACAATACCCCTGTATTATACTACATATGCACAATACCCCTGGACTATACTACATATGTACAATACCCCTGAACTATACTATGTATGTTCAATACCCTATAATAGTAGCCAAGGGTTCACTAAAACCTATCTGCACTGACATAACATCGAAAGTGTTCAGAACTGACAAAACTGAACGATGAATCCACCAGAAACGCTTTCACAATTTCAAAACATCATTTAATTGTGACGCCGCTTCATCTCGAGTGTCTCATTTTTGTTTTTCACACATTTTTTTTGGATCCAGATGACAAAACTACAACATTTTCTCCAGAAAATCTAACCTTTCCTGCAGCAAACACTCTAAAAGGGGTCTAACTAGGGTGACTGTACATGGGAATCTAACTAATTCAGAATAAGCTGTCTGTTCTTTATTATAAACAGAAGCCAGAAGGAGAAGACTTTTTTTTTTTATTTTGCAGCGTCGTTAATTAGCACTCACTGTTGCTGCATTGTCAGAGTCGTATTTCTGAAGACTCCACCCCTACAGATGACCCCGGTACCTTGGGGAAACACTGCTGGTGTGTGCATGTGGACACACAGAGGCGGGTTTGTGCCGGTCGTACAAAGCCGTCCATTCAGGTGCTGGTGGCCCGGAGCCAGTTACGCTACCGGCCGCCCACCTCCGCTCACCCTCATCACCTGTTAGAACCAACCAGCCCCGTCTCCTCGCTACAAACTAACTTCAGTCCTCATTCTTTACTCGTTCTAACACCTTCAGCTTTGACCTCTATGAACAGGATTATTCACTCACTTTTCTTTTGGATACGTAATCAACAGACTTCTCTTCATGTGCAATATTATCTGACTTTTCTTTATCTGCTGCAATTTTTATCAGGTATTAGTTTACGTTTTGTCCTTGTGTTATTTTATAAATTTTTATTTTATTTATTTATTTTAGACACTATTCCTTGGCATCCACTTAGACCAAGGGTGTCAAATATGCGCCCCGCGGGCCAAAATCGGCCCGCCACAGGGTCCAATCCGGACAGAGAAGACATTAACTACAATTTGTAAATTTGTAAAACTATAAATTTACAATAATTTCTAGACCATGACAAGTTGTTTTGATCATAAAGTAAAATACTAAATTGCTCACCGTTCTTTTGTCATTTTGTGTCTCATTTTTGTAATATTTTTCGTTTTTTTTGTCATTTTTTTGTCTGACTTTTGTCATTTTTCTCACATTTCTGTTGTTTTGATTTTCATTTTTGTCATTTTGTGTTTCTTTTTTGTCTTGCTTGTGTTTTTTGTGTTATTTTCGCGATTTTGTATTTTGTTTTATTCATTGTTTTGTGTATCGTTTGTATTGTCGTTTTATTTCACGCTTTTGTCATTTTTGTGTCATTTTTTTGTCTCATTTGTCCATTTTTTTGTCGCTTTGTAACTTTTTTGTAAAATTTTTGTCTCTTTTTGTTTTGTTTCATGTTGCTTGTCTCAATTTTTGTCATTTTGTTTCTCGCTTTTGTCATTTTGTGTCTCGTTTTTGTAATATTTTGTCGTGTTTTTGTTGAGTTTTGTCATTCATCTCATGTATTTGTTGTTTTGTGTTTCCTTTTTTGCATTATTTTTGTAATTCTGTTTTCCTTTATTCATTGTTTTGTGTCATTTTCTTTCACACTTTTGTCATTCTGTCTCATTTTTTACAATATTTTGTCTAGTTTTGTAGTTTTTTGTCTTTTTTAAAGTAAAATACTATATTGTTCAGTTCCAGATACCTGTGACTAAATGTTTTGTGTCTTTGTAGACACTCTGTGATCTGGAAGTTGTAATGTGTAAATGATAAACTGAGGCATAATGTTGTTCAAATGGAATTTATTTTTCTGAACAAATTTCAGTTTGTCCAGAATGGTTCGTAAAATATCATTCCTTTAATGTGAGCATTTTCAGAATGTACTTTTTTTGCACTGAAACAAAGGAAAAATCTGGAGTTGTGGTTATTTATAGGTTGTTATGCTGTGATTTTACTGGTCCCCTGAACTAAAATGAGTTTGACACCCCAGACTTAGACACTTTGCATTTTGTATTCTTTTTCATTTCTATTTAATTACTAACCTCTCTGTAATTGTGTATATTTCAGTAACCTTTGTTTATTATACTCTGGCAAAACAGTTTCCTCCAGAATGAATAAAGTTGATCTTCTCTTTCCTATTTTTTAAGCCTCCACTGGTTTTCTCACCTAATCTCTCGCCATCTCACCCAACGGAAAAAAGGTGTCAGACGTTTCTTTTTGACTTTTTGTTTTGCTACTGTCTCGTCTCCCTTTTCTCCTTGAATATATCACATCTCTTTTCCACCTTCAGCCTCATTTCCTCATTTATTTCCTCTGAGATAACCATCACGCTTAAAACGCTCGAATGGAGAAAAAAAATAGAAATATCACAACTAATAATATACCTCTTGTCTAATACGGCCAGCGGAGGCTTAACGAGGGGACAGGGGGTGACAACGGCTCACAGTTGCCATGGCAACCTCCTTTCTTTTCCTCCGAGTGCGATCGTTAAACAATGACTCAACAGCTTCCAATTTGGCTGGTGACACAGATTTGTGCTCGCCCGGACGGACAGTTTGTGGAGGGGTCTGGGACTCGTCGGGAGCAGGTGACGAGGAGGAGCGACGGAGAAGAACTAATCTGCAAAAGAAACTCGGATGCAAACCTACGAGCAAAATCCACACAGCTCTCAAACAATAACACAGAGCTCTGTGACTCCACATCCCCACCGCTCCATCTGTATGAGGGCCATCCATCCCCCCCAGCTAACCAACCAATCAGACTCCTCCCTCCCACACAGCCTTATGAAACCAGTCCAGTCACAGTGAACCCAGTGGAGTTATTATCGAGTGCTGGAAGTGCATCTACACAGAAAATCATGCCTAGAAAAAAAAAGAAAAAAAAGAGCTGCAATGTTCAAGGCAAAGCGAGAGATAAAACACTAGAGAAACACTGTGGCACAGAAGCCACCCACTCGGGTACAAGACAAGCTGCAATAAATCAGCTTAAGGGAGCAAGAGGAGTCGTCAAGCATGCAAATAAAAAAAACACTCATGAATGTGGAAATGCAACCAAACACACACAGACGCCCACACACAGGTCGTCACCTCAGAAACACAAACACACCGACGTCCTGGACGATTCTGACGTCACACAAGATTTAACTTCACCTGCTCTCCTTTCATTATTTCCCGTCTGTGCATGAATATATAATGCGTCAAAGGTGGATTTTCAAGCGGTTGTGTCAAAACAGACGCAACGAGACGGAGAAGAAAGCGAGAAAGCTCTGGGGAAAAAATGTGCTGACGGCGAGTCTAGTGAGTAAAGCGATTTCATTCAGTGTCTCCGTCTCGTTCACTTACTGCCGGTAAAGGCGATCCAGCGGGCGTATTTGGTGGCTTCTCGGCGCCAGTGTGACGCCACCAGCAGTCCGCAGGTGACCGTGAGGGAGATGATGCCCATGATGATGAAGAACAGCGTGGTGACCCACTCTGGAGGCAGCCGAGGCGGGATGCAAGTCCGGTCTCGTCCGTGGATTGTCTGGCACTGCCGGACCAGGCCGACTGTGAGGGAACCTGCGGGGAGAGGACGAAGCCATTCAAATCAGGTTTCTTTAATTCATCTTTTAATAATATTTGGGGTCACCAGCTGATCAGTAGTAGGGCGATCGGGACGACTTTTAAACCACAAATCAACTGACATTGCACAGGTAGTGAACCATGACATGACAGGAAATAAATAAAGCTCTGAACAGGTCAAATGTTTGGACGTTTAGCACAAGTTATAAACCTTTCAGCCCGCTGAACTTTTACTTCACTGGACACTACCGTTCAAAAGTTTGGGGTCACCCAGACAATTTCCATGTTTTCCATGAAAACTCACACTTTCATTCATATGCTAACATAACTGGACAAGGGTTTTCTAATCATCAATTAGTCTTTCAACACCATTAGCTAACACAATGTAGCATTAGAACACAGGAGTGATGGTTGCTGCAAATGTTCCTCTGTACCCCTATGGAGATATTCCATTGAAAATCAGCCGTTTCCAGTTAGAACAGTCATTTAGCACATTAACAATGTCTACACTGGATTTGTCTGTTGTCAGATGTGTCTCTTTGGACAAAAGCATCTGCTAAATGAAATTGTAGAATTATAAATTGGCTCTGAGGTTAAGTAGTTTTCATTCAACTTTTTTGAGGAGGCTGAAACATCTTCACAGTGCTGCAGTGTTTGGTTCATTAACTGATATCTATACTTTAGACAGAATTTTAAAACTTACTGATCTATGCGAAGGTAGTGCAGCACAGCTAATAAGAAGCACACATATGTACTAGGTAAACACCACGCGCTAAAAGTAAAGCTAGAATGCTTCACTGTTTGGTAAAATTGTCAACCGTAGGGAATCATCCAGTTTGGGGCTCAAAATTGACATTTAAAAAAAAAAAAAGAGATCGCAATCAAATTAAAAGAGCGTTCCCCGTGTCAGTGACGGACGTATTGCACAAATATCAATAATGAACACTGTTTAAGGAGGTTATCCCTCACATTGTGATTTCACTGGCAGCTCAGATTCTTCCCTGTCTGGACCACAGAAAAACTACCCAGGAATTGGTCTGATTATTTGCCCCTTAATAGTTTATCTACACAGAACATGCAACAAAAACCCTCCTACGTTCAACAACTCGATCCGCAGCTTTAACGGCAATGAAGTGCAAGGAGATGAACCAAGGGAGGAAAAATTAGAAAATAGAACATGGGTGTGACACTGGTGTTGACAAATTAGGTCCCCGATCAATGACCAGGACTAATGTGACACAACCTGAAGGCGACATTTAAGATTGAAGAAGACGAAGAGAAGCTGTTTTAGAATGTCTCCATTTCAGCGATTTGGTTTTGCTCAATTATGCCGAAGCCAACATTTTTCCTTCCACACTCAAGGAGAGAAGGTGAGGACTAAATCAATCCTGCCAACAATTACCGAGTGAATCCCACGCAGGTGTGACACTTATCGCAGAAACACTCTCCTAAGAAACCGCAACGATACCAGGAGAATTTGCAGCCGCCTTAAAAGGTTCGAGATCTCAGTAAATATGTCCACCGGCTCCTTTTAAATCTCTAACATCCCAGAGAGTGCACATCTGCCATCTAAAACATGTCATGACTTAATGTTCCATCACTGATCAGACAGGGACACAAATGGATTCCTGCCTCGGTCTGAGTCATGAGTGCAGGCCGGCACTCAGGGCGGAGACTCTGGAGACTCGCCATTCAATTAGCGCGAGTCCTCAAGGGGATTTTCTACCTGAGTAAGCAGAACGCCGTCACACTGCTCAGGTCTCTGCTGATCACGGGTCTCGGGCGAAGAAAGGTGGACTTTCAGCGACAGACCGCAGAGGCAGGAAGAGCTCGTGTGAGGGAGGATGAAGGGCGAAGCTGCTGGGATGATGTGCAGCCGACTGTTTTGTCAGGCAGTCGAGCCGTCACACGACTTCAACACTTTCCATGTGGAAATAAAAGCAGAGGGCCGCACTGCAGGAAAAACCCGACAAATCCTCCAAATGACAAAAAAAAAAAAAAGAATGGAATGCCTTTGTGGACTGTAAAACAACACGAACCTTTTCAGATTTATCAGTGTCATTCCACTGGCTGTCGGAACCTTTACAAATCACTGACAACACTGCTGAGGTTTCTTTCACTTTGGGCTCCAAAAGGGTTCAGGAAAAGATGCCAGCAGTTTAAGGTTAGCAAACATTGTACTCTGGTGCTTTCTGCAACAAAAATGCAGCAATTCTGTTATCATTAAAATAACTGTTCTCTCTAATTATCTGAGAATTGAATAGATAAATTACCAGATTCATAAACCTTCAAATTAACAGCTGTCCTGAGTCACATCTCATTGTTAAACACTCATCCTAATCATCACATTGAGACCAAATGCAGTCCATTTTCTGAGAGCATTTCTTTGACTGTGAAGTTTTGTGATAAGTGATGAAAACCAACCACATCTCATACACCCAATAGATTAATCCCATCCTTGTACAACACACTTAATCATATAGCAGACAACATCTTACCAACAAAAGTAGTAAATTCAAGCTGCTAAATTGTGTATCATTGAGGAATGTGTTTCCTTCCTCACAAAACAAAGCAAAACTGATTTTTTAAGTATTTTAAGTCCCAGATTGCTTACATCTGTGTTGATTTGTGAGACATTTTCTTCTTCCCTGCCTTTTGCTGATGCATTGCAACACGTTTTAGTACGTTACCGTCACCTGCTGATCAGTGACATCATTTCAAAGCTGCAGCTTCACCTACAAGGTGAACAAATCAGGGACCCCTGCAAAGACAATCAGCTCCACGGGGCTGCCTGGGCTGCACAGTTAATCAAGTATTCATCTTGATCATGATCTCGGCTTCCTGCAGTCAAATGAACCTTTAAGACACACTCTCCGCTCATAGAAAACTCAGATCAAATCAAGCATTTCCTGAACTAACAGCTAAGATAATCCTGGTTCACTTTTTTGGGAGCAACCCTGCAGCGACAGCATGTGCAAACATTTTATGGATGTTGCGGCTGCAGTCCAGAGAATAAAAGTAATGAAATTAAAATGTCTGCAAAAAAAGGAGAAGAGCTACTCAATGGAGTGTGTGAGACTGATCTGCAAAGCAACACAGTTAAATTTTTAAAGCAGCTGAATAAACAACACAAACTGCAGCACAATGAATTCATGAAGGCCAAGAGGAATGACGTCTCTATATCTAAAGCAGCGGCGCTATACAGTAACTCACTATAACCTACGACGTGAAAGTAAAAGCAGCTGTGCGGATTTCATTTTGAGTATAAAGTTCTGGTACAACTTTATTTCTATTTTGCTTTTCAGAGATGCATGATGAAAGAGGACGAGTCTAACTGTGAGGCAAAGATTTGTACTTTAGCATGAATGCAACAAAACGTGAAAACAGTGTTCTATTTAGGTCTTAAAATGTGCAATCAAGACATTTTTTCGCCTATGTTGATCATATTACCATTTCACCATTATAATTCTGCCCTTACTAGGATGTAGAGCTGATTTCTAGCTTGGCAGAGAGCTAAACAGGTCCTTCAATAAACAGCAGGTAAGTATAAGATGTTTACTGTCAGAAACACTGTGAAACTGCACTACAGAAATACAAACAATAAAATGTTACAGAGTGTTTGGCTGCTGTTATTATGAACAACACAAATGTACACAAATATGTGCTGAAAATACCATCAATTAGCAAAGTACAGAAAACTTGCGATTAGCTTAATGCTAACTTAACATTAAAAACGCCATAAACAGGCTAGCGCATTAGAATCAAGTAAGTTGAACATAAACTGTAAGCGCTACTTACAGACATATGCTCTTTAGGGTTTTGCAGAAGAAAAATGAATGAGGAATGAAAAACAATAGTTTGATTCTAGACTTTCTTCAGTGGAATAACTAAACTAACTACGGCAAGTCTACATGGACAAAAAGACGCAGCACAGTCAACATTCAATCTAAATCTCTTAACCCTCTGATGCACAACATGGGTCAAAAGTGACCAAAATCCAATGGAAAATGGCTATCTCCTGACCCACGCTGCGCATCAAAGGGTTAAAAGGTACACAGTACACAGTAATCTTGCAACTGTAGCTCGACTTTTGGTCAAACACTACAGTATCTGGCTAACTCGTACTAGAAGCTTTAATGGCTGAACATCTTATCTCAGAGTAATTCTTAGACACAACTGTCGATGCACTCTTTAGCTAGAATCTGAAAAAATAAAACTGAATGACTAGTAAACTGTGACCACATAATAGCCCATTCACTGGAAAGGCAGATCTGTGTGGCCAGCATCATAAAGTTCAACAGTGGCACGGCAGGTGGGTGGATGTGAGCGCAAGACAAGTATGCAAGCTGGAATTTCAGAAGGTCAAGTGTGCTACTTGGTCCTCCTGGCACCTGAATCTAAACATTTCTTAACCCGTCGGCTGTAACCTCAGTGAAGATATGACGCTGAAACACTTGAACTCAAACAGAGCAGCAGAGCCGAGCGCTCTCGTTGGTCCTGGGGGCACGGTGGGTTTGTGCAGACTGTCCAGAGGAAATCCTGTCCCCTTTATAACACCCAGCAAGAGCGCTGCCTTTTACAGTAACCACCAAACACAACCTCAGCCCTTCCCACCCACACAAACAATGCTAGCGGCTCCACAGACCCGTAGAAAAGAGGGCTTTATGTCTGCAAACCTTTAAACCATCCACACAATGCTGTCGATGCAGCTAAAAATGATGTTTTCTGCCCTCAGTTTTACTTCACGCTCTGCCATATTGAACACTCAGACAATAACTCAAAATTGGTGGAAAATGACTCAGAACAGGTCAGAAATGGCCCAAAATGCAATAGAAATGACCAAAATAATGCCCTAAATGATTAAAAATGTATCCCAAAATGACTTCAAACTTGTCCAAAGCGACAAAAAATGTCCAAAATAACTCAAAATTGGTGGAAAATGACCAAAATAATGTCCTAAATGATTAAGAATTTGTCTCAAAATGACTTGAAACTTGTCCAAAGTGACAGAAGATGTCCAAAATGATTCATAATTGGTGGGAAATGACTCAAAACTAGTCAGACAAGGCTCAAAATGTATTAGAAATGACCAAAATAATGCCCTAAATGATAAAGAATTTGTCCCAAAATAACTTCAAACTTGTCCAAAGTGACAAAAAATGTCCAAAAATGACTCAAAATTCGTGGAAAATGACTCAGAACTGGTCAGAAATGGCTCAAAGTGTATTACAAAAGACTGCCTTTTACAGTAACCATCAAACACCCTTCCCAACCCACACAAACAATGCTAGCAGCTCCACAGAACCGTAGAAAAGAGGGCTTTACATCTGCAAACCTTTTAAACCGTTCACACAACACTGTCGACGCAGCTAAAAAGGATGATTTCTGCCTTCAGTTTTACTTCACGCTCTGCCTTATTGAACACGTACACAATAACAGTGAAAAGAAAAAGAAGTGAAGGTCACAGCTTATTCAACAGCCTGCTGCTAAAGCCAGAGTAACCCTGGACGAATGAAAGAATGGGAGGCAGAGAGAGCAGGAAACAGGAGAACTTTAGGCAGAAGTTTGAGAGCTGCATTTAATGGCGTCGGTTTACGACCATTTCCCTCGGACCCTCCGGTCTCCTGCTGTTTCACGAGTTCTCTGTGGAATTCCTGAACTACAGCAGGCAGGCACGCTATGGCCTACGGACACAGGTAAACAGCTCCACAATCCGCTTACCTAAAACCTTAGTGGGAACCAAACAACAGCAGCAATGCATGTTTCAGTCTCTAACATGAAATATACCACTTCAAGCTATCTTGCAAACAAACAACCAAAGCAAAATCTGCAGTTGATTTTCACGCTACCAATTCTGAGGATTAAACAGTCGAGATAAGAGATGTTAATCAGAGCCAGGCTAATTTCCAAACTTTGTGTTAAGCTAAGCAAACCAGCTGCTGGATGCAGGTTTCTATGCCAAATACAGGTTTCCATGTGTCCGAAAATGACTTCAAGCTTGTCCAAAGAGACAGAAAATGTCCAAACTGACTCAAAATTGGTGGAAAATTACCCAAAACACATCAGAAATGGCTCAAAATGTATTAAAAATGACCAAATGACTTAAAATTAGTGGAAAACGACCCAGAACTGGTCAGAAATGTCTCGAAATGTACTAAAAAGGACCAAAATGATTGAAGAATTGTCCTGAAATAACTTCAAACTTATCCAAAGCGACAAAAAATGGCCAAAATGACTCAAAATTGGTGACAAATGACCCAAAACATGTCAGAAACAGCTCAAAATGTATTAGAAATGACCAAAATAATGCCCTACATGATTGAAAAGTTGTCCCAAAATGATTTAAAACTTGTGACAGAAAATGTCCAATACGACTCAAAATTGGCAGAAAATGACTCAGAACTGGTCAGAAATGGCTCACAGTGTATTAAAAATGACCAGAATGATTAAAAATTTGTCCCAAAATGACTTGAAACTTGTCTAAAATTACTCAAAATTGGTATGTCCATTACATACATAACCCTCAATATCACAGCATTTATCAGAGCCAGAAACTGCAAAAACAGAGAGAATCATCCCATTTCTAACCTTTCAATGGTCCTGGAGCTTCTCGTCTGCGATGTGTAAGTCCGCTGTGACTTAAAATCACAATATTACATTGAAGTCCTGTTATTCTGCATGTCTTTTTTTTAATTTGTCAAATAAACCATTTACTCGAACCTCATTCTGTTAAAAATGAGAAAGTCTATCAGTAAAGCCATTAGTGACACAGCTGTGACCAGGATTTGTTTACACAGAGCAAATAGGAGAAAAGCAATAAAGCAAATTAAAAATGCAGGTAGTGACATATCTACAGTATTATATTTTCTCTTTTTTTATTTTTCAGTTCTAGTAACACCAGTTTGAATAATGTGCTGATTCCAGCTTTTGTTTTTGTAAAATAAGCAATCACACAATCTTTTTTAATGATTCGTGGCATTGTAACTGTGTCATGCTGCAGAAAACACAGTCTGGAGTTCTCTTCTCCTTCTGTTTCCATTGAGGACTTCATGCTGCAGTGACACCAGCACAACATGCAGAGAATCTTCTCACAGGGTTAATAGACTGACTAACTCCCAGTCAGAAAGCAAAAAGGCCTATTTCCTAAAATATCAAACTATTTCCATGACACTTGCAGGTCTGACTGTCAGAGCTGAGCTTCAGACTGATGAGGACGGGTTGGAGGGGAACACCTGAAGCAGCAAAACTACTCAAAACTTGTCAGAAATGGCTCAAAATGTATTAGAAAATACCAAAGTAATGCCTAAATGATTAAAAATTTGTCCTAAAATGACTTGAAACTTGTCTAAACCGACAGAAAATGTCCAAAATGACTCAAAATTGGTGGAAAATGACTCAGAACTGGTCAGAAACAGCTCAAAATAAACTTAAAATAACCAAAATGATTAAAAAAAATTCAATCAGTCTATCACAGGGCTAGATAGAGACAAACAATCACACTCACATTCACACTTAAGGACAATTTAGAATCACCAATTGACCTCAGTATGTTTTTGGACTGTGGGAGGAAGCTGGAGAAAACCCACACATGCAGGGAGAACATGCAAACTCCATGCAGACAGATGCCAGGAGCAATCCGGGGTCTGCAAGCCGTGAGGCGACAGTGCTAACCACCAATCCACTGTGCAGCCCTTGACCGAGAACATCTGCAGCTAAAGAAGGTGACCTCGGACGTGAGCGTTCACCAGAACCAGACGAACCAAAGCTGACCTGAGACGTGTCAGCTAGAAACTCCCCCAGACTCCTTACCAACATCTACAGCAGCACAGTGGAGAGTGTCCTGACCACTTCCATCACAGCAAGCTATGGGAACTGCAGCAGTAAGGACAGGAAATCTCACCAGCGTGTTGTGAAGACAGAGCAGTTCATCTGTGGAGCAGCCTTCCCCCCGCTACAGGACATTTACATCACCCAAGAGCACACAGCATCACCAGGGACCACACCCACACACAGCGCACAACGTTCACACTTCTGGCAGACGCTACATGAGTGTGAAAGCAAGGACCACCAGACTAAAAAAACTGTTTCTATCCACAGGATCAGGCTATTAAATCACTGAGTCAACAGCGATATCTATAAATAGCAATTTTTTGCACATATCTTCTGTCTTTGCGCATATCAACGCCTGTTTACATATGACAGTATTGCACAAGATGCCAGCATTCGCACATTGAATTTATTTTTAACTACTTTTATCTTATTTTATAGTATTTTTTTTTTTATTATTATTATTATATCTTATTTTATTTCTTATTTCAGATGTGTGAAGGGAACTCACAAAATAAGAATCTCATTGCTCAGGGTAACCACTGTGTTTCTGCTTTGTACATGACAATGTACAATGTCATGTTCTTAAATCTTGAATCTAGAAATCATACATGTTTCAATGGAAGATGAGGTAAGTCATGCTAGAAACAGGAGAAACTACTGTGTTTAGTTTAACAAACAACCCTCGTTTATAGAAAATAATGGGCCAACTCTCCATTTGGAGGCCTCGCTCACTTTCACGCCCCCATCGTTCCCCGTCGCCCTGCAGGCAGCGCTGCACCGACTATGATCAAAACACTCCTCTCACCATGTCTCGGTGCAAATGAGAGGAAATGAGCGCCGTGTCTGCTCATCTTCAGCATGATGATGCTGTCATTAGCGGAGCGCAGGGGGTGCTGATGTTTGTAAGCTCTGGAGGGATGATTCAAACCGGCCTCTGAACTGTGGTGGGCGGCAAGTAGGCAAGCTAAAGCCGCCAACAGCTGCTTCTGCTGCTGGAGGCTTCTGCAGAGCCCACTTCCATTGTAGGGGCACCGGAGCGCAGCTGTGTACAGCCCAAACTCACACAGAAAACAAGCAAACCTCTGAACAATCAGCTACAACACGGACGAAAACACACTTCACTCGCCTGCGACCCAAAGCCAGAATGAACAGGATCAACATTTCTGCAAACGGACAGCAAAGCTCATGGCTACTACAGAAACAGATTGCACTAACGCCAGCATGACAAAACACGATGAAGCAACAGGAAACCTCACTGTAGTTTAATGCAGCTTCTCTTCTATACAGAACAAATGCTGATGCCTTATTTTAAGGACAATTTATTTTCCTTAAGTCTAAATCTCATAAGACGTCAATCAACAATCAGAATCTCACACCGAAGTGACGACAACAACATGGATCCTGTCTCAAGTGGCAGAAATGCTGACCGGCTGAAAATGACTCAGAATTGGTCAGAAATGGCTCAAAATGTAGTAAAAATGACCAAAATGACTAAAAACATGTCCCAAAATGACTTCAAACTTGTCCAAAGTGACAAAAAAAATGTCGAAAATGACTCAATTAGTGGAAAATGACTCAAAAATTAGTCAGAAATGGCTCAAAATGTATTAAAAATTACCAAAATGCTGAAAAATGTGTCCCAAAATGACTTGAAACTTGTCTAACATGACAAAAAAAATGTCAAAAATGACTCAAAATAGGTGGAAAATGACCCAAAAACGTGTCAGAAATGGCTCAAAACATAATAAAAATGACCAGAATGATTCAAAGTAGGTGACAAACGACTCAAGGCTGGTCAGAAATGGCCCAAAATGTATTAGAAATGACCAAAATAATTAAAAATGTATCCCAACATAACGTGAAACTTGTCCAAAGTGACAGAAAATGTCCAAAATGATTCACAATTGGTGGAAAGTGACCTAAAACATGTGGTTCAAATGACTCAAAATGTATTAGAAATTACCAAAATAATGCCCTAAATGATTCAAAATTTGTCCCAAAATAACTTCAAACTCGTCCAAAGTGATAGAAAATGTCCAAATGATTCACAATTGGTGGAAAACGTCTCAAAATCGGACAGAAACAGCTCAAAATGTATTAAAAATGACCAAAAAGATTAAAAAATTGTCCCAAAATGACTTGAAACTTGTCCGTGACAAAAAAATGTCCAAAATAACTCAAAATTGGTGGAAAATGACCCAAAACATTTCAGAAATGGCTCAAAACGTATTAAAAATGACCAAAATGACTCAAAGTAGGTGAAAAATGACTCAACACTGGTCAGAAATGGCTCAAAATGTCAGATTTTTAGATTATGCAAACTTATAGTACGAATTTCACCATCCTGACCGACAAATGCATTGGTAAAACATTGTTTTGAGTACAGCACATTCATTACTAGTACATACCATGAGATAACAAGGTTTTGGTGGCTGCAGGGAATCCATTACTGCAACGAAATCTAATGTTTCAATACTATAAATATTAATTATTGTGTGTTTACACTAGAAACAGATATATTTTTAATTGAGTCTGAAGCAAATCGGCCAACTTTCGCTTGTTCATTTCCAGCAGACTGAAGATCAAGCACCAGATGGAGCTTTTTTCAGTTGATGCCAGAAAATTTATTCAACACATGACGACCTGCAGCGCCTATAGAAAAGTGAAATAATTAAAATAAAGCAGTGTCTAGATTCCCCACTACTTGGGCCGCCTGGAGGCAGTGAGTGCCACAGTTACAAGGAGTATTAGAGAGCTAGAGAACATTTCTAAACTTCATTGTCTCATCTGGTGTCTGTCTTTGTCACAGGTTTGGCTGATCTCAGGTCAGATCTGATGTGCCTTAAAATGTATTACAGATGACCAAAAGAATACCCTAAATGATTAAAAATGTGTCCCAAAATGACTTGAAACTTGTCTGAAGTGACAGAAAATGTCTAAAATGACTCAAAATTGGTGGATAATGACTCAAAACATGTCCAAAATGGCTCTAAATGTTTAAAAAAATGACCAACATGAATAAAAATTGTCCCAAAATGACTTGAAACTTGTCTATAGTCACTCAAAATTGGTGGAAAATTACTAAAAACATGTCCACAATGGCCAAAAATGTATTAACTGACCAAAATGATTAAAATTTTGTCCCAAAATGACTTCAGACTTATCCAAAGTGATGGTTTCAGTTGCTCTGTATCGGCGACGCTGTGCCCTTGTGCTTAGAAAAGGGATATCTAAAATAACACAGTTTAATAGTCTCCCATTTCATCTATTTTGGGTGAAGTCAGATTCAGACTCCAACTACAGCAGCAGCTCCTGAGCACCAGTCATCGTGCACTGCCACTCTGCCAAATGTTATTTCTGTCTTTTTCTGGTGTTATGTAATTGTTTCTGGTTTTATGTACACTGAAATGTGTTCCCTTTTCAATAAGTCAGGCTGTTTGTGTTGCTTACTGAGGAGAGCACAGTGAAGCCGTGATCAGCAGCTACTATGCAGAACGTCTACTGAGGTTTCTGAGTGCAATCAAAACTCACAGCAGCATACAGGAGCTGACGGAGCTCCTCAGCGCTCAAAGTAAATGGAAAATAAATTGGTGTGTTTATTATTGCACGAGCTGAACGGCAGCCACTTCATAATAAACATCTTCTGCTGTGAGAGAAAACATCTGTAGTGTTTGGATTATTTACAGTCGGACGAAAAGAGAAATCGCGATGAAAATGCAAAATGAACGACTATCACCTTCAACAGCCGCCTTTTATTTCAGCTCCATCCAGCAGCTCACTGTGTGCAATAAAACACTTCCAGGATGGTGCCATGTTGGACTGGTGAGTGCTGGTTTGATCGGCTGACAAGAGCACTTGTGCAAAATCGATTTTGTGAAATGCAAACCTGCGAGTTTTTAAAGCTGAGATTACAAATGAAATGTAATAAAAAAAATCTGCCATTACTCTCCTTGGATAGAGCCGGAACCTGGATGGGATGTCGCATTTTTTAAGAGTGTGTGCATGCTGAGTTTGTGAGGTTCTTGAGGCTCACATCCACTGTGGTGACAAGTATCTGTAGGAGGGGAGTCGCTGGCAGAGCTGCCGGGAATCACAGTTTGTCTGACATCGCTACGACGACAGCTTTGTCCTGAAGCTCAGCACAGGAAATCTGCTTCAGCTGTTATTACCTGACAATCTCACACCGAAGTGACGACAACAACATGGATCCAGTCTCGAGTGGCAGATAAGCTGAACAGCAGAGAATGACTCAAAATTTGTAGGAAACAGCTCAAAATATATTAAAAATGATCAACATGATTAAACATTTAGCCCAAAATGACTTGAAACTTGTCCACAGTGACAGAAAATGCCTAAAACTACTCAAAATTGATGAAAAAAATATTCAAGACTTGTCAGAAATGGCTAAAAGTTTTATGGAAATGACCAAATAATGCCCTAAATGATTAAGAATTTGTCTCAAAATGACTTGAAATTTCTCCAAAGTGACAGAAAATGTCCAAAATGACTCAAAATTGGTGGAAAATCCCCCAAAACATGTCAGAAATGGCTAAAAGTGTATTTAAAATGATAAAAATGATTAAAGAGTTGTCCCAGAATAACTTGAAACTTGTCCAAAATGACAAAAAAAAGTCCAAAATGACTCAGAATTGGTGGAAAATGATGCAAAACGTGTCAGAAATGACTGAAAATGAATTCAAAATTACCAAAATGACTCAAAGTTGGTGGAAAATACCTCAAAACTGGTCAGAAATGGCTAAAAAGGTATTAAAAATGACTAAGATGATTGAGAATTTGTCTCAAAATGACTTAAAATTTTCCAAAAGTGACAGAAAATGTCCAAAATTACTCAAAATTGGTGGAAAATGACCCATAACATGTCAGAATTGGCTCAAAATGGATTAGAAATGACCATAGCAATGAACAAAATGATAAAAAATTTGTCCCAAAATAACCTGAAACTTGTCCAAAGTGACAAAAAATGTTCAAACTGACTCAAAATTGGTCAGAAATGGCTCAAAACATATCAGAAATGACCAAAATAATGCCCTAAATGATTAAACATTTGTCCCAAAAAATGCTGCTTCCTACCTGGTGTTTTACAAGAAAAGCCAATCAGCGGGGAATGACTTTCAGCCTGAGCCTTACTGTTGGGTAACCTATTCTTCACTGGTTCACATAAAAGCCGAGATCAAAGCGAAACAGGAGGTAAAAGCGACACGCCTGCAGGACAGCCGGCATTCATCAATGCTAACTGCCCGCGGGAACACGTCTGTTTCATCGCTTCGGCACAAAGACGTCACGCTGTGGTCCTACAAGGGCACAGTGTCGACCTCTGAGTCCTGATAAGACGACAACAAAGCTGGGAGGCAGAGTTCAGCTGATGGCAGATAATAAAAATGTGGAGAGTCATCAGGGTCATAAAAACTTCACACAATGCAGCAGAATGTGGAAGGGACTGGACAGAACAATGGAAACAGCTCATCAATTAACGCAGAAATAACTTACAAACTCTGCTCAGAGCACCGAAAAAATCAGCAGTTTCACATAAAATGGTAAAAATATCGAGGAAACAGAGCTCCAAAGACAAATCAGTGTTATTAAATATCCCCATCACAATATAGAGGGTAATAAAAGACCAACAAAAGGAGAAAGAGGCATCACGGCCACCAGATGAAACTAAGAAATTAGATTTTTTTAGTTAAAGCTTGTATAGTAATATATAGAGCAGACATAAGAACATGATTATTTATTGTCTTTATGTACAGTAGCTGCACATTATGAATAAATAATTCATATTACTACAACTATTTCATTAAACAGTAATTCATTCTCAATTGCCCACAGCAGAGTTGTTTACAAATGCTTGAATAAACACTTCAGTCTGCAAATAAAAACCAATACAATAACTGCAAAACCTAACCACAAATGTTTTTGTCACAATATAATTAAGGATCTTAAGGAGGAAAATGGCTCAAACCTGGTCAAAAACAGCTCAGAATGTTTTTAAAAAATACCAAAATAATTAAAAATTTGTCCAAAAATGATTTTAAACTTGTCCAAAGCAACAGAAAATGTCCAAAATGACACAAAATTGGTAGAAAATGATTCAAAACATGTCCAAAATGGCCCCAAATGTATTAAAGATGATTAGAAATTTGTCCCAAAATGACTTGAAAGTTTTTCAAAATGACAAAAAAAATGTCCAAAATGAGCCAGAAATTGGTTGACAGTGACTCAGAACTGGTCAGAAACGGCTCAAAGTACATTAAAAATTCCTAAAATAATGCCCCAAATGATGAAAACCCTGTCCCAAAATAACTTGAAACTTATCAAGAGTTACAGAAAATGTCCAAAATGAGCCACAAATTGGTGGAAAATGACTCAAAATTGGTCAGAAATGGCTCAAAATTTACTACAAAATCTAATCACAAATGTTTCTGACTGTCACAATATAATTAAGGATCTTTTTGGAACAGACGACACATTTCCACCAAAGGTCAGTCCAAAATCACATATCTATTATCCAATATATTAAATAATCTAAGAAGGTTATGCATGTCTCACAAAGAGGAATAGAAACTGCACCATACTGTCGAAGGTGAAAGTCCACATAGAAAGTTTACTTTGCCAGAGAACAAAGTGCCCTTCCAAACCAAAGACACGGCATAAGACCGGGATTACAGACCTGCGTTAGTTTCCTATTATAAATTCCACAACAGCGGCTGGTGCATTCTCAAAAGGTGTCAGCAGTTGACCTTTCTCCCTTCTCTTTTTCCACAAGGAAAAACAAATATGAGCATCTGTTCAGTAAGAAGTCATTATCCAAAATGATTAAGAATTTGTCAGAAAAGACACGAAACCTGTAGAAATGATGCCCTAAATTACAGTAAAAATGCCCAAAATGACTCAAAATTAGTGGAAAATGACTCACAAATGGCTCAAAATGTATTAAATATTTGTCCCAAAATAACTTGAACCATGGCCAACGTGACAAAAAAAGTCCAAAATGATTTAACATTGGTCAGGAATGGCTCAAATATATTAAAAATGACCAAAATGATTTTTAAAAATTGTCCCAAAATCACTTGAAACTTGTCCAAAGTGACAGAAAATGTCGAAAATGAGTAAGAAATTGGTAGAAAATGACTCAAAACAGGTCAGAAATGGCTCAAAATGTATTAGAAATGACCAAAATAATGCCCCAAATGATTAAAAATTTCTCCCAAAATGACTTGAAATGTGTCCAAAGTGAGAGAAAATGTCCAAAATGAGTCAGAAATTTGGACAAATAAAAAAACAATAATTGATCAGAGCGATCTTCTCAATACATGACCATCATCAAAGCAAAACGTACAATCTGTGAGGGGGAAGAACAAAGAGTGACAGCGAGGCGTTTGGTCCTCTCTAATAACCACAGCACTGCAGGTTAAATATAGCAGGTTCGGTACGGCAGGTACACATCTGAGGACGTGCCGTCGCCATGGAGGTAACTCGTGTGCTAAGTTTAGAAGAACCGAGACGAGGAAGAACACAATCACATTCATGTGCTCAAGGTTTTGCACAGTTGGCGGCTAATACGCTGTGGATGATGAACCGTCGCTGACCCAGTTATTGAGGGAACAAAGAGCAGCAGCTGTCTGTCAACAGCCTGGACCTGTTCTCATGGCTGACACAAATAAAACCGGCACCACGTGCTTCTGTCCAAAATCAGGAGGGACGCCACAAATAAACACCTGCTCTGGTTCCGTACGATTAGACCCTCGATTTAAATGTCAAGCTTTAACACAGAACCAAACCACAACCTTAATCAGTGAGTCGCTTGACAGATAAAAGCCTGATAGAAGTGATTATTTTCACTGTTTTCACCATTACTGACTGTACTAAATGTGTAGAAACGGTGAGAATCTGTCCTCAGTGCTCAAATTTACTTGATCTTGTCCAAATAAGATTCCAAAAACCTAAAAATATTCACTTTATAATCACAACAAACAAAGACCAGCAGCAAATTCACTGTTTGAGTTGGTGAATCTCCAAATATTTGACATTTCGTGTTTGATAAATGACTTTAACTGACATAACTTTTACATTAACTGTTTCAGTACTTTAATCAAGGAAATCAGTACAGATCAAATGATTGATTGAAATAATGATTAGTAACACTCCTGTGACTTAACTGTCCTTCTATATGCTTATTATTACTATAATTACAATACTGTATTTGGACTTTTTAATACTATTTACTGTAAAATACCAGCAAGATTTTGCACATTATTTTCCTTAAATGCAACATGTGTGAGCTACTGAATTTGCCCAAGAGGGTTATCTATCTATCTATCTATCTATCTATCTATCTATCTATCTATCTATCTATCTATCTATCTATCTATCTATCTATCTATCTATCTATATTACTGACTGTACAAAGTGACAAAAAATGTTTCCCTCACTTCTCAAATTACTTAGTTTTGTCCAAAAACATTCCAAAAACCTAAAAATATTCAGTTTCCAATCACAACAAACAAAGACCGGCAGCGAATTCACTATTTTGAGTTGGTGGATCTCCATTTATTTGACATTTTGTGCTTAATAAACTACTTTAATTGACATAACTTAGACATTAATTAACTGTTTTGGCCTTTTAATCAAGGAAAGCAGCTTCTCTAGTTTGAAGATCTGATTTTCTGGGTTATTTTTTATTGTTTATTGGTTGAGACATGCCCATGTTTACTGACATTGTACAGATCAAATTATTAATAGCTTGATTGAAAATGATTAAAATAGTGATCCAGTGACTCAGCTCTTCTTCCATATGCTTACTATTGTTATTGCAATAATGTATTTAGACTTTTTAATACTCTTTATTACAAAATACCAGCATGATTTTGCACATCATGTCGTCTACCAGCATGACCAGCACCCTATTTTGCATGTTAATTTCATTATTTTTCTTAAATTCAACATGCGTGAGCTACTGAATTTGCCCAAGAGAGGATGAATAATCTCACAAAAACCTAAAAATATTCACTTTACAATCACAACAAAGAAAGACCAGCAGCAAATTCACGATTTTGAGTTGTTGGATCTCCAAATATTTGCCATTTTGTGCTTGATAAATTACTTTAATTGACATAACTTAAACATTAATTAACTGTTTTAGCTTTTTAATCAAGGGAATCAGTACAGACCAAAAAATTGATGGATTCAAAATGATGAAAAGCATGATTAATATTATTATTGTTATACTGCATTTAGACTTTTTAATACTCTTTGCTATAGAATACTAGCATGATTTTGCACATTATTATACATGTTAATTTTCTTATTTTACTTAAATGCAACATGTGAGAGCTACTGGATGCCATGAATTTGCCCATTTTCCTGCACAAAACATGTAAAAATAGTGGAAAATGTCAATCAGCCTTTCCCATGTCCAATGATAATGTCCTCAAATTTCTTGATTCTGTCCAAAAACATTCTAAAAACCTAACAATATTCAGTTTACAATCACAACAAACACAGACGAACAGCAAATTCACTGTTTTAAATTGGTGGATCTCCAAATATTTTGTGCTTAATAAATTACTTTAACTGACACTAGTTATACATTAATTAGCTGTTGTAGCCTTTTAATCAAGGAAATCAGCACAGACCAAGTGATTGATTGATTCAAAATGATAACAATCATGATTATTATTATTGCTATACTGTATTTAAACTTTTTTATACTCTATATTATAAGATACCAGCATGATTTTGCACTTTACTTTCCTTATTTTTCCTAAATGTAACATGTGTGACCTACAGAATTTGCCCAGGAGGATAAATCATCTATCTATCTATCTATCTATCTATCTATCTATCTATCTATCTATCTATCTATCTATCTATCTATCTATCTATCTATCTATCTATCGGCCTGGAGCAGAGCCTTGGTGCTGATCAGTCAATAATGCAACTGTCTGACTGGTGTTTTCTGTTTGGGGATGAACAACAAGAGACACAATAATAATAATAATTGCAATAATAACAATTATAATAGACAAACAACGCTGCTGTGGCGGACAAAAGATGCTGCTGCGGATGAAACCCCGCAACACAAGGGGACGTTTCTTTGTTGAGAAGATTATCAGATGCCAAACAAAGCTGCGATGTGGAACCGATCCTGCAGAAAAACAACAACTACAAAAAAAACCACACATAAAGGTATTTATGTGTTTACCTGCTGATTCACCGGTGTTGATCCAGTCCGGGTTTGCAATGCTGGCTATTGCAAAGATATCTGCTGCCAGGAACAGGCACCCAGAAATGATCGTCAGTTTATCCATATCGACAGGAGAGCTGAAGGACGTATGGGGGGGAAATGCGGCGGTCGTAGTCCAAATGTGTCCCCGGGTGTCGAGAGCCTCAGGGCGGGCTGATAAGTCTAACCTCGCCCCCGTCAGCAGGAGCCCGCTGCCGGGGTTCTGCGGTGCATTTCGCAGCAACGTTAGCTCCTCCAGCAGCGCACAAAAGCATCACATCTCAAACCAGCACCGGGAAACAATGGAGCTCACCGAGGCCCTGCAGCGAGCGGCTCGTCTCCGGGATCAGCAGCAGCCGCAGCGGCAGCATCGGCTACAGCTGCGGCTAGCAGGCGGCTAGCTAGCTACTTTCCAGATTCGGGCTCGGGGTGCCGAGCTGCGGCCCAGAGGCTGCTCGACGGCCGAGACCGAGCTAACATCTCACACACACGAACGGAGGCGTGGAGGAAGCGGAGCGGGTCCCGTCGCGTCGTAAGATCCGAGTTTCAGCGAAGGTTTAGCCGTCAGGGAAGCGAGAAGCCATCACCGTCTGCCGCCTCGGCGAGCCCGTCCTCCGCTGGAATAGCATCTGGTACCGCGGGTCCGTTAGCCAGCCAGCCGCCCCTCCAGCTCTCCTCCTCCGGGCGAACCGCAGCTCCAACCGCGGCGCGTTTCGACCCCGAAGCGACGGAAAAAGTCCCGGTGTGGTCGGTGGACACGGTAAAACGGTAGAACGGAGACGGTATTGTTGTGCTCCGGAGCCCGTCGTGCGCCCACCGCTAGCTCAGCCTCCCCTCCTGCCAAATGACATCAGGCGGACGGACACCCCCACGCAGCGTCACACACACGCACACACACACAGGCGCACGCACGCACAGACATGCACGCGCGCACGGTGGGGAGACGTTTGCCCTCTTCTCGCGATACTTCGTGTCAAAATCGGGGATCTTGTCCTGAGCCGCTCTGAATTAACGGAGCAGCTTTAAACCCAAAACTTCAATTAAAACTCAGAAAGTAAATAAATAACAAGAGACACGAGACTATTTATTTTCATTTTTTAAAATTCTATTTTTATGTCAAGTAATAAGTGTCAAGAACCCCATGATTTTAATTACTTTAGTAAATATAGTTAATATTCACCACTGAGACGTAAATTAAAAAGTACAGTATTTCTCTTAAGTAATTACCTTTATGAGGTACTTCATTCATGCAGCATGCTACAGTACATTTATCTGACAATTACAGGCATCTTTCAGATTCACATCTGACGCACAGTCTATGATCTGACGATTATCCAACTGTATATGCTCCATCTATAAAATGATAAAATGTCATTAATCTACAGTAAAATAGTTTAAAATAATGTAAAAATTCCAAAACTTCCATTAAAGAAGGTTAAATAATAAGAGACACAAGTCAATTTATTTTAAAATTTAGTTTAATTTTTGTATTGTTTATTTTTATATCTCAAGTGTTATGAGTCAAGTATCTCAAAAGTGTAATTGTCAGTGTAAATATAATTTTCACCTCTAAAATTTAAAACACAGGTGGTTTACTGTTATTTATATATTACATATCTGCAGAGTATTTTCGATGGCATCTTATTTACTTTAAGGTTGCAACAAGTAAACAAAATATTAATTTAAAAAAATCTAATAATTTCTATAATTTGTTTAAAACTCATATTTTGATATTAGACATGATTTTGCACAAGATAAGGTCACAACTGCCTCTTAATTTAATAGAAAAAAAATTTAAATAAAAGTGAAAAACATAATGATTTCTACATTTAAAACTAATATTTTGATATTAGATCTTCCTTCCTAATTGCTAAAAAACATTTTTTTCTTGATTTTCCAACAAATTTTGTAATTCTTCACAGACAAAAGACATATTTTGAATAATTTGTAAAACTTATTCGAAAAAGAAAATGACTCAAAGCTGAGGTAATTGCTTAAGAGAAATACTTTACATCTTAATTTACATCTCAGTAATATAAATTAACTATAATTTCAAACCACTTATGAGGCACTTGACTCTTAATACTTGAGAACTAAAAATAAATAATACAAAAATTAAACAAAAAAAAAACCTCTCCAGATATTAAATATTTAAATGACAACAAACCACCTGGAGACTGTGGAAACACAAAAGTTTATCTTGATTTAAATTTTAGGGGTGGAAATTAATCATATTTACAAAACACTTATGAGGTACGTGACTTTTAATACTGGTGGTATAGAAATAAACAATACAAAAATTAAACTAATTTTTAAAAGAAATAGACTTGTGTCCTGTTATTTAACCTTCTGAGTTGTTTTAATGGAAGTTTTGGAATTTTTTACATTATTTAAAATTTATTTTTACTGTAGATTAATGACAATTTATCATTTTATTGATAAAGCATATACAGATGGATAAATGTCAAATACGAATGTGAAAGTAACTTGTAATTGTCAGATAAATGTACTGTAGCATACAGCATTAATGAAGTACAAGTACCTCATAAAGATAATTACTTAAGAGAAATACCTTAATACCTTATGTCTCAGTGAATATTAACTATATTTGTTAATCTTACATATATAGTATTCACTAAACATAAAATCCATATTTAATCTGCATGTTTAATTTTAAAATTCTGCGTTTTAAAATAGTAGTTTTAATGAAACAGTCCCAACATTTAAACTGTGCCTCAATAATAAAACACTAATCCAGTACTTTAACACAATAATGTCCTACTGGCATGGAGCAGTACACAAGGAGTACTTTTATTTTGATCCCTTATGTACATTTAGCTTGTTTCTTATAGGTTTTTATTTTACAACTAATAAATCTGCCAGCTGGATAAAGTTAGAGGTTGCATAAAGATGAAGATTTTGGATTAAAGGAAAGTTTACAGGAGAATTCTCCAACATTCATGAACGTTTGTGCCTCTGGGTCCCCCCGCTGGTCGACGAATGGAACAACCCGTCAGAAATAAAAGCTTCATGTCTTCAGACCCTCACACTCTTCTAGAATCCAACTCTGAATTCAAGCAACAACCAACCGTTTTTACTGTCATTTCTTTAATTTACATAGATATACAGTTAAATTGACAGAAAGCCAAAAAGGGAAGCTGCAGTGTGAACCTGCAGCTTCCTGTTTTGTGGAGACATACTGCAGGACAGACTACAAATGATTGGTGACGTCCAATGAAATGCTGCTGTGGCTCCGAGGTCCTCTTCCCTTTTTTTTTTTAAACATCCAGGCACAGCAGAGACATGTTAAAATCAACTGTTCTTATATTTTTCTTTCATACTTCATCCACAAACGGCGTATTAACGAGGTGTCCGCTTGCTGCCATCGTTTTCTTGCCGGACACAAATTTTTTCGCAGCCTGAAACAAAAAAGACGGAGACATAAAATTACAACTTGAATGGTGAACTAAATGCATTTGTGGTCATTAAATAAAGTTTAACCACAATATTATAGCATAAACAAAATGTAAGAACATCTTTCTGTATTATGTGTGCGATTATTTTCAAACAGATACTCAACATGTACTACTTACACACAATTCAACTGTGAAACAAAAACATATATTTGACCTGTAATTATCTGACAAAATTCTAAATTTAACGAGCATTCCTGTAGGTAGTAAAACACATCGGTGTTTCTTAATAAATTCAAGTAGGATATCTCTTTTTTTAAAATCCTTTTTCATGAAAAATTTAATAAACTATCAAGACTTTAATGATGATTTTGACTTTATACGCTGCGTGTCAAAAAAGAAAAGAAGTCACCACTTGGATTTAACTAAGTAAATAGGTAAGAGCCTTCCACTGGATAATTACTGCAGTGATTAATATGTTTCAGCTGCAACAACTTATTGAACCCTAGCTGATGCAGTGAGGAGCTTCTCATTTCTTAAACAACATGTTGGAAGACATATGCTGTAGTCATGGAAAGGATGTTAATCTGTCTCAGAAGAGTCAAATTATTGGCCTGCATCAAGCAAAGAAAACAACTAAGGAGATGAAACTACTAAAATCAGGTTAAGAACCGTCCAATGCGTTATTAAAACCTGAAGAATAGTGGAGAACCATCATCTATGGTCGGAACAAACTCTTAGATGATGGTAGGAAATCAACAGTAGAACTCACAGTTATGTTTAATAGTGAAAGTAAAAACATTTCCACATCACAATGTGAAGAGAACTCAAAGGATTGGGACTAAACAGCTGTAGCTCTAAGAAAACCACTGATCAGTGAGAATAATCAGAAAAAAAGGCTTCAGTTTGCTATGGAGCATAAAGACTGGACTCTGGAGCAATGGAAGAAGGTCATGTGGTCTGATGAGTCCAGATTTACCCTGTTCCAGAGTGATGGGGGCATCAGGGTAAGAAGAGAGGCAGATGAAGTGATGCCCTCATCATGGCTAGTTCCTACCAGCCTGTGGGGGTTAGAGTTATGATCTGGGGTTGGTCAGGTTCAGCAACGTTATGTTCCCAAAGAATGAGGTCAGCTGACTACCTGAAGATACTGAATGACCAGGTCTTTCCATCAGTGGAGTTCTTCTTCCCTGATGTTCATGGACATGTTCCAAGATGACGATGCCAGGATTCATGAGGCTCACATTGTGAATGAGTGGATCAGGGAGCATGAGATGGATTGTCCTCCACAGAGTCCAGACCTCAGCCCCACTGAGAATCTTTGGGATGTTCTGGAGAAGACTTTGTCCGACTCTCCCATCATCAATATCAGATCTTGGTAGAAAATTAATGCAACCCTGAACAGGAATAAATGCTCTGACATGGCGGAAGATTACTGAAACGATGCCACGGCAAATGTGTGTCGATCTCAGAGCTAAAGGCGGTCCAATGAAATATTAGAGTGAGACTTTATTTTTAGACAGGCAGCGTAAATCGTTTTTCTATGAAAGATGGAAAAAAGGTGGGGAAATCAGAGGTGAAAGTAAGGCTGCAAACTGCATTCCAGTGATGTTACCATGGCAACAAATGTGAAGTCAGATGAGGAGAATAAACGGGGCGTCTGTAACATTGGTTTGTTTGAATTAGAAGAACATAATGACGGACATCGCAGCAGAAATCAGAGGAGAAACAAAGTGAGGAGGGAAAAGAGATGAATCCAGACCACAGGGACTGACAGATGAGATAAACCTTTATTAATCCGGAAGGAAATTATGGTGCCAAATAAGAGGAGAGATCATCAGGGGCAATGGAGGGAACTTCCTTTACTATGAGGGGATGTTTCTGCAGCCAAGATATTGAACTGAACCTCCAAATTACAAGTAGCTTTCACATCTATCATCCTCTCTGTTACTCTGCTCTCCTGCTCTGTTTGTATTCTTGTACAAATTTCCTTGTTACCAAACTCTTTCCCCTGCAGACGTTAAAAGTTTTTCACCGTGATTTTGAACAAATTGCATATCAGTTCTCATTGGTTGAAATGTAAAAAAGTCACTGATGGTTTTATTTCATTTCCACATACAGCAGGAATTTGCTGCACATTTCACAGATAGAATCAAAGATTAAATCAACACTAATTGGATGGAAATTACATGTACAACCTGGAATCCCCACTCTTGGAGGACGTTCATTTGATTGTTTAATTTTGGAGAAAAAAGCAAATCACAGGCATGCCAAGAAACGATTTTTATTCAAAATGCCAACCTTCTGGCTTGAAGAAACCTTTTTAAAAAATGTTTTAGAATTGCAAATTACAGGCTGATTGCAAAATATTTTCCGCAGAATTGAGTGATTCCATTTTTTTCCTCTGCTTGATCTGAAAAAAAGGCAACTGTGACTGACGACAAGAGTTTTTGTCGCACTACTGTGTTATATCTGTTTGCTATAGCTATTTTATTATTCTCTTTTCTATACTCCTAGGGCAACGCCAACAGCCGAAATCAAATTCCTTGTATGTTGTGTATGTACTTGGGCATTGAAGCTGATTCTGATCCTTTTTTTAATGTTTCTTAAAGCCAGAAGGTTGGTCTTCTGAATAAAAACAGTTTTGGTACAAGTCTGATTTCCTTTTTTTCTACAAAATTGTACAAAACAAGAAAAGCACTCAGAGAGCGCAGTACTCCACCAAGGCTGTTCATTCCTCCATAAGTCATTGTCAGAAATGCAGCATTTGTTTATTAGTTATTGATGATCAGAAATCACGGCACCATAGAATGTGGACATTTAATATAGATGTACCCACAAACAAAATGACCTTGCACTGAGCACAGGTGTGTGTTATGCATGTGTACGTTATGTACGGATACCGAATTACATGACCTAAATATGTAGCGGGTGGCAGGAATTGATGGGACTCAGAACGACCCCCACAATTTAATCAATTGTTCCTTGTATCATTTCTGACGGATAAGTCCCGATAAGTCTGCAGTGGTGGATTTGTAGTAGGATCACAATCATGTGATCATCAGCAGGCAGCTGATGTAATGTTCAGTTGTTGTCATAGTTACAGTGATGGTGTTCCGCTATCTTGCAGTAATACAGAAATCTTTAACAAATCCATGGATCCAGACTATAAGCTGCATCACTGCCAAAATCTAATCACTTGGTCCTTGTATCATTTCTGACCTTCCCTGAAAATTTCATCCAAATCCGTTAGTCCGTTTTTGAGTAATGTTGCTAACAGACAGAAACAAACCAATACTGATCATCACATAACTCTGCCGCGCCCCTTGGTGGAGTAACAACTGAATGAACATCCTCCAGGAGTGGTGACTTCATTATGTTCTCCAGGGCTTGTAGATGATTTCATCACTCACCTTGACCACATCGTCCTGGGTGACGGCATCTACGGACTGGAGGACGGCGTCGGGGACCTGGTACGTTCCGGTGGCCAGAGCTTGAGCACCAATCTCCTCCAACAGGCCCTCAGAGCTCTCCATCGACATCAGGTACTCAGCTTTCACTTGGTTCCTGTGCAGAACCACAGACCAGAGTTTAGACCAGATAATGTGAGTCTGCTACACAACCAGCCTCCTCCAGGAAACTCACTTTGCTCTGGTGACGTCAGCCGCTGACACGCCTCCCTCCGCCACGCCGCTCACCTGAGCAATGGCAGCTTTGATCACCTGCACAGACAAAGACGACGAGTTTTAGCACAACGGATGTTTTGGCAGTTTTTTGACAAAAACGGAAAACTCCGCAGTCACCTCTCCTGCAGAGTTGGCTTGTGCGATGGTGTAGACACCGAACAGGCCGGAGTCGGAGTACGAGGCGTTGAAGGCGGTGGCCTGGAAGACGAGCAGAGGCGAAGAGACAAATTAAACGCAGCATCTGACCACCAGCAGAGCTTCAGACCATTTAAGGATTTATTTACCTTCAAATAAAACATTTGAGAGTGACATAATTCATGGCTGTGTGGCACATTTTCTCCCTTGTTTCTTTCTGCAGCAGAGATGCAGCAAACTTGTTTGTTTTTCTCAATTTATTTCTGCAAAACACTCCTACAGGTTGAACTGACCAAGTCTTTGTGTCCGCTAGAATTTAAAAGTTAGTAGTCTTTCCATGTCATTTTTTTAAATTATTTAAGCATAGCTTTGTCTTTTTGTGTCATTGTTGTTATTTAAGCATCGTTTTGTCTTTGACTTACATCAAAGGGCTGTGCGGTAGCTTTGGCAATACCCTGGCTCAGTTTGCTGCCAATGCTGGAGCCCCTCTTTACGTGTGGACCAGCTCCCAGGATCCTTTGCAGCACCATGAAGGCGTTAGCCTCAGCGCTACCTGCCACGCCGCCCTCGCTGGCCACCAGGGCATGGACCAGGTCGTCATTGTTTTGGACTCGCAGCTCACCTGCACACAAAATCCCACCATGAAAATAAAGTGGATGTGAATGCTTAGAGTGCAATGTTGCTTCTGAACACCAGGTTTTACCTCCACGGTACACAGATTTAGCCACAGGAGCTCCGGCGCCGCTACGGACACTCAGCAGCGTCTCGCCCACCTGCCTCAAGACGGAGTGTTTGACACCTGGACGCATAAATAAGAAATATTAACACACAAGAGGCTTTGAATCCATGCTTCAGCCAGACCACTAAGGCTAACAGAGCTAGCTGAGAAAGGAGAGCAGCTGTGACAAGACGACACTCACCTAAACCTACAAGAGCCATTCTGCCGGTGGTGTAAGTGTTCTCAACAAACGACTGCAGCTACAGAGGAAAATCAGGAGGAGGAGGGTGTAAGAACCACATTTAAATATTTTTCTTCTAACTTCAGCTCGTTTATTCTCCCCAAGTTGCCAGGAAATGACTGGAAACACACGTACCTGCTCAGAGGAGACCTGGCCGACCATGAAGTCAGGACAGTACAGGGAGTTGGAAAGGGCATTTTTGTAAGCTGCTTCATGCAACTTCTCAATTATACCTGCGGAAGAAAATAGAGAGAAAGAGTTTCAGAGACAATACATTCAACACCTCCAACACAGAAGATGCAAACACTCAGCTCTGTTTATAGCACTGTTTATCTCCTGCAGCAAGCTAAGTGAAAGTCTTTTGCAGACCTTTTAATAGCACACTTAATGTAATTTAATACTTGTTTATGATCAAATGGTCTTAAAGTACGGTGGAGAACCATTAGAGTCAATATGGCCTTGAGTTATTTATGATCCCATTTTGTCAGCTTACAGTAACTTCTAATGATAATTTGAATAGATATGGCCCAGAAAAGCAGCAGGAAATGGATAAAGAGCATTAATATGAAATGAAAATACACACAAAAGTCACATTATAAGAAGTGAAATGAAGTGAAAATTAACTCAAATGCATCCAGCTACAACTCCCTGAGCTACCTGCTAAACCTAACCCCCAGCCGCACAGTTTTTCAAGTCGTGATGAAAATTCCTGTTTTTTCACGTCACAATATGTACATGTGCATGTTTTTTTTCTAATACTATGTAGAAATAATGAGTGTCCAAGCTACTGCAGCAACACACAGCTAACCTACAGCAAGCAAGAGAATATTTAAGCACGACAATGTTTTTTTTTTCTTTTCTGATGTAATGACTCTGTAACGTGCAGAATCTGCAACCTGCAGCTTACAGCTAGGAAACTGGGACGTACACTACCATTCAAAAGTTTGGGGTCACCCAGGCAATTTCATGTTTTAAGGATCTATCCAGATGCAGACATTCACTATGGCTCATGTGTTCTGGCTTTGAACAGCTCCAGAAACATTTTGGAAGGATGTCTTCACTGTCAGAATGCCATATCACCACAGTTCCACACACAGGAACCTAAAAATGTTCCCCATCTTTGTGATCTGCTTCAAATTCAACACTGCACTTTCTTTTAACCCTGGAAATCCAACTACTGAGTTTACAGCAGATCAGACAAACAGTGAAGATACGCAAACAACAATCATAGAGGGTTAAATTTAATTATCTGTTCAGTTGGGGAGCTGAAGGACATGGATGCTTGTAATGTTCCTCACACAAAAGCTTCAAGGTTCGATTTCACACAATCAAAAGCAACAAGCTCGGAGCTGCTTCCTGGTACCGACCTATCTGAGGACACTGCTGAGCCAGAGCCTTGTCAATCTTCACCCTGGGCGTCAGGTCGTGCACCTCCCACGGCCTGAACTCCTGAGTCGTGGTCACGTTGACCAGAAACTCCAATAACGAATCTCTAAACGCAGATAGAACAGCGAGGTGAGCGGCGAGGCATCAAAACAAGCTTTAAACCAGTTTTAACCAAACAGATTAAAGTAACTTACAGGTCACTTCTCAGACAGTCTGCCGTGTAGACCATGCTCTCTCTAGACGACGTCACGCTGGACGTAAACAAACGACAACACAGCTGGTTATGTGCTGGTCCGAGTTTAAACTGGGATCTATTTATAACAGAACAAGCAGCAGCTGTCAGTGTGTGCTTCATTCACTGACCTCAGGCTGCCCCCGATCGCCTCCACACCACGACAGATCTTGAAGGCAGACGCTCCCTTTGTAGTCTAGAAAACAGGAAAAAAGAGAAATGAAAGCTTGCACATATATAGTATAGTACAGGGGTATTGTATATATATATATAGTAGGGTACAGATGTCGGTTTCCTGAAGGCCTCAAACGTTCACAAACTCATTCATGACTCACCAGGTTTGCTGCCAGTCGTAAGACGTGAGAGACTCCCTGGTTCTCCACCGTCTCATAGCGACTCCCAGACTTCACAAACACACCAACACTTGACAGGGGAGAGTAGTTCTCCAGCGACGCTACCACCAGACCGTTTGGGAGTTTAGACACCTGCGGCAGCAAAGACAAACGTTAGCAGAAGCATGAAATCAAACAAACATGACGTGTGCAGAATGAACAGCGCCTACCTGGACATTTTGGGGAGCTGCAGGTGCAGCTGTGGAGGGTTTCTGGAGGGCGAGGGGTTCGGTCAGAGATTCGCTCCTCCTGGTGGCAGCATAGCAACGTTTCTGTGGGACCAAATTCAACACAATGACTTCTGTAGCAGCTGCTTCCTTCGTCTTTGAAACGAGAGGTGTTGAGCTACTTGGACAATCCTTGACTGAACCTAACAGGATGTCCTAATGACAGAGATACAGCATCAAGGAGTGTAAACATCATAGCTGAACAGCTAGCTGAGGGAGAATATACTTAAAAAATACAGGATTGGTTTAGTTCTACTGGCTTTTTAGAGTTAAAGACAACAAAAAAAAACCCACTTCCTGATTGACTAGAAGGCTACAAACAAAGTAGACTTTCTGTTGTGTTATTTGAGTCGACAAAACCTAAAAGTCCAAATAGAGACGATCATTATGTCAGTGGTGCTCAACTTTCTTTGTTAACCAGTTTTATTTTCATCTGGAGATTATGAAAACAAATTTTGACACATCATTTGACTTTTCTGATGGACATAACAGAGGGATTTTGTGCCGCCTACTTCAGTCAGGAGGAACAGGTTGGTATATTGGACAACTACAGAAAAAATGTAAACTTCATACATTTAAACATGACCCTCCAACTTTTATAGTGCAGGATGCACAGAAATCCTTTTAGGTTTTAGCAAAATCCAAGTCAAATTAATGTTATAGGTTTTCTAATCTATGTTCCATCAGCTGCAGTGTAAAACAGACTAAGAAGCAGACCAGGATCATGTATAAAAACATAACAATGCATTTTCTGCATAACAAGCTGAATACATGCAGGTTTCCATGGCAACGCAACTATCACTACATGACTTCATTCGGCGGTTTTACTAACGTACGACTACAGGTTTGCAGAAAGAAAAAAAAACCTACGCATTTCCTCAGCTGAGGATCTGAGTTGCTTATAGCAAATAAAACTTGATATAAATCCTAAACTGTTAATAAAGCAAGTTTTGAAACAGAAAACGAGGGTCTGTGAACTATAACTGCAATCATCCGTTACCTGGATTATTGGTTCAGTTATTGGTCATGTTTTTATTAGTAACTGAACAGCAAAATGTTTTAAAAAATGAGCACATGTCCACAATGATGACTTAAAACTTAGTCTACAACCAAAACTTATTCACTCAACCAGTGTTATGAGAGTTTTAAAATAATCTTTGACGGTTTTACTTGAACATAACTAATAATAATACTCATAATATGACTGTTAATGTAATTTGGGGTGACTGAGAGGGTTTATGAACTATAACTGCAATCATCTATTACCTTGATTTTTAGTTAAGGTATTGATCATGTTTTTATTAATAATTTGGTCAGAAAAACAATGAGAAAAACATCATATATCCACAATGATGACTTAAAAGTTGGCTACAGCCTAAATTTGTTCACTAAACCAACTTCATGAGAATTTAAAATAATATTTGACAGTTTTAATTGAACATAATTCATAATAATCCTTATAATGAGACTGTGTAATTTGAGGTGACTGAGAGGGTCTATGGGCTATATCTGCAATTGTCAATTACCTGGATTATCAGTTAATGTATTGATCATGTTTTTATTATTAATTGATAATAACTGGGTGAGTAAAAACGTTGAAAATGTCATATACCTACAATGATGACTTAAAACTTAGTCTACAACTCCAACTTATTTACTCAACCAACTTTAAGAGAGGTCAAGACATTATGTGACAGTTTTACTTGAACATAAGTAACAATAATAATCCTCATAATGTGACTGTCTTAATATAATCTGGGGTGACTGAGAGGAGGGTGACCTGAGGTGACCCGTGTAAATTTAGCCCTCAGTCACTCTGCATGTGTCCTGTCAGCAAAGCTTGACATTAGAGTGACTGGAAAATATATCAGAGACTGATCTGGATGTGACCAAACTGTGACTTTATGAGGGGAGACTTTCAAACCTCGATTAACAAATTTCGGATCCGTGAGTTGAGAGATGACCTTCAGGTTACATCCAGCTGAATGAGGGTCCGCATGAAGGCTAAAGCTAAGCTAAGCCGCCTCGACAAGGTGTTTAACAGTGAATGGAACCTGTATTTTATGTCTTTCGGTGCGTACAAATGACCAGAGGAGAAGGTGTTACTTAACTGGGCTGTGAAGCTGCATTAGCTGCCACCTAGCAGGCTAACTAGCCGGCGAGCTAGTCGCTAACTGCTAACTGCGGCTTCGGTTTTCGGGCGGGTTCGGAAGCAAAACGAGCAGAGCGAAGGTTCAGTCGGTCACAGCGTTCACGGGAAGCCGAGAAAACACGGGACTCACCGGTAAGTTGTGCAGAGAGCGGATTCCTCTCATGACTCCTCACTCTCTCCTTCAGCCGGCACAGAAAGACAGATATGGCGGACTGACGTCTCACCCACAATCCACTGCGCCGAGCGGCCGGCCGAAGATGACGCAGCAGCTCAAGATAGACTTCGGCCGATTCATCAGAACTTCTGTGGTTTGTGGTTAATAAACAACAAAATGAAGAACAAATGCATGTATACAAGATTATCCGGGATTGAAACGGTTCTGGAAAACAAAACAAAATGAAAACACCCAATAATACCCTATCATAAATAGCAAAATTGCTAAAAACACAAGTGAGTTCACCGATATGCAAAAGTCATGACTTCAAATCGCATCACCTTCTATTTCCAAGTTGACAAGTAGAGCTATTTCTCAAATTAGACATAAAAACAAATACTTAATATTAAAAATATTGGCTCCAAAATAGAAACTAAATACTACCAAAGTTAATAAATAAATAAAAACAGTAAATGTGTGATTTCAGGGTGATAAAGTGACCTGTAAAGACCAGAACTTTCCTTAATTTTGGTGTCTATGTCTATCAGCATGTCTGCATCGTGGCACCACATGGAAAATAATCCCTAAAACAATCTGATTGTGTGACATAACGAATCTGGAAAAGGATACAAGAAGATGGGTAGCCAACTGACAACTAGTGGATCAGTTTCAGCAGTAATCAGGAGTACTAGCACTACTGTTTTGACTTCATAGATACCAGATAGATACATATTGTAAGAAGCCAAACACAAAATCCTAGTAATGATCTTCAAAACTGCATGACTCTTGTAGGCAATTAAATTTTTTATTTATTTATTTTTTTTATTTGTAAAATGAAACTGCCAGCATTCACAGTAAAGAATTAAACATCTTTATTACAATCCAGCTCCACTTAAAGCCACTAAAATGCATGACGCACATTACGTTACAAAAATACTGTATACTCAACAGGTAGCAAAGACAATCATTGAGAACTTACAAAGTGTAATTACAAAACACTGCTCACATAAACACGTCTTTCACAGGTTACCTTCAATTAGCGTCAGTTCACAATTCGCTTCTTTGGCCCACAGAGCGTTTTTTTTTTTTTTTTTTTTTAAATAAAACAAAATGTTTACCAACCTCCAATAAATACATCACAGAACAATACAAAAATACACTATGTTGGCTGGAAACCTTCCGATTGGAGCTGCTGGACACAGAAACAACCTAAACATGTTCACGTCACACAGAGTCTCTGCTGCTGAGTGATTCGTGGATCACAGTAACTTTGCCGTCACGTGAAAAACAGGAGCCCACACGAGTGCGACTCCACAACGCATCACCGGTGACAACTTTAGCGACAGCTCGAACAGCTCTGAGCCAATTCTAGGCGTCACTTGTCAGTCCGTTGCTCTCCACGGCTCGGAGCTTCGTAGCGCACCGTCACCACGGAGGGTGCTAATAATAACCGCCGAGGACTTCCTGCTCGGTGTCCCGCCTCAGTTCTCATTGGCCGCCCCTGGACAGCTGCACATGCGGATGTCCTTCCTCAGCTGCAGAGACACGCAGCTGAGCCAGCTGCGACTGGTCGGCATCTCCCCGACGATCTCCCAGGTGTCGGTGTCGTCGCAGTATCTCTCGATAGTGTCGTGGTATCTGCAGAGAGTGACCAGCGTTAAATAACTGTTAATTCAACTGTATATGACAGGAAACAGGGTCATGCTCCTGTTATCAAATCAGAGAAGCTAAATCAGGAACCAAAAGCTCCTTTTGTATTTTCCTCTTTAAACCTGGTGGATCTCCAAGGTAACTGATGCTGTGGAGTTAGATCACCATGGTAACTGATGCTGCGGAGTCAGATCACCATGGTAACTGATGCTGTGGAGTTAGATCTCCATGGTAACTGATGATGCAGATTTAGATCTCCACACTAACTGATGCTGTACAGCTAGATCACCATGGCGACTGATGCTGTAGAGCAAGATCTCCATGGTAGCCGATGCTGCATAGGGAGATCTCCACTTTATCTGATGCTGAAAAGCTAGATTACCATGGTAACTGATGCTGTGGAGTTAGATCACCATGGTAATTGATACTGCAGAGTAAGATCTCCATGGTAACTGATGCTGCACATCTACATCACCACGGTAACTGATGCTGCAGAGGTACATCTCCATGGTAACCGATGCTGCACAAGGAGATCTCCACAGTATCTGATGCTGAAAAGCTAGATCACCATGGCAACTGATGCTGCGAAGCCAGATCACCATGGTAACTGATGCTGCACAGCTAGATCGCCATGGTAACTGATGCTGCACATCTACATCACCATGGTAACTGATGCTGTGGAGCTGAGGGAGATGTCACATAATGCACCTCCTTTTGTGTGAATGCATTCAGAACCTCAAGCAGAAAGTCTGAGTTAACAAAGAAAATTAAAAATCTTCATCATATCCGTCATCTCTGATGGAGGTTTTAGTTTCTGTCAAGCCGACTTACACAAAGAAAGTCTGGATGTGTTGATCTGGTTTCGTAGTGCAGCCCTCTGATCACATTTATGACTCTAAGCTGCAAAACTGCACTTAGTGAAGTAGCAAATACAGATTTATTTTTCAGATTTACTCACTTTTTGCATCCTTCTTCTGTATTTGGATTATGTTACTCACACTTGTTCCTTTTTCCTGCTCTATTCCAGTTAAATGACAAAATTCCATGAATAATCTGTCACTCAGCCATCACAAGTTTTGGCAGATGCAGCGTTAATGTCCTTAAACTGCACCAGTCATTTCTGGACACAATAAACTAAAGCCCTCACCTGTCCCAGCCCTCCTCTCCTCCCAGGACGTAGATCTTCCCGTCCACCACAGCAGCACCGGGCCGGTAGCGCCGCTCCTTCATCGGGGCACACATGGTCCACTGGTTGGTCTTGGGATTGTAACACTCCACCTTATCCGTGTTCTCGGTGGAAGCGTGCCAGCCGCCTGAGAAACACCACCGGGTTTAGCAAAACGTTGCTTCATGAGTGACCACAGAGGAGGAGCATTGTGGAGTTTCTTACCGATGACGTAGATCTTTCCTTTGAGCGTACAAGCAGCCGAGCCGGAGCGAGCGATCTGCATGGGGGCGACCTCCGTCCACGCCGTGGTTTTAGGGTTGTACACCTGAGCGAGGTCTGTGCCGTCGCCGTCCTCTAGAACAGCACCGCCTACGAACACCCAGGAGGCAAATTGTTCCCGATAAGTAATGGAGTGGGATTTTAACAGGACACAAGGAGAGCTTCTTACCGGTAACGTAGAGCAGACCGTCCAGCGCCACCACTGCAGGACTCGTGACGGCCATCTTTACGGACTCGGTGAACTGCCAGGCGTTGGTGTAGGGGTTGTAGCACTCCACCGAGTCCAGACGAGAGCGTCCCTCCCACCCCCCAACGGCGTAAACGAAGCCGTCCAGCATCACCAGGCCTGAAAGCAGAACATTATGATGGTCACTTAGCCCGAACAGTGTGCCCTCAACAGGCTTGATGTCCTCCATCATCACTCAGCCATCCGTCTTGCTACCGGTGCTCCTTTCTGCACCACTATTGTGACCTTTACAAACTGGTGGGTTTCTCCTCCCTTTACACCAGATGACTCCAGCTCTGGCTTTTATTCATCTACCAGACTCTACCAGGGAAGACACCTCAATACCTCTCCAACCTCCACCACCCCTCCCATTAACAACTACCACCTGAGGTCCAGTGATCTCATACCACTCTATCTCCAAGGTTCCCAACTGTCTTTGGCTGGAATTCCTTTCACTTTGCTGCAGCAATCGATTGGAATTCCCTCCAAAAATCTCTCAAACTGTCATCTCTTCCATCACTTTACATGTTTAAGCAGAAGCTGCAGCAGACCCTAGCTGCACATGCTAACTGTTTTCACTGAATTGCGAGCATTAATCTAGGCTGTTTAAACACTTGTGTGTCCTTTTTTGTAAATGTATTGTTTGTTTGTTATCTTCCTTCCTGCTGGGGCCTCTTGCTAGGTCATCATTGTAAATGAGAAATTGTTCTCAACTGATCGTACCTGGTAAAGAATAAAAAAAAAAAAAATAAAACGTGGAACAACACGCTTTTACTTCCTCCGTTGGTTCACAGTTAAACTACACAGGAAGTGATGCTAAAGTTCAAGGATAGTCAGCTACAGACAACCTGCAGATTAAAAAACAATAATAAGGGAGAGTAGGGATGGACCAATTACCAACCTGGGTAAACGAGGTTAAAATGAAAGACAGAAAGGGGAAATAATGGTCTAGAGAAGCAAAATGAGGTAATGTATGATGATGGACGCTTTCAGTTCATGACAAAAGAAAGGAATCGACTGATAAAGGTGTTAAAGGGTCGATACTGATGTCGATTATTGGACAAGATAACAGATAATTGGAGCCTATACAGATAACATGTAATGTTTTAACAACATGTGATAGCAGAGAACCTGTCATTAACAACTAGACTTATTACTGAATATGTAAAATTATTTGTTTTATTGATCTTTCATTGTTCTATCACTTCCAGTTCCAGATCTTAAAGCAGTTTTCTAGACTCTGTTTCAGGTTAATCTGTGGCTGCCTGCTAACTTAGCCATTAGCATAGCATTAGCCACTGTGAGAGAAGCTAACTTCCTGGTTTCTTGTTCAGTTTTTGCAGCTCGAGAGGCATTTCGGGGACCGCAGAAGAGAGGAGGCTGCATCACACCTGAAATAGAACATAATCCAAGTATCTGCCACGATAATCGGCCAGGCACGTGATTGGTCCGTCACATCGAGGCCGTCTCACCTAACTCAGAGCGAGCAACGTTCATAGGAGCCATCTCCATCCAGGAGTCGAAGCAGGGGTCGTAGCGCCACATCTCCCTGCTGGCCGAGCCGTCGGGAAACTCCCCTCCGGCCAAATACAGAGTGGAATCTGCAGAGAGATCCGTGTTTCAGCAGCAACAATCAGCTTCATGTCCAGTAAATTACTGAGAGTTTTGATCTAACTGAAGCTCACCGGACACGACCAGCCCGTGTTTGCTGACAGCGAAGGGCAGGCAGGCCAGGTTCTTCCACTGGTTGGTCACGGGATCGAAGCTCTCCACGCTGCGCAGCACCACCTTGTCGTCCTCGCCGCCGACCGTCACGATCACTTCGGCTGTGCCTGTCGCCGTGGCAACAGGAGCAAAAGGAGCAGAGGTGAGCGAGCTGGATGGACGCTAATCTGATAAAACCTCAAATAAAAGCCACTGTAGGGTGCAGCAGGAGGGTGTGCAGGACTGCGACTGATGATTATTTTATCAATAATTAGTCTGATTAGTTTAACAATTAGTCAATTAATGAGTTTGTCCAGAATATGTTAGAAAAAGTGACAAAACACACCACATGATATATTAAAATGTCTTGCAGATGTGGTTTAATGTCATAATAGACCAAGAAAATCTGTGTTTTCAGTTTTGCTCAAACATGAATCCTAATCAAATTAATCAGTTTTTGGGTAGGGTTAGAAATGATAAGAAAAGATGAGCATTTATTAATTTCACAGTGGGGAAATTTGCATTTTTACAAGAGCAGATTGAAAATAGTTAAGGCATATTAGTAGGAGAAAAAAAAATAAAGCAAACCAAAATAAACAAAAGTACAAGGTCTGATTGTTCAAGATGGAAACAACAGCATGTCTCATGGATATAAATACTGAAGATACAAGAAGGCTGACAGTCTGACCCATGAGTCTACTGAACATTTCGACAATTTAGGGGCAGAACTCCTGAATTTGACACATTTAAATCAACTAAATATTACAGAAAATTATTGGTGGGACGCGATCAAAAAAAATCATCTAATTAATCAGAGGCTTTGCAATTAATTAATTGCAATTAATTGCATTTTTGTCAAAATTTTCCAATTTAAACAAATTTAGGTTGGCAACTGAATCGATAAACAGACACATATGTGAACTTAAGCAACAAAAATGTTTATTTTATTTCTATTTATCTGCATTTTTCATCTGTCTGCTACATTCACAGATTACTGCAAACTCAAAGTGCAATTATAGTGATTATATTCAACGTTTAAGACTTTTTGTAAACTCAAGCACTTTTAGTGTCTTGAAAAGCGGTCTATTATGGGATGGCTACACCGTTAGCCGGTACCAGGACTGTCGTAGCTAACGTTAGCTCTGGTGCTAACAGCAACATGTTTTGCATTGAGGTGAAAGAAAACTCTAAACCACACTTTCATCCAAGCTGCCATCAGGACGATATTTAAAAGAAAACTTTAAATGCCTTGTTTTGTTTGTTTTTTTTAACACGTTGTTTTTTCAGTAATTAATTATTCAAAATGAATGCATTAAAGTCTCATCCCTCGACACATTTCTGAAAGTCCAAAACACAAACATCGCGTGGACCAAAACGCCTCGGAGAGCTGAAAACAAAGCCCTAGATTCAGCCTCTCCCGTGTGATTGGCTGACAGCTGCAGGTGTGCTCACCTGTGGAGCGGCGAGGCCGGGCTCTGGGGCAGTACAGCTCCCCACGGCGGTCCTTCAGCAGCAGGTAGTCTTTGGCCTCGGAGATGAGCCTCTGGCAGCCCTGGTTCTCCATCACCACGTCCACAGACTCGATGACGTCGTGGAGGTAGTAGGGGCTGATGAGGGGCAGGCGGATGTGCTCCAGGACCTGTAGAGGAACAAACACAGAAATCTGATTCACTTGGACCTCTATTGGAATAATGTAGGTTAGATGCTTTACATTAACGCTCAGCTTTTAATTGGATTAATATCATCCTCTTGCACATTTTAAGTTCTTGTTTAGACGACGTACTGTGGAACCAGGTGACTCGTTTCCTCCACACTGAAAATATTCTATGACTTTTTGTGATTTACAAACCCTTGATTTCACATACTGCTAATGTGACGTATAACACTTCTTATCTTTTTTACAGTGAATGTCTATGACTGGCAGCAGTTTTTAATTTATAAACACCAAGTCATTGTCCATGTCTGTGAAAACCTACTTAGCAATCAAACCTTCTGATTCTGATCTCCAACAGGAGGATTTGAGACCTCATGTCACAGACCTGCGGACGACATTTTAGGATTGTGGGTGTTTAAAACAGAGCATCTACTGATGCTAATCTAAAATTCATCTCCATCACGACCTCCCTGATAGAGCTACTGCACAACAAAAGACTGTATTAAAACCAGGGAGGTGAACATGACTGAGAGAAGAATAAGTATGAGACAGTCTAAGAAGAAGAAAGAAGAAGGAAGAAAGAACAAAGAATAAGAAGAAAATAGAAGTAGGAGAAGAAAGAAGAAATAGAAGAAAGTAAAAAGAAGTAGCAGAAGGAAGAAAAAGATGAAGGAAGAAGAAAAAGAAGACAGAAGAAAGAAAAACAAAGAAAGGAAGGAAGGAAGAAGGAGGAGAATGAAGAATTAGAACGATGAAGAAAGGAGTAAGAAGAAGAAAGGAAAAAGAAAGAAGACGAAAGAAGAAGAAAAATGAAGAAAATAAAAGGAAGAAAGATGAAGAAAGAACACAGGAGAAGAAAGAAGAGGAAAGAAGAAGGAAGAAGAAAAAAGAAAGAATTAGAAGAGAGAAAAAGAAAAGAATACAAAAGAGGAAGAAAGAAGAAGATGAAAGAACAAGAAAGAAGACAGAAGAAATAGAAAAAGAAAGAAATAGACAAAAGAAGAAAGTAGAAGGAAGAAGAAGTAGTTTTAGTACTAGTAGTACTACTAGAACTAGTAGTACTAGTAGTAGTATTATTAGTAGTAATGTGGTTCTGCAGCAGCAGGCCGGTTTGAAGAAACAACTTAACTACAAACTGCCACAAATAACTGAAACATCCTGAACTCAGGTTTCGTCTTCCAAAGAAACTCTCATAAAGTCTCTGATTTATGGACGACTTCAGGACCAGCAGCTGTTGAGACGAAAAACTACGCAGAGAGTCGGAACAAACTAAACGAGTTTAAAGCGAATCAGACCTTTTCAAAGCTCTGCTTGCGGGACGGACATTTTTTCAACCACAGCATGGCGGCCTCGAACACCACCTCTTCTTTGGGGACGTTGAGAAGGTCACTGGCCATGATTTCTGTCAGTTTGTCCACGCAGAGAGACAGAAACTCCTCCTGGGGGATAAAACCACAACTGTTAGAGCTCCTCGTGCTCTCTGAAAGTTCAAAGTCAACACACAGTAAGCAGATTATCAGCGTTAAGCACCTTTCACATGCAGCTCACCTGGACGAAAGGAGCTAGCCCGCCACAAATAAGAAAACTGATCAGTTTATTAGTATTTATTACAGAGAAAATTCAGTTTTATTCAACAATAAATAACTTTCGTTTCACTGTGATTAAGCCACAATTTAAAGAGATTTCCTTCATTATGAGACAGTGTCAGAACTACATGCACTTCAATATAAAATCACGTTTGAATGTACACTATCAGTCAAAAGTTTGGAGACACCTTCTCATTTAATGTTTTTTTCTTTATTTTCATGACTATTTACATTGTAGATTCTCACTGAAGGCATCAAAACTATGAATGAACACATATGGAATTATGTAGTAAAAAGTGTGACATAAGTCAAAACATGTTTTATATTTTAGATTCTTCAAAGTGGCCACCCTTTGCTTTGATTACTGCTTTGCACACTCTTGGCATTCTCTGGATGAGCTTCATGAGGTAGAACCTGAAATGGTTCTCCAACATTCTTGAAGGAGTTCCAGAGATGCTGAGCACTTGTTGGTCCTTTTTCCTTCACTCTGCGGTCCATCTCATCCCAAACCATCAGGATTGGGTTTAGGTCAGGTGACTGTGGAGGCCAGGTCATCTCCATCATCTCCTTCTTGGTCAGATAGTCCTTCCACAGCCTGGAGGTGTGTTTGGGGTCATTGTCCTGTTGGAGAATAAATGATGGTCCAACTAAACGCAGACCGGACGGGATGGCATGTCACTGCAGGATGCTGTGGTAGCCATGCCGGTTCAGTGTGTCTTCAGTTTTGAATAAATCCCAAACAGCACCCCCACACCATCACACCTCCTCCTCCATGCTTCATGGTGGGAACCATGCATGTAGAGACCATCCGTTCACCTTTTCTGGTCTCACAAAGACACGGCGGGTGGAACCAAAGATCTCAGATTTGGACTCATCAGACCAAAGCCCAGATTTCCACTGGTCTAATGTCCATTCCAGGTGTTTCTGAGCCCAAACTAATGTCTTTTGCATGTTGCTTTTCCTTAGTAGTGGCTTCTTAGCAGCTATTTGACCATAAAGGCCTGATTGGTTCAGTCTCCTCTGAACAGTTGATGTAGAGATGTGTCTGCTACTAGAACTCTGTGTGGCTCTAATCTGAGCTGCTGTTAACTTGCCATTTCTGATGCTGGTGATTTGGATGAACTTCTCCTCAGCAGCAGAGGAGACTCTTGGTCTTCCTTTCCTGGGGAAGTCCTCATGTGAACCAGTTTGGTCGTAGACCTTGATGGTTTTTGCGACTGCACTTGTCGATGCATTCAAAGTTTTAGCAATTTTCCAGACTGGCTGACCTTCAGTTCTTAAAGTAATGATGGACTGTTGTTTCTCTTTAGCTGATTGGTTCTTACCATAATATGGATTTTAACAGTTGTCAAATAGGGCTGTCAACTGTGTACCAACTTGACTTTTGCACAATACAACTGACGGTCCCCACTCCATTGAGAAGGCAAGAAACTCCACAAATGAACCTTGAAAAGGCACACCTGTGAAGTGGAAACCATTTCAGGTTCTACTTCATGAAGCTCATCCAGAGAATGATAAGAGTGTGTAAAGCAGTGATCAAAGCAAATGGTGGCTACTATGAAGAATCTAAAATATACAGCATGTTTTGACTTATTTCACACATTTTTGTTTACTACATAATTCCATATGTGTTCATTCATAGTTCTGATGCCTTCAGTGAGAATCTACAACGTAAATAGTCATGAAAGTAAAGAAAAAACGTTAAATGAGAAGGTGTGTCCAAACTTTTGACTGGTAGTGTAGGTCCAGGATGAAGTCTGTTTCATTGTATTTGTATTTTTCAGCAGTAATGAGATGTTTAAACCCTCAGACCTGCTGGTAAACGCTGCTGAAGTGCTCCAGGATGTAGTCCATGCTGCGTTTCTCCAGGACCTTGCAGGAATGAGCCTCGGCGAAGCAGTGGATTCCCACACAGTTCATCTCGTCCATCTGACGCTCCATGAAGCGGCAGCAGGCCTCTCGGACCGCCATCACGTCCAGCAGGTTGGCGGCCGCCAGCAGCGCCTGGAAAAACAGAAAATCATCTCAGGAGACGGACGACAGCGGAGAGGAGGGGGAGAAGACCAGAGGATGGTTTACCTGAACGTTGGCTTTGGAGATGTAGACCTCGGAGGTGTAGGCGTAGCTGACCAGCATGCCGATCATTTGAGGCTCCACGCCGTTGATGGCGACTCGCTCCTGTTTGGACTCGATCAGGTCTGTGGAGAACATCGCCTGCAGGAACACAACGTTCTCATTTTATGGAAAATTTAAAGCCTGAAAAAAGAACCCTGGGATGGAAAATACTGAACTTTTACATGATTTTCTCATTTTCTGTAAGCCATATTTATCCAAATTCTAACAAAAAAAAGCCTGAAATACAAATGCATTTTTTTTTGAGTTTGTAATGGAGAATACTGAACTTTGTCATGATTTTTTCTAGATGTACCACTATGAGCAGATAATTTACTGCCTTTTTTGGGAAGACATCTTATATTATCATTTTTTTGGAGCATCTCGCACAAGAATATATATGATATATTCAGTTTTTGGAGTGTCTGATGGAGAATATTGAATTTTTCCATGATTTTCTAATTTTCTAGAAGCCATGTTAATCAAAGTTACAAGAACAAAGTTTGAAATATTTCAAAATGTTCACTTATTTGAATAATGATGAAAAATAATGAACTTTACTGATTTTCTAATTATATGTAAGACATATTTATCAAAATAAAAACAAAAAAAGCTTAAAATATGATTAAATATTGACTTTTTTGAATATATGATGGAGAACACAACTTTTTATATGCACTACTATGAGCAAACAATTTATGTATATTTATATATATTTGAGTATCTGATGGAAAATATAGAACTTTTCCATGATTTTCTAATGTTCTATAAGCCTTATTTATTTTGAAAATGCTCACTTTTTTGAGTACCAGACAGAGAACACTGAACTTTTTTAGATGCCCTACTCTGAGCAGATGATTTAGACTAAATGTTGAGTGTCTGCCAGAACTTTCCCAGGTCTCTGGATCCACCACCAGACCAGATTTACCTGGAAGTAGGAGCTGAAGGAGGCCAGCACGATGCGGTGACAGGGGAACTCCTGGCCGCCGCAGCACAGCGTCACGTCGCAGAAGGCGTTGTTGAGCCGCAGGCTGTTGAGGCCCTGCAGGACGGTGCTCGGGTGGCGGCTCTCCACGAACAGGTAGTCCTCGCTGCTCAGGGCGGCCGGAGGAGCGGCGGCCGCGGCGCCGTCCTCCTCCTGCACCGGGAACGTCACGTTCATGGTGGACGGAGCGGGTGGAGCGGCGCCGCCGAGGTCCGCCATGAGAGACTCGGTTACGGGGCTCCGGAGGGGAACGGAGCCGCAGAAGAGGAACCAGAGACTCCGGAGAGGATTAAAGAGTCTCCGAGCAGCAGCGAGGCGGAGACACGCCGAGATTAACGAGGCTCAGCGGCGAACACCAGCCGCCCTGAAGCGACTCCTCCGGTCCCGCTGGAGACACACCGACAGCGAACATCCAGGTGAGAGGAAGGCCGGAATTCTGGAGCATTTTACCTGCTAGACATGATCTGGAACATTTTACCTGCTAGACATCATCTGCTACATTCTACCTGCTATAGACATCATCGTGACACCAAACAGCCGAGATTCACACCGGAACCGGAAGACCCGCCCACCAGAAAGAGAATTAGCGTCCCGGTACTTCCGGCTTCGTTTAGCTCGTCAACTTCCGTATACTATCTTTATTATATTATATTATATTATATTATATTATATTATATTATATTATATTATATTACATTACATTACATTACATTACATTACATTATATTATATTATATTATATTATATTATATTATATTATATTATATTATATCATGTTATATATTTTTTATTTTGTTTAATATTGCACTCTATTACATATTATTTTATGCTATACTATACTATACTGTACTATACTATACCATATAAGTTATATTTTTTATTTTATATTCTATTCTATTCTATTTTGTTACGTATTATAACATTATATCATGTTATATGATATCATATTATATTCTATTATTTTATACTATACTATATTACTTTAAGTTATATTTTATTATTTTAGATTCTATTCTATCATATTTGATTATATATTTTTTATATTATATCACACTACATCATGTTATACTATATTACATTATAGGATACAAAGTTGAATTAAGTGTATTTTATCTTACTTTGCACTCTATTCTATTCTATTCTAAGTACACTCTTGCACAACTGCACTACAGCTTAAGATCTCTGCCTCATTATTTATGGCATTTAAAAAAAATTTAAGAGTTTTTTTTTAAAGATTTCTTCTTTTTTATAATATCTGATTGTTATTGCACAACCTTGCATTTTACTGCACAGACTGCATGAGCATGTGACAAAAAAAACAACAACTAAATACTACAGATCTATGATCCAGTCTGTGCTAAATACAACTGGAAATGCAGCTTCTCGGCACATTTTTAGAGTTTAAAAGCCAAGCTGGAGATTTAATTTCGTCACCATTATCTCTCTGTCCCAAAGGAAATACAGACAGAATATTAACCTGGAGACATTATCTTGTACATGCGTTTTATTTGTTTGACAAGCATGTTGTGAACGGTCAAAAACATAGAATAGCACAACCGAATCAGCCACCGTTATCTCATTTATGGAGAGAAACAATCACCAGAACATCTCTTGTTTCTGTCTATATTAAAGTCCTGTTATGATTTAAGATCACGGTTGTGTTCATTAGTTATTCGCTTTTTAAAACACCAGGGTGTAGTCGAGTATTCCACAATCTTATTTCATATCCAAAGAGTCAAAGTAGGATCACTTTTAAAAGCAGGATTTGTTGTTGGGAAACGGTTTGCTCTTTACAGGAGAAACAGACTACTTTCAGGTTTCAGACTGGATTATAAATAACTGTTCTCAGTGTGATCACAAGATGCTGTCCTTGATGGTTCCAGGAGTCTCTAGGGCATTTTTTCTGCGAGCTACAGCTTCCAGGATCTTCTTCCTGGGTCCCAGCTGGATGCGGATCCCCTTCAAGTCGTCGTCGGAGCAGAGCATGAGGGCCTCCAGGTCCAGGTGCTCCCTGCTGAAGGCCAGGGCGAACTCTGGCAGGGAGATGCTGGACAGGAACACATCCAGAGGAGACGTTTCCTCGTCTTCGTCGTCGTCCAGGCCCAGGTCTTCCTGCTCCCAGGGCAGCTCTCCGGCCCCAACAAAGCCGGCAGCGTCTTCATCTGGGTCAAACAGCTCGTTCTGAACGAGGTAACCGAGGCTCTCATTGTTGCCGCTGGGGATGTCGTCCGACTCCAGCCCCATCTTCTTCATGAACATCAGACCTCCGAGGCCGGGCCGGTTGAAGATGGACTGCTTGATTTGGCCGCCCTCTTCGTTGCCATTGACGTCATCGAACTCTTCCATCCTGTCTTCGTCTGACATTCCCTCGTCTTGCTCGTTGAAGACTCCTAGAAACTCGGGGTTGTCAGACTTCCCGTTGTCCTGTTTGAGGAAGATAACATTCGCGTCTCCTGCTGACCTCTGCAGTGTGTTCTTGTCCTTCTTCCCGAGCCTCTTCTGCAGCGTTCCTTTCATCCTGGCCGTCAGAGAGCCGGACTTTTCTGCAGCGATCAGCTTGGAGAACTGCTCGTTGACGCTGCTCATGGTGCCGCCGTTTGAGAAAGACGACGCCACACTGGCCTCCGAAGTCGACCTGATGCTGCCCGATCCACGCTGCAGTTTGTCCATCTTGGTCTGGTGTCTCTTCTTCACCTTCTCACAGAGTTTCACTCGTTTTTTCGCCTCTACTTCGGCCTCCTTCTTTTGGTTGGCGACCTTTTTTGGGTTTTGGTTGGTCTGCCTGGAGGTGGCATCGTCCAGAAAGCGCACACAGTCCATGTGGTCCCGAGAAGCCGCCACGTCCATGGCCGTGTGGAAGTCATTGTCCAGCGAGAACAGGTTGGCCCCGAAGTTGACCAGGAAGCTGATGATGTGCATGTGGCCATTGGCTGCTGCGTGGTGCAGCGGTGTGTTTCCCCAGATGTCACTCCGGTTGGGATCTCCTCTAAATAACAAGAAAAACAATGTGAGGAGATTTTCACTGCATTTGACAAAAACTGTGTTAGATTAGAATCGCTAACTTTACTAACATATTATATTATATTATATTATATTATATTATATTATATTATATTATATTATATTATATTATATTATATTATATTATATTATATTATATTATATTATATTATATTATATTATATTATATTATATTATATCAATACATACTGTATTGGGTTAGAATTGCTGACTTTACCTTTATTATCTGTTTCTCAGTATTTTTATTGTTATTTTGCTGCTCTCTATCTAATAATTATAAAAAATATATATTTGTGGCAGAAATATCTTAATAATACTAAAGAATATTTCACTATTGCCATGTGTTTGTTTAGAGTTAACATATCTACTTGATTTTTTTTTCTTGATTTATTCTTGAAAAATGCATAATATAAAAGAAAAGAAAAAAATATTCACATCACTACATATAAATACAAATACAGTGAAAAGAACACGAAGTTAAGCAAAAAATGTGTTAATTAAAATAATAACTAAAACTAAAATTTGTCACATTATGTAATAAATCTTCTCTGACCTGATGTACTTTATGTGGAAAGTTATGTGGAAAGCCTCATATTTTCTGTCAACTTGATTAAAATTGTCAATAAAGCAAATAAACTGGAGTAATTTACCAAAACTATGCCTCTAAATATGATAAAAGACGCGTAAAGTCTCACATAGAGCAACATATTTCTAAGATAATTGGTAAGCTATTAAGATTTAAAGTCCTCGGTGTGGCAGCAATAAAACTTGTGATTGCTGAGCTGCTCATAAATACCAGCGGTGACAAAAGCGGAAAAGTTTGGTGAGTTCTGGACACGTAGCTGAGAAACTAAAGATCTGACAATCTTCTCCTCTGAATCCCATTTTTCAGGGACAAAGTGGTGCCAGATTCTGTCCTTTGTTGCTCTGAATGAGGGCTGGAGGTGGAGCTGCTGCATGAAGGCCTCTTTTGTTTTAGAGGAACGAGGATTTGGCCGATTAAACATTTGGCTCAGCTCATGAGAGAGTTCAGGTTAAAGAGTGCAAAGAGGCGCCTCATGGTGGGGAGAACAGCAGGTGTGGCGAGAAAAAAACACATAAAACACGCATAAAACTTTTGCTCTGTGTATCTTAGTGTAGTTTTAGGGAATCACACATTAAATACAACAACAGAAACTGTATTTAAATGAACAGATTTTAGTGGAAATTAGGATGTTTTTATGGAAGAAAACATCTCCTGTAGAGGTAAATCTGTGTATGTCTGTGAGATGAATCCCAGGCGATAAAGAGGCGTTTTTCTTGCTTACTCTCTGCTGCAGATGAGTTGAAGAGCATCGATGTGTCCGTGGAAAGCGGCCAGTAAGGTGGGAGTCATGCCGTCCTCGTCGGCGGTGTTCAGGTCCTTCCTCGTGGCCTCCTTCAGGAGGTCCAGGTAGCCGTCAATGGCCGCTTTGTGATACCTCGACATCTCTGAGAAGAGGAGAAGAGCAGAAAAGCTGCAAACTAAAATGTGCCACTTTCTTTTTGTGCGTCGCCCCGTCGGATGAGCAGAGCCGAGCAAACAAAGTGATCACTGGGCGTCACTGAGCCATAAAACAAAAGCAAAGTCCAGCTCACTTCCTCAAACAGCTCATCATCTCCAGGCGCTCAGAGCTTAGAGAGAGAAAAAACACAACACTGAGGCCTTTTCTGCTCATTTATAGGACTTATGCTTCTCCTTTTAGAGAAATACACACCTACAAGTATTATTACAACACAATATAAAGGGAAAGTACAGCTGAACAAGAATCCATTACATTAAACAATAACAGAACTAATGAATATTTATACATTTAATACTTAAACATATTAAAATACACTGACTTCTCCTTCTGGAGTTTTACTGTATAACTTTTATAACTTGAGTATTTATTCTGTCGTACACTATCTACAGCAACATGTGAAATAATTTGATTTTACTAGCTATTATTTGTGCTTTAACATGTGAAAAATTTATCAAATTAAAACAAATTAGAATAAAGTCTAAAATCAATTGATAAAAATAAATAAAACAAAACTGGCAAAATCTGTAAAATTAAAATAAATGACAATAAAATCTGTAAAATAAATTAATAAATTTAACAAAACTGGAAAAAATCTGTAAAATGAAAATAAATTACAATAAAATCTGTAAAGTAAGTTAATGAAAAATAAATTTGACAAAACAGGGAAAATTGGTCAAATTTAAATAAACTCAGATAAAATCTGGAAAAGAAATGAATAAAACCACATTTAAAAAAACAGGGCAAATCTGTAAATCTAATAAATAAAATTTATTTAATAAAATCTGCAAAAGTGCTTAATTTAAATAAATTCTACAAAACAGGGAAAACTTGTAAAATCTAAATAAATTTAAATAAAATCTGTAAAATAAATCAATAAAGTAAAGTTAAAGCATGGCAAATCTGTAAAATTTAAAATAAATTAAAATAGAATCTGTATAATAAATTAATTTAAATTAATTCTACAAAACAGGGAAACTCTGCAAAGTCAAAATAAATGTATATAACATCTGTAAAATAAACTAGTAAAAATTGTTTTTGAACAAAGCAGGGCAAATCTGTAGAATTTGAATAAACTGATATAAAATCTGTAAAATCAATTAATAAAAATGGAGTTGACAAAACAGTTAAAATCTGTAAAATCAAACTAAGTTAAAATAAAATCTATAAAATAAAACAGTAAAAAAAATGTGAAAAGCTATTTAAAAAATAGATTATAAACATATTTCCCAGTAACTCCTAACCCCAGCCCTAATAAATGCCAAAATCACGTTTATCCAGAGCTCAAACTGACACCTTTAAAAGTGTGTTCTGTCACATGAGAAGCTGGAAACTTCAAATACAGACACTTTTGTATGAAAATGGACTTAAATGTTTCATCTGTTGTCAAACCTGATTAGGCTATTCACTTTTTTCGCATACTGAAACCCTGCACAATCACGTTTTTACTCACATTTCCCCTTTTCATTGTTTCGTTTCATTAAACACCAGATTGGAGTGTTTCAGTGGATGAATTTGATAAAAGAAAGCAAAGTCCCTTCAGTGTTTCAGTCACACCCGCTGGTTTCCGGGTGTTTCCTCTAAACAGACAGAATTCCATCATGTTCGGTAACTTTACGATTTCTCTCACAGCTGATGTTTTTTTTTTTTATTGAGGGCAATTCATGAATCAGCTGCTCGTTTAAGCTCAAATTTCATCTACAGTTGGGTAGTTTATTTTTACAAGACATTATATTTCATCATAAAAGCAGTTTTCTCTGTGAAACCTTTAACTTGTAAAACAGCTTAGAGGAGTAAAAAGCACAATTTCCCAGCCTGTTAATATAAAGTAGTGACAGTATAAAGCACAAATGCAGTATTTCAGAGGCTATTTCAAATTTCCATAATATGAGCAATGTATTATAAAGGGTATATTTTATGTATTTATTGGGGTCAAATATGTAGGCTTATATACACATTGTTTTGTTAATACATTTTTTAAAATAAAGTTAGGTGAGAAAATAAAAATAAAATAAAAATAAAATTGCTGAGGCTAATTTTTGGTTTTTTGTGGTTTTTTTTTAAACCCCACTAGATCTGGATGTGAAACAAAACAAAAAAGGAGACTTCTACATCCAGTATTTTCAAGACTAATTTACATTAGAACAAATAATCATGTTTTTAAGTCACGAAAGTAAAAGTTAAAAAGATGGAAAATCTACATTATGATTAATGATTATGATTAATACAGTCTGTATTCATTGGTGTCACTTTTGTACATTTACAGGCTGTGTTTTGTCAATAAAGTTTTTTTTAGCAGGCACAGTAATAATAATAAAAAATCTCCTTAACGTTCATTTTTGTGGTTCATATTATTTGATATTTTAATATTTTTATTCTTCTTTAAATGCTGCTTCACCCTCCAGTCCGGTAGGTGGATGTAACACAAAACGAACACGCAAACAAACAAAAAAACTACAACAACAGAAGAAGAAGCGGAAGTATCTTAAAGGAGCCGTAGAAGAAGAAGCTGTCAGCGGGGAGGCAACACTTTCTCTGTTTTCTTTTTGTCTCTAGACGCTCCAGGGTCCTCAGCGGAATGCAGTCGCTGTTGTGAAATCTTGTGTTCCTCCTCCAAACCGCCAGAAAAACCGGACCGGCCTCCTGCTCTCTTCCCTCGGGTCGCTCGGCGGTTCCTTCCCGGCGTTTCTTCCGCTGCCTGACCGGTGCAGCCCGCAGAGATGTCCGATAACGGCGGCTCGGCTGTCGGCCTGCTGTCCTACGAGACGCTGGTTCACGCTGTGGCGGGAGCGATGGTGAGCAGAAATAAGCTTAATGTAACTTTATGGTTTTTAGTGTTGAAATAAGGGCTCTTTTTAGATGCTTTCACTGTGTTTTTACCCGTCTTTTCTCTTCGTCTTGCAGGGCAGTGTGACAGCCATGACCGTCTTCTTCCCCCTGGACACCGCGAAGAGCCGGCTGCAGGGTGAGCTGGAGGTCTTATCATCCAGGACAGAGGTTACCTGATAGCAGCAAGTGTGGACAGGGTTCATCGTGAAGGTTTACTTCGTTGTAGAGCTCATCCCATAAAGGTGCACTGGGTTAAAGAGGACTTTAAATCCTCAGGTTCTGTTCTGGTGGGAGAAGTTGCTGAAAAACAGACAACTTCTAGCCCAGAACCATAAGAGAGCTGAGCTTTAACTGGCCCTAAGTGCCTGCTGGCAGCTCAGTTTAATTTACACACTATCTACAAATGTGCACCTCATACGTCATACATTTACTATTATTTACTGAAACTACACTTGTTTACATGCAGCTGCATGTTGCATGCAATTTTTGCACGACTTTAAGCCGTTACTTCTTCGTATATGTACAGAAAAAGAAGTTACTCTCTTAGTTTCATAGTTCTGAATACACCAGACAAGTTTTCTTTCAAAGACAGTTTGATACACTATTGCGAAGGTTTACTTCGTTGTAGAGCTCATCCCATAGAGGTGCACTGGATAAAGAGGACCTTAAATCCTTGGGTTCTGCTATGGGGGTGAAAGTTAGTGCAAAGCAGACAACTTCTACCCCAGAACCGTAAGAGAACTGAGCTTTAATTGGCCCTGAGTGCCTGCTAGCAACTCAATTTAATTTACACACTATGTACAAATTTGCACCTACTACCTCATTCACTTTGCATTAGTAGCTGCACCTTGCATGCAATTTCTGCATGACTTTATCCTGTTACTTCTTCGTATTTGTGCAGAAAAATAAGTTACGCTCTTGGTTTCATGGTTCCTAAAACACCAGATAAGCTATCTTTAAAAGACTGTTTTCATAGATACACTTGCACAAGCATTTTTTTCTTCTAGATGTTTATATTTTATATTTTTCCAAGTCAAGGTCAAGGTTTGCTTTATTGTCTCCCGTGGGAGAAATTTGTCTTAGACAGATAAAAACAAGCTGCACTGCACACATAAAACACAACGCATGCTAATAAAAACACATAAAACACGTGACATATAATAAATAAGTTAAAGTAATATAAAGAAGAACCTAAAATACACACATCCATCCCTATGTACACAGCATTTGACTACCTCCTTTTGGTAACAAACTACTTCTCTCAAATTAAGCTGTTTATTTTCTAATATCAGAGTCTCAAAAACATCTTGATCAAGCACCTTTTCTGTTTGGAACAGCCTCCCAGAAGAGGATGAAGTCTGATATGGACAGAACATTTTATACAGTCTGGTGAAGTGTGATTAAAATATTGAAATGGGATTGGCTAATGGTTTGGATACACCGTGGTTTAGACTCAGTTCTCCCATCAGTTGGTGCAGACATGTCCATATCTCTTCACACGATTCATCCGATCTCCAGGAGCTGCATCCAGTAAAAAGCACCTCCTCGAACCCTTTTCCTGCTCTCTACCTGTCAGTCTTATTCCTTGTTAGCTGTGATGTGATGCAGCTACTGGTGCTGTCTCATAGGGAGGATTATTATGCTTTCCAC